>JBAMCL010000177.1:1200000-1749920 GCA_037075165.1 Hirtodrosophila histrioides | reverse complement strand
TATGTCAAATCTGAACACAATTAAAAATTGTTAACACATTTTTGAATCAACCAACACCAAAGCTATAATATGCATTGAATAATGTGTTTCTTTAATTGTATATACATAAATGCAAGTGCATAAGTTTTAATGCACATAACGGAACGTACACATCAATTTTCAAATTTTTACATGTTTTCATATTTAATCAATTCAGTTTGAGAATATATTGTTTTGTGAATTTACTCTATTTAAAGTAATGGCTTAACACACTTTTGCAACTTATTAATATGATGAGTTTCACTGAGAAAATAAATGTTTAACCACTCGGCATTCGCCAACGACCATACCACGCTGAATACATCGGTTCTCGTCCGATCACCGAAATTAAGCAGCGTCGGGCGCGGTTAGTACTTAGATGGGGGACCGCTTGGGAACACCGCGTGTTGTTGGCATCTGTTCAACACTTTTTTATTTTATTATTCTCGTATTTCCTAAAATTTACAATAGAGTTCAAATCTGTATGAACTGACTTCTCTCTCCCCATCTCTTTCTCTATTTTGCATTCATCATTGTCTTCACGTTGCTAAAATACTGATTTTAATAAGTCTTAAAGTTGAGTTTCATTGTCGGTTCCTTATCTTTAACTGAGAAGTAGCAAAATACTTATGTACATATATGTCAAATCTGAACACAATTAAAAATTGTTAACACATTTTTGAATCAACCAACACCAAAGCTATAATATGCATTGAATAATGTGTTTCTTTAATTGTATATACATAAATGCAAGTGCATAAGTTTTAATGCACATAACGGAACGTACACATCAATTTTCAAATTTTTACATGTTTTCATATTTAATCAATTCAGTTTGAGAATATATTGTTTTGTGAATTTACTCTATTTAAAGTAATGGCTTAACACACTTTTGCAACTTATTAATATGATGAGTTTCACTGAGAAAATAAATGTTTAACCACTCGGCATTCGCCAACGACCATACCACGCTGAATACATCGGTTCTCGTCCGATCACCGAAATTAAGCAGCGTCGGGCGCGGTTAGTACTTAGATGGGGGACCGCTTGGGAACACCGCGTGTTGTTGGCATCTGTTCAACACTTTTTTATTTTATTATTCTCGTATTTCCTAAAATTTACAATAGAGTTCAAATCTGTATGAACTGACTTCTCTCTCCCCATCTCTTTCTCTATTTTGCATTCATCATTGTCTTCACGTTGCTAAAATACTGATTTTAATAAGTCTTAAAGTTGAGTTTCATTGTCGGTTCCTTATCTTTAACTGAGAAGTAGCAAAATACTTATGTACATATATGTCAAATCTGAACACAATTAAAAATTGTTAACACATTTTTGAATCAACCAACACCAAAGCTATAATATGCATTGAATAATGTGTTTCTTTAATTGTATATACATAAATGCAAGTGCATAAGTTTTAATGCACATAACGGAACGTACACATCAATTTTCAAATTTTTACATGTTTTCATATTTAATCAATTCAGTTTGAGAATATATTGTTTTGTGAATTTACTCTATTTAAAGTAATGGCTTAACACACTTTTGCAACTTATTAATATGATGAGTTTCACTGAGAAAATAAATGTTTAACCACTCGGCATTCGCCAACGACCATACCACGCTGAATACATCGGTTCTCGTCCGATCACCGAAATTAAGCAGCGTCGGGCGCGGTTAGTACTTAGATGGGGGACCGCTTGGGAACACCGCGTGTTGTTGGCATCTGTTCAACACTTTTTTATTTTATTATTCTCGTATTTCCTAAAATTTACAATAGAGTTCAAATCTGTATGAACTGACTTCTCTCTCCCCATCTCTTTCTCTATTTTGCATTCATCATTGTCTTCACGTTGCTAAAATACTGATTTTAATAAGTCTTAAAGTTGAGTTTCATTGTCGGTTCCTTATCTTTAACTGAGAAGTAGCAAAATACTTATGTACATATATGTCAAATCTGAACACAATTAAAAATTGTTAACACATTTTTGAATCAACCAACACCAAAGCTATAATATGCATTGAATAATGTGTTTCTTTAATTGTATATACATAAATGCAAGTGCATAAGTTTTAATGCACATAACGGAACGTACACATCAATTTTCAAATTTTTACATGTTTTCATATTTAATCAATTCAGTTTGAGAATATATTGTTTTGTGAATTTACTCTATTTAAAGTAATGGCTTAACACACTTTTGCAACTTATTAATATGATGAGTTTCACTGAGAAAATAAATGTTTAACCACTCGGCATTCGCCAACGACCATACCACGCTGAATACATCGGTTCTCGTCCGATCACCGAAATTAAGCAGCGTCGGGCGCGGTTAGTACTTAGATGGGGGACCGCTTGGGAACACCGCGTGTTGTTGGCATCTGTTCAACACTTTTTTATTTTATTATTCTCGTATTTCCTAAAATTTACAATAGAGTTCAAATCTGTATGAACTGACTTCTCTCTCCCCATCTCTTTCTCTATTTTGCATTCATCATTGTCTTCACGTTGCTAAAATACTGATTTTAATAAGTCTTAAAGTTGAGTTTCATTGTCGGTTCCTTATCTTTAACTGAGAAGTAGCAAAATACTTATGTACATATATGTCAAATCTGAACACAATTAAAAATTGTTAACACATTTTTGAATCAACCAACACCAAAGCTATAATATGCATTGAATAATGTGTTTCTTTAATTGTATATACATAAATGCAAGTGCATAAGTTTTAATGCACATAACGGAACGTACACATCAATTTTCAAATTTTTACATGTTTTCATATTTAATCAATTCAGTTTGAGAATATATTGTTTTGTGAATTTACTCTATTTAAAGTAATGGCTTAACACACTTTTGCAACTTATTAATATGATGAGTTTCACTGAGAAAATAAATGTTTAACCACTCGGCATTCGCCAACGACCATACCACGCTGAATACATCGGTTCTCGTCCGATCACCGAAATTAAGCAGCGTCGGGCGCGGTTAGTACTTAGATGGGGGACCGCTTGGGAACACCGCGTGTTGTTGGCATCTGTTCAACACTTTTTTATTTTATTATTCTCGTATTTCCTAAAATTTACAATAGAGTTCAAATCTGTATGAACTGACTTCTCTCTCCCCATCTCTTTCTCTATTTTGCATTCATCATTGTCTTCACGTTGCTAAAATACTGATTTTAATAAGTCTTAAAGTTGAGTTTCATTGTCGGTTCCTTATCTTTAACTGAGAAGTAGCAAAATACTTATGTACATATATGTCA
Organism: Hirtodrosophila histrioides; assembly: GCA_037075165.1. Classification (NCBI taxonomy): domain Eukaryota; kingdom Metazoa; phylum Arthropoda; class Insecta; order Diptera; family Drosophilidae; genus Hirtodrosophila; species Hirtodrosophila histrioides. The sequence goes on along the minus strand of JBAMCL010000177.1, from coordinate 1,746,633 downwards.
AATCTGAACACAATTAAAAATTGTTAACACATTTTTGAATCAACCAACACCAAAGCTATAATATGCATTGAATAATGTGTTTCTTTAATTGTATATACATAAATGCAAGTGCATAAGTTTTAATGCACATAACGGAACGTACACATCAATTTTCAAATTTTTACATGTTTTCATATTTAATCAATTCAGTTTGAGAATATATTGTTTTGTGAATTTACTCTATTTAAAGTAATGGCTTAACACACTTTTGCAACTTATTAATATGATGAGTTTCACTGAGAAAATAAATGTTTAACCACTCGGCATTCGCCAACGACCATACCACGCTGAATACATCGGTTCTCGTCCGATCACCGAAATTAAGCAGCGTCGGGCGCGGTTAGTACTTAGATGGGGGACCGCTTGGGAACACCGCGTGTTGTTGGCATCTGTTCAACACTTTTTTATTTTATTATTCTCGTATTTCCTAAAATTTACAATAGAGTTCAAATCTGTATGAACTGACTTCTCTCTCCCCATCTCTTTCTCTATTTTGCATTCATCATTGTCTTCACGTTGCTAAAATACTGATTTTAATAAGTCTTAAAGTTGAGTTTCATTGTCGGTTCCTTATCTTTAACTGAGAAGTAGCAAAATACTTATGTACATATATGTCAAATCTGAACACAATTAAAAATTGTTAACACATTTTTGAATCAACCAACACCAAAGCTATAATATGCATTGAATAATGTGTTTCTTTAATTGTATATACATAAATGCAAGTGCATAAGTTTTAATGCACATAACGGAACGTACACATCAATTTTCAAATTTTTACATGTTTTCATATTTAATCAATTCAGTTTGAGAATATATTGTTTTGTGAATTTACTCTATTTAAAGTAATGGCTTAACACACTTTTGCAACTTATTAATATGATGAGTTTCACTGAGAAAATAAATGTTTAACCACTCGGCATTCGCCAACGACCATACCACGCTGAATACATCGGTTCTCGTCCGATCACCGAAATTAAGCAGCGTCGGGCGCGGTTAGTACTTAGATGGGGGACCGCTTGGGAACACCGCGTGTTGTTGGCATCTGTTCAACACTTTTTTATTTTATTATTCTCGTATTTCCTAAAATTTACAATAGAGTTCAAATCTGTATGAACTGACTTCTCTCTCCCCATCTCTTTCTCTATTTTGCATTCATCATTGTCTTCACGTTGCTAAAATACTGATTTTAATAAGTCTTAAAGTTGAGTTTCATTGTCGGTTCCTTATCTTTAACTGAGAAGTAGCAAAATACTTATGTACATATATGTCAAATCTGAACACAATTAAAAATTGTTAACACATTTTTGAATCAACCAACACCAAAGCTATAATATGCATTGAATAATGTGTTTCTTTAATTGTATATACATAAATGCAAGTGCATAAGTTTTAATGCACATAACGGAACGTACACATCAATTTTCAAATTTTTACATGTTTTCATATTTAATCAATTCAGTTTGAGAATATATTGTTTTGTGAATTTACTCTATTTAAAGTAATGGCTTAACACACTTTTGCAACTTATTAATATGATGAGTTTCACTGAGAAAATAAATGTTTAACCACTCGGCATTCGCCAACGACCATACCACGCTGAATACATCGGTTCTCGTCCGATCACCGAAATTAAGCAGCGTCGGGCGCGGTTAGTACTTAGATGGGGGACCGCTTGGGAACACCGCGTGTTGTTGGCATCTGTTCAACACTTTTTTATTTTATTATTCTCGTATTTCCTAAAATTTACAATAGAGTTCAAATCTGTATGAACTGACTTCTCTCTCCCCATCTCTTTCTCTATTTTGCATTCATCATTGTCTTCACGTTGCTAAAATACTGATTTTAATAAGTCTTAAAGTTGAGTTTCATTGTCGGTTCCTTATCTTTAACTGAGAAGTAGCAAAATACTTATGTACATATATGTCAAATCTGAACACAATTAAAAATTGTTAACACATTTTTGAATCAACCAACACCAAAGCTATAATATGCATTGAATAATGTGTTTCTTTAATTGTATATACATAAATGCAAGTGCATAAGTTTTAATGCACATAACGGAACGTACACATCAATTTTCAAATTTTTACATGTTTTCATATTTAATCAATTCAGTTTGAGAATATATTGTTTTGTGAATTTACTCTATTTAAAGTAATGGCTTAACACACTTTTGCAACTTATTAATATGATGAGTTTCACTGAGAAAATAAATGTTTAACCACTCGGCATTCGCCAACGACCATACCACGCTGAATACATCGGTTCTCGTCCGATCACCGAAATTAAGCAGCGTCGGGCGCGGTTAGTACTTAGATGGGGGACCGCTTGGGAACACCGCGTGTTGTTGGCATCTGTTCAACACTTTTTTATTTTATTATTCTCGTATTTCCTAAAATTTACAATAGAGTTCAAATCTGTATGAACTGACTTCTCTCTCCCCATCTCTTTCTCTATTTTGCATTCATCATTGTCTTCACGTTGCTAAAATACTGATTTTAATAAGTCTTAAAGTTGAGTTTCATTGTCGGTTCCTTATCTTTAACTGAGAAGTAGCAAAATACTTATGTACATATATGTCAAATCTGAACACAATTAAAAATTGTTAACACATTTTTGAATCAACCAACACCAAAGCTATAATATGCATTGAACAATGTGTTTCTTTAATTGTATATACATAAATGCAAGTGCATAAGTTTTAATGCACATAACGGAACGTACACATCAATTTTCAAATTTTTACATGTTTTCATATTTAATCAATTCAGTTTGAGAATATATTGTTTTGTGAATTTACTCTATTTAAAGTAATGGCTTAACACACTTTTGCAACTTATTAATATGATGAGTTTCACTGAGAAAATAAATGTTTAACCACTCGGCATTCGCCAACGACCATACCACGCTGAATACATCGGTTCTCGTCCGATCACCGAAATTAAGCAGCGTCGGGCGCGGTTAGTACTTAGATGGGGGACCGCTTGGGAACACCGCGTGTTGTTGGCATCTGTTCAACACTTTTTTATTTTATTATTCTCGTATTTCCTAAAATTTACAATAGAGTTCAAATCTGTATGAACTGACTTCTCTCTCCCCATCTCTTTCTCTATTTTGCATTCATCATTGTCTTCACGTTGCTAAAATACTGATTTTAATAAGTCTTAAAGTTGAGTTTCATTGTCGGTTCCTTATCTTTAACTGAGAAGTAGCAAAATACTTATGTACATATATGTCAAATCTGAACACAATTAAAAATTGTTAACACATTTTTGAATCAACCAACACCAAAGCTATAATATGCATTGAATAATGTGTTTCTTTAATTGTATATACATAAATGCAAGTGCATAAGTTTTAATGCACATAACGGAACGTACACATCAATTTTCAAATTTTTACATGTTTTCATATTTAATCAATTCAGTTTGAGAATATATTGTTTTGTGAATTTACTCTATTTAAAGTAATGGCTTAACACACTTTTGCAACTTATTAATATGATGAGTTTCACTGAGAAAATAAATGTTTAACCACTCGGCATTCGCCAACGACCATACCACGCTGAATACATCGGTTCTCGTCCGATCACCGAAATTAAGCAGCGTCGGGCGCGGTTAGTACTTAGATGGGGGACCGCTTGGGAACACCGCGTGTTGTTGGCATCTGTTCAACACTTTTTTATTTTATTATTCTCGTATTTCCTAAAATTTACAATAGAGTTCAAATCTGTATGAACTGACTTCTCTCTCCCCATCTCTTTCTCTATTTTGCATTCATCATTGTCTTCACGTTGCTAAAATACTGATTTTAATAAGTCTTAAAGTTGAGTTTCATTGTCGGTTCCTTATCTTTAACTGAGAAGTAGCAAAATACTTATGTACATATATGTCAAATCTGAACACAATTAAAAATTGTTAACACATTTTTGAATCAACCAACACCAAAGCTATAATATGCATTGAACAATGTGTTTCTTTAATTGTATATACATAAATGCAAGTGCATAAGTTTTAATGCACATAACGGAACGTACACATCAATTTTCAAATTTTTACATGTTTTCATATTTAATCAATTCAGTTTGAGAATATATTGTTTTGTGAATTTACTCTATTTAAAGTAATGGCTTAACACACTTTTGCAACTTATTAATATGATGAGTTTCACTGAGAAAATAAATGTTTAACCACTCGGCATTCGCCAACGACCATACCACGCTGAATACATCGGTTCTCGTCCGATCACCGAAATTAAGCAGCGTCGGGCGCGGTTAGTACTTAGATGGGGGACCGCTTGGGAACACCGCGTGTTGTTGGCATCTGTTCAACACTTTTTTATTTTATTATTCTCGTATTTCCTAAAATTTACAATAGAGTTCAAATCTGTATGAACTGACTTCTCTCTCCCCATCTCTTTCTCTATTTTGCATTCATCATTGTCTTCACGTTGCTAAAATACTGATTTTAATAAGTCTTAAAGTTGAGTTTCATTGTCGGTTCCTTATCTTTAACTGAGAAGTAGCAAAATACTTATGTACATATATGTCAAATCTGAACACAATTAAAAATTGTTAACACATTTTTGAATCAACCAACACCAAAGCTATAATATGCATTGAATAATGTGTTTCTTTAATTGTATATACATAAATGCAAGTGCATAAGTTTTAATGCACATAACGGAACGTACACATCAATTTTCAAATTTTTACATGTTTTCATATTTAATCAATTCAGTTTGAGAATATATTGTTTTGTGAATTTACTCTATTTAAAGTAATGGCTTAACACACTTTTGCAACTTATTAATATGATGAGTTTCACTGAGAAAATAAATGTTTAACCACTCGGCATTCGCCAACGACCATACCACGCTGAATACATCGGTTCTCGTCCGATCACCGAAATTAAGCAGCGTCGGGCGCGGTTAGTACTTAGATGGGGGACCGCTTGGGAACACCGCGTGTTGTTGGCATCTGTTCAACACTTTTTTATTTTATTATTCTCGTATTTCCTAAAATTTACAATAGAGTTCAAATCTGTATGAACTGACTTCTCTCTCCCCATCTCTTTCTCTATTTTGCATTCATCATTGTCTTCACGTTGCTAAAATACTGATTTTAATAAGTCTTAAAGTTGAGTTTCATTGTCGGTTCCTTATCTTTAACTGAGAAGTAGCAAAATACTTATGTACATATATGTCAAATCTGAACACAATTAAAAATTGTTAACACATTTTTGAATCAACCAACACCAAAGCTATAATATGCATTGAATAATGTGTTTCTTTAATTGTATATACATAAATGCAAGTGCATAAGTTTTAATGCACATAACGGAACGTACACATCAATTTTCAAATTTTTACATGTTTTCATATTTAATCAATTCAGTTTGAGAATATATTGTTTTGTGAATTTACTCTATTTAAAGTAATGGCTTAACACACTTTTGCAACTTATTAATATGATGAGTTTCACTGAGAAAATAAATGTTTAACCACTCGGCATTCGCCAACGACCATACCACGCTGAATACATCGGTTCTCGTCCGATCACCGAAATTAAGCAGCGTCGGGCGCGGTTAGTACTTAGATGGGGGACCGCTTGGGAACACCGCGTGTTGTTGGCATCTGTTCAACACTTTTTTATTTTATTATTCTCGTATTTCCTAAAATTTACAATAGAGTTCAAATCTGTATGAACTGACTTCTCTCTCCCCATCTCTTTCTCTATTTTGCATTCATCATTGTCTTCACGTTGCTAAAATACTGATTTTAATAAGTCTTAAAGTTGAGTTTCATTGTCGGTTCCTTATCTTTAACTGAGAAGTAGCAAAATACTTATGTACATATATGTCAAATCTGAACACAATTAAAAATTGTTAACACATTTTTGAATCAACCAACACCAAAGCTATAATATGCATTGAATAATGTGTTTCTTTAATTGTATATACATAAATGCAAGTGCATAAGTTTTAATGCACATAACGGAACGTACACATCAATTTTCAAATTTTTACATGTTTTCATATTTAATCAATTCAGTTTGAGAATATATTGTTTTGTGAATTTACTCTATTTAAAGTAATGGCTTAACACACTTTTGCAACTTATTAATATGATGAGTTTCACTGAGAAAATAAATGTTTAACCACTCGGCATTCGCCAACGACCATACCACGCTGAATACATCGGTTCTCGTCCGATCACCGAAATTAAGCAGCGTCGGGCGCGGTTAGTACTTAGATGGGGGACCGCTTGGGAACACCGCGTGTTGTTGGCATCTGTTCAACACTTTTTTATTTTATTATTCTCGTATTTCCTAAAATTTACAATAGAGTTCAAATCTGTATGAACTGACTTCTCTCTCCCCATCTCTTTCTCTATTTTGCATTCATCATTGTCTTCACGTTGCTAAAATACTGATTTTAATAAGTCTTAAAGTTGAGTTTCATTGTCGGTTCCTTATCTTTAACTGAGAAGTAGCAAAATACTTATGTACATATATGTCAAATCTGAACACAATTAAAAATTGTTAACACATTTTTGAATCAACCAACACCAAAGCTATAATATGCATTGAACAATGTGTTTCTTTAATTGTATATACATAAATGCAAGTGCATAAGTTTTAATGCACATAACGGAACGTACACATAAATTTTCAAATTTTTACATGTTTTCATATTTAATCAATTCAGTTTGAGAATATATTGTTTTGTGAATTTACTCTATTTAAAGTAATGGCTTAACACACTTTTGCAACTTATTAATATTATGAGTTTCACTGAGAAAATAAATGTTTAACCACTCGGCATTCGCCAACGACCATACCACGCTGAATACATCGGTTCTCTAACTAAAATATGCATTGAACAATGAGTTTCTTTAATTGTATATACATTAATGCAAGTGCACAAGTTTTAATGCACATAACGGAACGTACACATCAATTTTCAAATTTTTACATGTTTTCATATTTAATCAATTCAGTTTGAGAATATATTGTTTTGTGAATTTACTCTATTTAAAGTAATGGCTTAACACACTTTTGCAACTTATTAATATTATGAGTTTCTCTGAGAAAATAAATGTTTAACCACTCGGCATTCGCCAACGACCATACCACGCTGAATACATCGGTTCTCGTCCGATCACCGAAATTAAGCAGCGTCGGGCGCGGTTAGTACTTAGATGGGGGACCGCTTGGGAACACCGCGTGTTGTTGGCATCTGTTCAACACTTTTTTATTTTATTATTCTCGTATTTCCTAAAATTTACAATAGAGTTCAAATCTGTATGAACTGACTTCTCTCTCCCCATCTCTTTCTCTATTTTGCATTCATCATTGTCTTCACGTTGCTAAAATACTGATTTTAATAAGTCTTAAAGTTGAGTTTCATTGTCGGTTCCTTATCTTTAACTGAGAAGTAGCAAAATACTTATGTACATATATGTCAAATCTGAACACAATTAAAAATTGTTAACACATTTTTGAATCAACCAACACCAAAGCTATAATATGCATTGAATAATGTGTTTCTTTAATTGTATATACATAAATGCAAGTGCATAAGTTTTAATGCACATAACGGAACGTACACATCAATTTTCAAATTTTTACATGTTTTCATATTTAATCAATTCAGTTTGAGAATATATTGTTTTGTGAATTTACTCTATTTAAAGTAATGGCTTAACACACTTTTGCAACTTATTAATATGATGAGTTTCACTGAGAAAATAAATGTTTAACCACTCGGCATTCGCCAACGACCATACCACGCTGAATACATCGGTTCTCGTCCGATCACCGAAATTAAGCAGCGTCGGGCGCGGTTAGTACTTAGATGGGGGACCGCTTGGGAACACCGCGTGTTGTTGGCATCTGTTCAACACTTTTTTATTTTATTATTCTCGTATTTCCTAAAATTTACAATAGAGTTCAAATCTGTATGAACTGACTTCTCTCTCCCCATCTCTTTCTCTATTTTGCATTCATCATTGTCTTCACGTTGCTAAAATACTGATTTTAATAAGTCTTAAAGTTGAGTTTCATTGTCGGTTCCTTATCTTTAACTGAGAAGTAGCAAAATACTTATGTACATATATGTCAAATCTGAACACAATTAAAAATTGTTAACACATTTTTGAATCAACCAACACCAAAGCTATAATATGCATTGAACAATGTGTTTCTTTAATTGTATATACATAAATGCAAGTGCATAAGTTTTAATGCACATAACGGAACGTACACATCAATTTTCAAATTTTTACATGTTTTCATATTTAATCAATTCAGTTTGAGAATATATTGTTTTGTGAATTTACTCTATTTAAAGTAATGGCTTAACACACTTTTGCAACTTATTAATATGATGAGTTTCACTGAGAAAATAAATGTTTAACCACTCGGCATTCGCCAACGACCATACCACGCTGAATACATCGGTTCTCGTCCGATCACCGAAATTAAGCAGCGTCGGGCGCGGTTAGTACTTAGATGGGGGACCGCTTGGGAACACCGCGTGTTGTTGGCATCTGTTCAACACTTTTTTATTTTATTATTCTCGTATTTCCTAAAATTTACAATAGAGTTCAAATCTGTATGAACTGACTTCTCTCTCCCCATCTCTTTCTCTATTTTGCATTCATCATTGTCTTCACGTTGCTAAAATACTGATTTTAATAAGTCTTAAAGTTGAGTTTCATTGTCGGTTCCTTATCTTTAACTGAGAAGTAGCAAAATACTTATGTACATATATGTCAAATCTGAACACAATTAAAAATTGTTAACACATTTTTGAATCAACCAACACCAAAGCTATAATATGCATTGAATAATGTGTTTCTTTAATTGTATATACATAAATGCAAGTGCATAAGTTTTAATGCACATAACGGAACGTACACATCAATTTTCAAATTTTTACATGTTTTCATATTTAATCAATTCAGTTTGAGAATATATTGTTTTGTGAATTTACTCTATTTAAAGTAATGGCTTAACACACTTTTGCAACTTATTAATATGATGAGTTTCACTGAGAAAATAAATGTTTAACCACTCGGCATTCGCCAACGACCATACCACGCTGAATACATCGGTTCTCGTCCGATCACCGAAATTAAGCAGCGTCGGGCGCGGTTAGTACTTAGATGGGGGACCGCTTGGGAACACCGCGTGTTGTTGGCATCTGTTCAACACTTTTTTATTTTATTATTCTCGTATTTCCTAAAATTTACAATAGAGTTCAAATCTGTATGAACTGACTTCTCTCTCCCCATCTCTTTCTCTATTTTGCATTCATCATTGTCTTCACGTTGCTAAAATACTGATTTTAATAAGTCTTAAAGTTGAGTTTCATTGTCGGTTCCTTATCTTTAACTGAGAAGTAGCAAAATACTTATGTACATATATGTCAAATCTGAACACAATTAAAAATTGTTAACACATTTTTGAATCAACCAACACCAAAGCTATAATATGCATTGAACAATGTGTTTCTTTAATTGTATATACATAAATGCAAGTGCATAAGTTTTAATGCACATAACGGAACGTACACATCAATTTTCAAATTTTTACATGTTTTCATATTTAATCAATTCAGTTTGAGAATATATTGTTTTGTGAATTTACTCTATTTAAAGTAATGGCTTAACACACTTTTGCAACTTATTAATATGATGAGTTTCACTGAGAAAATAAATGTTTAACCACTCGGCATTCGCCAACGACCATACCACGCTGAATACATCGGTTCTCGTCCGATCACCGAAATTAAGCAGCGTCGGGCGCGGTTAGTACTTAGATGGGGGACCGCTTGGGAACACCGCGTGTTGTTGGCATCTGTTCAACACTTTTTTATTTTATTATTCTCGTATTTCCTAAAATTTACAATAGAGTTCAAATCTGTATGAACTGACTTCTCTCTCCCCATCTCTTTCTCTATTTTGCATTCATCATTGTCTTCACGTTGCTAAAATACTGATTTTAATAAGTCTTAAAGTTGAGTTTCATTGTCGGTTCCTTATCTTTAACTGAGAAGTAGCAAAATACTTATGTACATATATGTCAAATCTGAACACAATTAAAAATTGTTAACACATTTTTGAATCAACCAACACCAAAGCTATAATATGCATTGAACAATGTGTTTCTTTAATTGTATATACATAAATGCAAGTGCATAAGTTTTAATGCACATAACGGAACGTACACATCAATTTTCAAATTTTTACATGTTTTCATATTTAATCAATTCAGTTTGAGAATATATTGTTTTGTGAATTTACTCTATTTAAAGTAATGGCTTAACACACTTTTGCAACTTATTAATATTATGAGTTTCACTGAGAAAATAAATGTTTAACCACTCGGCATTCGCCAACGACCATACCACGCTGAATACATCGGTTCTCGTCCGATCACCGAAATTAAGCAGCGTCGGGCGCGGTTAGTACTTAGATGGGGGACCGCTTGGGAACACCGCGTGTTGTTGGCATCTGTTCAACACTTTTTTATTTTATTATTCTCGTATTTCCTAAAATTTACAATAGAGTTCAAATCTGTATGAACTGACTTCTCTCTCCATCTCTTTCTCTATTTTGCATTCATCATTGTCTTCACGTTGCTAAAATACTGATTTTAATAAGTCTTAAAGTTGAGTTTCATTGTCGGTTCCTTATCTTTAACTGAGAAGTAGCAAAATACTTATGTACATATATGTCAAATCTGAACACAATTAAAAATTGTTAACACATTTTTGAATCAACCAACACCAAAGCTATAATATGCATTGAACAATGAGTTTCTTTAATTGTATATACATAAATGCAAGTGCACAAGTTTTAATGCACATAACGGAACGTACACATCAATTTTCAAATTTTTACATGTTTTCATATTTAATCAATTCAGTTTGAGAATATATTGTTTTGTGAATTTACTCTATTTAAAGTAATGGCTTAACACACTTTTGCAACTTATTAATATGATGAGTTTCACTGAGAAAATAAATGTTTAACCACTCGGCATTCGCCAACGACCATACCACGCTGAATACATCGGTTCTCGTCCGATCACCGAAATTAAGCAGCGTCGGGCGCGGTTAGTACTTAGATGGGGGACCGCTTGGGAACACCGCGTGTTGTTGGCATCTGTTCAACACTTTTTTATTTTATTATTCTCGTATTTCCTAAAATTTACAATAGAGTTCAAATCTGTATGAACTGACTTCTCTCTCCCCATCTCTTTCTCTATTTTGCATTCATCATTGTCTTCACGTTGCTAAAATACTGATTTTAATAAGTCTTAAAGTTGAGTTTCATTGTCGGTTCCTTATCTTTAACTGAGAAGTAGCAAAATACTTATGTACATATATGTCAAATCTGAACACAATTAAAAATTGTTAACACATTTTTGAATCAACCAACACCAAAGCTATAATATGCATTGAACAATGTGTTTCTTTAATTGTATATACATAAATGCAAGTGCATAAGTTTTAATGCACATAACGGAACGTACACATCAATTTTCAAATTTTTACATGTTTTCATATTTAATCAATTCAGTTTGAGAATATATTGTTTTGTGAATTTACTCTATTTAAAGTAATGGCTTAACACACTTTTGCAACTTATTAATATGATGAGTTTCACTGAGAAAATAAATGTTTAACCACTCGGCATTCGCCAACGACCATACCACGCTGAATACATCGGTTCTCGTCCGATCACCGAAATTAAGCAGCGTCGGGCGCGGTTAGTACTTAGATGGGGGACCGCTTGGGAACACCGCGTGTTGTTGGCATCTGTTCAACACTTTTTTATTTTATTATTCTCGTATTTCCTAAAATTTACAATAGAGTTCAAATCTGTATGAACTGACTTCTCTCTCCCCATCTCTTTCTCTATTTTGCATTCATCATTGTCTTCACGTTGCTAAAATACTGATTTTAATAAGTCTTAAAGTTGAGTTTCATTGTCGGTTCCTTATCTTTAACTGAGAAGTAGCAAAATACTTATGTACATATATGTCAAATCTGAACACAATTAAAAATTGTTAACACATTTTTGAATCAACCAACACCAAAGCTATAATATGCATTGAACAATGTGTTTCTTTAATTGTATATACATAAATGCAAGTGCATAAGTTTTAATGCACATAACGGAACGTACACATCAATTTTCAAATTTTTACATGTTTTCATATTTAATCAATTCAGTTTGAGAATATATTGTTTTGTGAATTTACTCTATTTAAAGTAATGGCTTAACACACTTTTGCAACTTATTAATAGTCGCGGCTTCCCCTCCTCTCCGTCTATTAATCACTAAGTCCCCCAACCCAAATACCCTCTTCTCTCCCCCCACTCCCCCCCCCCTCTCTCCCACAAACCTCCCTCCCTCTCTCTCCCCCCCCTCTTCCATCAATTCAATTATTAGACTTTAAACCCCCTCCCTCTCAAAACTCCTTATTAATATTATGAGTTTCACTGAGAAAATAAATGTTTAACCACTCGGCATTCGCCAACGACCATACCACGCTGAATACATCGGTTCTCGTCCGATCACCGAAATTAAGCAGCGTCGGGCGCGGTTAGTACTTAGATGGGGGACCGCTTGGGAACACCGCGTGTTGTTGGCATCTGTTCAACACTTTTTTATTTTATTATTCTCGTATTTCCTAAAATTTACAATAGAGTTCAAATCTAACTGACTCTCTCTCCCCATCTCTTTCTCTATTTTGCATTCATCACTGTCTTCACGTTGCTAAAATACTGATTTTAATAAGTCTTAAAGTTGAGTTTCATTGTCGGTTCCTTATCTTTAACTGAGAAGTAGCAAAATACTTATGTATGTATATGTCAAATCTGAACACAATTAAAAATTGTTAACACATTTTTGAATCAACCAACACCAAAGCTATAATATGCATTGAACAATGTGTTTCTTTAATTGTATATACATAAATGCAAGTGCATAAGTTTTAATGCACATAACGGAACGTACACATCAATTTTCAAATTTTTACATGTTTTCATATTTAATCAATTCAGTTTGAGAATATATTGTTTTGTGAATTTACTCTATTTAAAGTAATGGCTTAACACACTTTTGCAACTTATTAATATTATGAGTTTCACTGAGAAAATAAATGTTTAACCACTCGGCATTCGCCAACGACCATACCACGCTGAATACATCGGTTCTCGTCCGATCACCGAAATTAAGCAGCGTCGGGCGCGGTTAGTACTTAGATGGGGGACCGCTTGGGAACACCGCGTGTTGTTGGCATCTGTTCAACACTTTTTTATTTTATTATTCTCGTATTTCCTAAAATTTACAATAGAGTTCAAATCTTTTTCTCTATTTTGCATTCATCACTGTCTTCACGTTGCTAAAATACTGATTTTAATAAGTCTTAAAGTTGAGTTTCATTGTCGGTTCCTTATCTTTAACTGAGAAGTAGCAAAATACTTATGTATGTATATGTCAAATCTAAACACAATTAAAAATTGTTAACACATTTTTGAATCAACCAACACCAAAACTAAAATATGCATTGAACAATGAGTTTCTTTAATTGTATATACATAAATGCAAGTGCATAAGTTTTAATGCACATAACGGAACGTACACATCAATTTTCAAATTTTTACATGTTTTCATATTTAATCAATTCAGTTTGAGAATATATTGTTTTGTGAATTTACTCTATTTAAAGTAATGGCTTAACACACTTTTGCAACTTATTAATATTATGAGTTTCACTGAGAAAATAAATGTTTAACCACTCGGCATTCGCCAACGACCATACCACGCTGAATACATCGGTTCTCGTCCGATCACCGAAATTAAGCAGCGTCGGGCGCGGTTAGTACTTAGATGGGGGACCGCTTGGGAACACCGCGTGTTGTTGGCATCTGTTCAACACTTTTTTATTTTATTATTCTCGTATTTCCTAAAATTTACAATAGAGTTCAAATCTCTTCTCTATTTTGCATTCATCACTGTCTTCACGTTGCTAAAATACTGATTTTAATAAGTCTTAAAGTTGAGTTTCATTGTCGGTTCCTTATCTTTAACTGAGAAGTAGCAAAATACTTATGTATGTATATGTCAAATCTAAACACAATTAAAAATTGTTAACACATTTTTGAATCAACCAACACCAAAACTAAAATATGCATTGAACAATGAGTTTCTTTAATTGTATATACATTAATGCAAGTGCACAAGTTTTAATGCACATAACGGAACGTACACATCAATTTTCAAATTTTTACATGTTTTCATATTTAATCAATTCAGTTTGAGAATATATTGTTTTGTGAATTTACTCTATTTAAAGTAATGGCTTAACACACTTTTGCAACTTATTAATATGATGAGTTTCACTGAGAAAATAAATGTTTAACCACTCGGCATTCGCCAACGACCATACCACGCTGAATACATCGGTTCTCGTCCGATCACCGAAATTAAGCAGCGTCGGGCGCGGTTAGTACTTAGATGGGGGACCGCTTGGGAACACCGCGTGTTGTTGGCATCTGTTCAACACTTTTTTATTTTATTATTCTCGTATTTCCTAAAATTTACAATAGAGTTCAAATCTTTCTCTATTTTGCATTCATCACTGTCTTCACGTTGCTATAATACTGATTTTAATAAGTCTTAAAGTTGAGTTTCATTGTCGGTTCCTTATCTTTAACTGAGAAGTAGCAAAATACTTATGTACATATATGTCAAATCTAAACACAATTAAAAATTGTTAACACATTTTTGAATCAACCAACACCAAAGCTATAATATGCATTGAACAATGTGTTTCTTTAATTGTATATACATAAATGCAAGTGCATAAGTTTTAATGCACATAACGGAACGTACACATAAATTTTCAAATTTTTACATGTTTTCATATTTAATCAATTCAGTTTGAGAATATATTGTTTTGTGAATTTACTCTATTTAAAGTAATGGCTTAACACACTTTTGCAACTTATTAATATTATGAGTTTCACTGAGAAAATAAATGTTTAACCACTCGGCATTCGCCAACGACCATACCACGCTGAATACATCGGTTCTCGTCCGATCACCGAAATTAAGCAGCGTCGGGCGCGGTTAGTACTTAGATGGGGGACCGCTTGGGAACACCGCGTGTTGTTGGCATCTGTTCAACACTTTTTTATTTTATTATTCTCGTATTTCCTAAAATTTACAATAGAGTTCAAATCTTTCTCTATTTTGCATTCATCACTGTCTTCACGTTGCTATAATACTGATTTTAATAAGTCTTAAAGTTGAGTTTCATTGTCGGTTCCTTATCTTTAACTGAGAAGTAGCAAAATACTTATGTATGTATATGTCAAATCTAAACACAATTAAAAATTGTTAACACATTTTTGAATCAACCAACACCAAAACTAAAATATGCATTGAACAATGAGTTTCTTTAATTGTATATACATTAATGCAAGTGCACAAGTTTTAATGCACATAACGGAACGTACACATCAATTTTCAAATTTTTACATGTTTTCATATTTAATCAATTCAGTTTGAGAATATATTGTTTTGTGAATTTACTCTATTTAAAGTAATGGCTTAACACACTTTTGCAACTTATTAATATTATGAGTTTCACTGAGAAAATAAATGTTTAACCACTCGGCATTCGCCAACGACCATACCACGCTGAATACATCGGTTCTCGTCCGATCACCGAAATTAAGCAGCGTCGGGCGCGGTTAGTACTTAGATGGGGGACCGCTTGGGAACACCGCGTGTTGTTGGCATCTGTTCAACACTTTTTTATTTTATTATTCTCGTATTTCCTAAAATTTACAATAGAGTTCAAATCTTTCTCTATTTTGCATTCATCACTGTCTTCACGTTGCTAAAATACTGATTTTAATAAGTCTTAAAGTTGAGTTTCATTGTCGGTTCCTTATCTTTAACTGAGAAGTAGCAAAATACTTATGTATGTATATGTCAAATCTAAACACAATTAAAAATTGTTAACACATTTTTGAATCAACCAACACCAAAACTAAAATATGCATTGAACAATGAGTTTCTTTAATTGTATATACATTAATGCAAGTGCACAAGTTTTAATGCACATAACGGAACGTACACATCAATTTTCAAATTTTTACATGTTTTCATATTTAATCAATTCAGTTTGAGAATATATTGTTTTGTGAATTTACTCTATTTAAAGTAATGGCTTAACACACTTTTGCAACTTATTAATATGATGAGTTTCACTGAGAAAATAAATGTTTAACCACTCGGCATTCGCCAACGACCATACCACGCTGAATACATCGGTTCTCGTCCGATCACCGAAATTAAGCAGCGTCGGGCGCGGTTAGTACTTAGATGGGGGACCGCTTGGGAACACCGCGTGTTGTTGGCATCTGTTCAACACTTTTTTATTTTATTATTCTCGTATTTCCTAAAATTTACAATAGAGTTCAAATCTTTCTCTATTTTGCATTCATCACTGTCTTCACGTTGCTATAATACTGATTTTAATAAGTCTTAAAGTTGAGTTTCATTGTCGGTTCCTTATCTTTAACTGAGAAGTAGCAAAATACTTATGTATGTATATGTCAAATCTAAACACAATTAAAAATTGTTAACACATTTTTGAATCAACCAACACCAAAGCTATAATATGCATTGAACAATGTGTTTCTTTAATTGTATATACATAAATGCAAGTGCATAAGTTTTAATGCACATAACGGAACGTACACATCAATTTTCAAATTTTTACATGTTTTCATATTTAATCAATTCAGTTTGAGAATATATTGTTTTGTGAATTTACTCTATTTAAAGTAATGGCTTAACACACTTTTGCAACTTATTAATATTATGAGTTTCACTGAGAAAATAAATGTTTAACCACTCGGCATTCGCCAACGACCATACCACGCTGAATACATCGGTTCTCGTCCGATCACCGAAATTAAGCAGCGTCGGGCGCGGTTAGTACTTAGATGGGGGACCGCTTGGGAACACCGCGTGTTGTTGGCATCTGTTCAACACTTTTTTATTTTATTATTCTCGTATTTCCTAAAATTTACAATAGAGTTCAAATCTTTCTCTATTTTGCATTCATCACTGTCTTCACGTTGCTATAATACTGATTTTAATAAGTCTTAAAGTTGAGTTTCATTGTCGGTTCCTTATCTTTAACTGAGAAGTAGCAAAATACTTATGTATGTATATGTCAAATCTAAACACAATTAAAAATTGTTAACACATTTTTGAATCAACCAACACCAAAACTATAATATGCATTGAACAATGTGTTTCTTTAATTGTATATACATAAATGCAAGTGCATAAGTTTTAATGCACATAACGGAACGTACACATAAATTTTCAAATTTTTACATGTTTTCATATTTAATCAATTCAGTTTGAGAATATATTGTTTTGTGAATTTACTCTATTTAAAGTAATGGCTTAACACACTTTTGCAACTTATTAATATTATGAGTTTCACTGAGAAAATAAATGTTTAACCACTCGGCATTCGCCAACGACCATACCACGCTGAATACATCGGTTCTCGTCCGATCACCGAAATTAAGCAGCGTCGGGCGCGGTTAGTACTTAGATGGGGGACCGCTTGGGAACACCGCGTGTTGTTGGCATCTGTTCAACACTTTTTTATTTTATTATTCTCGTATTTCCTAAAATTTACAATAGAGTTCAAATCTCTTCTCTATTTTGCATTCATCATTGTCTTCACGTTGCTAAAATACTGATTTTAATAAGTCTTAAAGTTGAGTTTCATTGTCGGTTCCTTATCTTTAACTGAGAAGTAGCAAAATACTTATGTACATATATGTCAAATCTAAACACAATTAAAAATTGTTAACACATTTTTGAATCAACCAACACCAAAGCTATAATATGCATTGAACAATGTGTTTCTTTAATTGTATATACATAAATGCAAGTGCACAAGTTTTAATGCACATAACGGAACGTACACATCAATTTTCAAATTTTTACATGTTTTCATATTTAATCAATTCAGTTTGAGAATATATTGTTTTGTGAATTTACTCTATTTAAAGTAATGGCTTAACACACTTTTGCAACTTATTAATATTATGAGTTTCACTGAGAAAATAAATGTTTAACCACTCGGCATTCGCCAACGACCATACCACGCTGAATACATCGGTTCTCGTCCGATCACCGAAATTAAGCAGCGTCGGGCGCGGTTAGTACTTAGATGGGGGACCGCTTGGGAACACCGCGTGCTTTGCGATGATTGCCAATCAGTCAGTTAGTCAGCCACTAATCATGGCAAACTAATTTATATATATGTATATAGATAAGGATCTTCGATATAATGAGTTTGTCAAGAATATCTTTACAAACAACAATGTCTATTCCATTGTCGGTTGTTCAAGAGGCAGCTATGTAATATAATGGTACGGTTTTGACCAAACTTGGTCAGATTTTATAAGCTGTAGGGTTAGCCCGTATTAGAATTAAAGACCCCTTTTAAGAATGGTAGTATTTGATTAAAGTATGGGTGTGATCAATCCTGAACATAGCACTTGATTTAAGTTTAATATTTTGAAAATATACTTAAAATCTTAAGTACGTTTGTCGGCTTAAATTGATCATTTAAAACTTGAATATGTCCAAAATATTGTTATACTCGAACTCGTAAGAACTTATTATAGCACTTTAGGATACTCTCTTAAACATTAATTTATCTGAGTTGAAGTGGGAGGTTCAACTCAAAATAGCAAAGCAAAAGAGCCTGCAAAACGTAGTCGGAAGCTGAATGCAACATTCTTACTTGCCAAATTGAAAATGTCAAGTAGATTTTTCTACTCATTCTAAATGATAAGCAGACCCGCTAAATATCTATGTAATTTAGAAATTACAAACGACGCGATGTTAATCACATTTAACCAAATGATTAAAAATAAATTGTTATATTCTGATTGCAACTATGAACTTTTAATATGTTTATGAAAATACCAACACCAATATATATTTATTTATATATATATATTTTATGCTGCCGTATAATTTTGTTTAATTGCAAGTTTTCTCGCACACAAAGTAATGCCGCTCTCTACAATCCAGAGCATGCCAGTTGCCATTGATGGCATTAATGGTGGTGCAACGGTAGCCACCTGCTGGCGTGGTTTTGAAATTTTCGTAGGTGAAGGGGTTTCCACTGCTGTGCCATACGTATTGGTTGGTAATACCCTGATTTGTACCCGAAGTCCAAAGTGGCTCATTTGCAAGTAAAGTCAACTGGGAATTGGCCACGGTACGGATAAAGCTGGATATACGGTTCTGAACTATTTCAGATGGAATGCTAGCTAATGTGTATTGCTGGGAAGCACAAAGTTGTTGAGCCTCATACCAATTGAGCTGAAATTAAAATTTAGTACATTTTTGGCTGTCATTAAACATATTATAACGTAAAAGATTCAATTCTTACCTTATTGTAGGTGCCCAGTCCATATTTAGTGTTTTTATAAGTAAAAATCTGAAAATCGGGCAGCGGACCTTGAGCAAGGCTTTTAGGCCATGCCACGGTGCAGAGCAGGCAAAGTAGACCAAAACCAAAGAACTTCATTTTGTGAAGAGACCAACGAGTTGTTCCCTTTTATATACTCCCGTAGCTTCTACTAATTGCAACGTACATCCATCAATGTCATTCGATAAGCCTAAAAATCTACATAGAGAAAAGTAACACCCAATTAGTTAATCGAAATTACATTTGTATACCTTGTAGAGGGTATTGTCATTTTCCTAAGAGCTTTGTAACGCATTGAATCGATATTGCTATGTCCGTCGGTATGCCCTATGTCCTTTTTAATACTAAATCAATTTTATTATTATCTTCCTCTGCTGCATTACATACATACCCATACATATGTATGTATGTCGGAAGCGATCGGTTGTATAAAAATCTTATTGTATTTCAATGAAATTAGCGATTGCAAAAGTTTTTCAGGCGTCTTTGTGGTACGGTCAGAGCACGTAAAATATGTTTAAAGTTTACGCTTGGATAGTCAACTCTAGTTTTTGTTTTTGTTTCTATATATAACTATCTTAAGTTGCCACATTGGTAGCTCAACACTAGTTAACAATATTTGTAAAATATACTATTCAAATTTTCACAATTTTTTGTCGATCTTGACAAAAACTTAATCTAATTTAAAAAAATATAAAAAATTAGCTTACATTATGATAAAAGAAAACAAATAAAAGAAAAATATTATTTACAAGTATTTACAATATTTAAAAAATTCTGCTGGGTAGATCACCGGTGAAGGACCTGATTGGGCCACGTCGACGACGACGACGTCTACTGGAAGGGCTGTTTGGCGGGCGAACTTTGCGTCTGGCGAATAAATTGGGGTGGCATCTGAGGCGCTCCAGATACCTTTTTCAAATATTATTAACTAGCAGGTAATATCCCGGTCTTGCCCGGGGAAATATTTAGATGAAAGTGCATTTTTTTTAGTTTGACTACTTTCGTCAACCGTAAGAAATAAACTAAATAGTTGAGCCACGTGACTGATGTTTCTTGTAGGGCTATGAAAATGTCTTTGAAAAAAACAAAACAACAAAAAAATGTCCCACTCATTTGTCCTTGACTTCCATTTCCCGCCCGTGGCGACACGGAGTAGATTTTCCAAAATCATTTGGCATTTTAAGCCAATTTCAACAATAATACTAAGAATCCAAATTAAATCTTTCCAACCGTTTTCCGCCCGTTGTATTGCCCGCAAAGTACCGAGGTTTTTGTATTTATATTTGGAAATTAGTATAAAGCCACGTGTATTTTTCAAAGCCGATAGCACATGTCACGAATTATTTAATGTGAGGTGCTTTGAAAATTAGTTTCAAAATGATTGAATGATAAACAGTTGAAAATGAGTTTAAAGTCAATTGGACGATAATAAAAAAAAAATATCATTCAGCAGTTTTCCGCGAATTTTCCGACCTTAGGGATAGATCTTTGGACACCGCGCCTATTATGTGTTTAAGTAGAACCATGAAAATGAGTTTGAAGCCAATCACATGAAAACTAAAAATGTCGAATGCCAGAGTTTTCCACAAATTTTCTGAGCAAAGGGCTGAATTTCCAATAATCGGTGATACACGTGTCGAAATATTTTGTGTAAAGAGCTTTCAAAATGAGTTTGAAGTCAATCGGACGATAATCAAAAAAGTTTCATACAACAGTTTTCCACGAATTTTCCGACTTTGGGGGTAGATTTTCCAAAACCTTTGACCATTGCGCCTATTATTTTTTTCCATAGTACCTTGTAAATGAGTTTGAAGCCATTCGAATGAAAATTAAAAATGTCGAATGCCAGAATTTTCCACCGATTTTCCGACCATGTGGTCGAATTTCCCAAAATCGCTGAAACACGTATCAAATTATTTAATGTGAAGAGCTTTGAAAATGAGTTTGAAGCCAATGGGACGATAATCAAAAAAGTTTCATCCAACAGTTTTCCACGAATTTTCCGACTTTGGGGGTAGATTTTCCAAAATCTTTGACCACCGCGCCTATTATTTTTGCCCATAGAACCTTGAAAATGAGTTTGAAGCCAATCGCATGAAAATTAAAAATGTCGAATGCCAGACTTTTCCACCGATTTTCCGACCATGTGGTCGAATTTCCCAAAATCGCTGATACACGTATCAATTTATTTTATGTAAAGAGCTTTCAAAATGAGTTTGAATTCAATCGGAGGATAATCAAAAAAGTTCCATATAACAGTTTTCCACGAATTTTCTAACTTTGGGTGTAGATTTTCCAAAATCTTTGACCACCGCGCCTATTATTTTTTCCCATAGAACCTTGAAAATGCGTTTGAAGCCAATCGCATGAAAACTAAAAATGTCGAATGCCAGAGTTTTCCACGGATTTTAGGACCATGGGTTTGAATTTTCCAAAATCGCTGATACACGTGGCGAATTAATTTACGCGAAGAGCTTGGAAAATGAATTTGAAGGTGATCGGACTAAAATTGGATTTTCGCCCATACAACCTTGAGACCCCCATTTTCCGCCATGGGGGTGGATTTTCCAAAATCGATGAAATATGTGTCAAATTAATTTTTGTGTAGTACTTTGAAAATGAGTTTGAAGCCGATTGGATGGTAAACAAAAAAGTTTCATACAACAGTTTTCCGCGATTTTCCACGCTTGTGGGTGGAATTTTCCAAAATCCCGTCTTAGTGTGCACTTTCATCATAGATGGAACCTACTGTGAAAATTTCAGCATCCTAGCTCTTATGGTTTGGGCTGTATATATAGATAGCGTCACCAATATCAGAAACCTTAAGGTCACGCTCTATATTTCTGGTCCTCATATACCATGGTGAATTGGAAAATCTCCGCAAAATTTTGAATTGTGTCACTCCTATTTTATTCATGTGCTGGTATCTGCCACGTGAAGGAGAGTTTAGTTTTTTTTTTTTTTTTTTTTTTTATATATCTTTACAAGCAATATTAAACTACCTCAACTCCCTCCTCTTACTTACTTCCCCTCCCCCCCCTCCCCCCCTCCCCCCCACCTCCCCCCCCCCTCCCCACCCCCCTCTCCCCCCCCCCCCCGCGTGCCCCGCCGCCCCCCCCCCCCCCGCCCCCCCCCTGCCCCCCCCCCCCTCTAATCCGTCCCTCCCTTCGCCCCCCATTCCGCCCCTCTTTGGCCCGCCCTCCCTCCGGCGCTCGATCTTCTGCCCCCCCCTTCCCCCCCTGTTCTCCCCCCGGGGTCATCGGTTGCGGGGGGTCCCCCCCCCCCCCCCCCTCCCCCCCCCCCCATCCCCCCTCCCCCCCCTTCCCCCCCCCCCCCCCCTACCCTCCCCCCCCCCCCCCCCTGCCCCCCCCCCCCTCCCCCCGTCCTTCCTTTTGTTCCCCGCCATTCTCTCTTTCGCGCGTCTTCGGGGGGCGGGCGGGGGCCGTGCTGGTTGCCTTTGTCGTTCCTGCCCCCCCCCCCGCCCCCCCCCCCTCCCCCCCCCCCCCCCCCCCCCCCCCCCCCCCCCTCCCCCCCCCCCTCCCCCCCCCCGCCGCTCCCCCCCATCCCCGCCCCGCGCCGCCCCGCCCCGAACGGGGGCCGTGTAACCCATAACCCCCCCGCCCCCGGCCCCCCCCCCCGCGACACCCCTCTCCCCCCCTCCCCCCCATCCTCACTTAGAAGAAGACGGAGCGGAGCGGGCGGGGGGCGGGGGCCGCTGGCCCCCGCCCCCCCCCCCCCCTCCGCCCCCTTCCCCCCCCACACCCACCCCCCCCGCGCCCCCCCCCCCCCCCCCCCCCCAATAATACTTCCCTGCCCTCCCCCTCTCGCCCTCCCCCTCCCCCCCCCCACCCATGGATGGGGGGCCGCCCGCCCGCGCTCATCTCCCCCCCCCCGCCCTCTCCCCCACCTCTCCACAATTGGAAAGAGGGAAGGGGCCGAGGGGTCGGGGCGACGGGCTCATTCTCCCCCTTTCCCCCCTTCCCACCACCCCCTCTCCCCCTGGGCGGGGGGGGGGGGGGGCGGGGGCATAAAATATTTTTAAGCCCGCCTTTCCCCCCGGGCGGTTTTGTGTTCTTGCCCTTCCCCCCTCCCCCCGGCCCTTTCCCCTCCGCCGTCTATTTTTTCCCTCTTTTCCTGCCCCCCCTGGGGGTGACGGTGGGGCGGGGCCCCCCCCTACGGTAGGTCCCCCCCCCCCCCTTCTTCCCCCCCCCACGGACCCTACCCACCGCCCCCCCCACCCCCCCCCCCCCCGCCGCCCCCTTCCCCCCCCCCTCCCCCCCCCCCCGGACTCCTCCTTGGTTGCCTTTTCTGCTACGCTGCCGTCCACCGCACCCCCCCCCCTGGCCCGGGCCTGTTTGCGTAGCTTCTCTCCCCAAAAAAAGCCTGCCCCCCCCCCCCCCCCCCCCTCAAAGGGGGGCGGTCTTAATTCCCTGCCCCAGGGGGGCCGGGCCGCCCCCCCCCCCCTCTTCCCTCGCGTTTCTCCGCGGGCGACTCGGGTTTAAGACCCGCCTGTCTAGAAGAGAGAGTATTCCACTGGTTGAGTTTAGTAGCGGTAACGTAGTAAATGTAAATTGTTTGCCATATATTATTACTAGCAGGTAATACCCCGGCCTTGCCGGCGAAATATTTAGATGCACTTAGTCAAATTCAACCTAATAAATTTGACTATTTTCGTCAACCGTAAGAATTATACAAAAATAGCGTATCACAATTTTCCCTCCCGTGGGTATATGAAACTAAATAGTCGAGCCACGTGACCAATGTTTCTTGTGTAGGGCTATTGAAATGTCTTTCCAACTATTTTCCGCCCGTTGGTATTTTACTCCCTGTACCCATAAAATAAGTAAAAAGGGGGTATTGGATCTATGCAAGTGTAACAGGCAGAAGGAGACATCTCCGACCCTACAAAGTTTATATATTCTTGATCAGTATCAAAAGAGATTTCGACTTTCGAGACACCAAATTTGGAATGTAGTTGTGTATAGCAGGCGCAGATCAAGTTTATTTTGGATCCGAATTATTCCCGCCACACCCTTGCTATTCGAAAAAAACCGTTTTATTGTAAAAATTTTCAAGATATAGCTTTGGTATGTTGAATCTGTACACAGCACACTTTTGCTTCTAAAAGCACTCTTCTGGTTTAGTCAGAGGCTAAAAGCTCTGCAAAAGCTTTTCGCTGAGCTTACTGGAAGCTGCTTGATATGAAACATCATGTTACTGGCTGTTAAAATTTGAATAAATAAAAATACAACTGTAATTTGTTTGCAATCAGAAATATCTATTTGATTTCAATACACCAACACCAAAGTAATATTTTAGCAGAAAAATGTGCGCATGCTAATCGACTGAGCCTAACTCAGCCACATTTTGTTTGACATATAAAGTAACGCTGATCGTTGCAATTCTCGGCGCTCCAGGAGCCGCTGGATCCATTTAATGCAAGACAGCGATATTGAGCATCTGGCTGTCTTTCGAAATTGCGGTAGATCAAAGGCTCACCACTGCTAAACCAATTCCATTGGGTGGATGCAGCTAGATTTGTGCCAGAGGTCCAAATCGAATCGGTAGTCCTCCGTGGTAGTCCCGACTGGATGATAAGGTTATGTATACGCTTCTGACGGGACTCGGTGGGAATGCTGACTAGGGTGTAGCCTTGGGCTGCGCAGAATGCTTCAGCTTGAAACCAATTCATCTAAAGTTAAGTAGTTAGGTTTGTATTTAGCTAGTACTACTGAAAATGATTTTCTTACCTTAGCGAAAGTATAAATTTTGTACTCATCGCTGCAACTGACCCATGCTACAGCGCAGAGCAGGCATAGAAGACCGAGACCAGTAGACTTCATTTTGTGTAGAGGCCAACAAGTTGCTTTCCCTTTTATACAAGAACCTAACGTACAAGCTAATTGCCTGGTGCATCCATCAATGTCATCTGATAAGCTCGAAATCTAAGTACGTTTCCTTTAAATTTGTTGCTGGTTTTTCTTTTAACGTTTGCCATAAATTTTGCTTACAGTAAATCTCAATTTTTAGCGTTGCGTAAATCCGTTTGCCATTTTTATGGTAAAGTTTTGCGCTAATAATGTTATCCAGTGCTCTGTGCAGGGGTGCCACGAAATTTATCGAAAAAATGTAAAAGCATATCTCATTTAACTGTGCTGTCAAAACAGCAGCAGCAGAGGAGACGTTATGACGGGTCAAGGATTGGCAATTGCCATTGCTAGGGAATTAGGGGTTGGCCCGGGCACCCTCTCGTAGCGGAAACATTTCCCCCTGCTCAATGTGCTATGCATTTCTTTTTCTGCGTGCTGGCCAAAGTGTTTACGAGTCCCATTGGGATTGGGCAACAAGAACGAAATGTGCAAGCACAGATCGTTGCGTTTTGTTCCGAAGGGTTCATTCTGATATAAAATCAAAAATTGCTGCTGCTGCTGTGGCTGCGAAAGGGGCGTATGGATAATATGATTTCTGTTCTTTGAATTTGAATGGCATGCCATTTGCATTTGCCCATGTAGCATTAAAGTAACTTGTTCTATTTGTTTGCAAGGTCATGCCAGCCGAAATATGCTTAAGCGTATTCCAAAATTCCAATACCATTCGGGTTGCTGTGTGTGGTATTCAACAAATAATATCTGTTAAGTAAGCAAAATCCTGAAATTGAAATTTTCTTTTAGTTTCCCACTATTCAATATTGCTTAAACAATAAAAATAATAAAATATGAAGTCCGCATTGAAATATCCAAACAGCATTTAATGTTAGATTAGTGTTATTGTTTCATGAAATTTGAGGGCTTATCTTCTTTGCTTAAACTTTTCCTAAACACGGCATTATTTATAGATGATATTGAGATAAAAAGATTCTTAATGATATTTTCATTATATTTGTTCGCAATTTACATAGGTCCTGTGGCGCAATGGATAACGCGTCTGACTACGGATCAGAAGATTCCAGGTTCGACTCCTGGCAGGATCGTGAACATATTTTTAAATATTTATTTTAAAGTTTTCTCAATTTTTTTAAATAAAACGGGTCTTAACATAAACAAATTAAGTATCAAATAAAGTAAAATTAAAAAAAATTATTTTCGCCCAACGTGGGGCTCGAACCCACGACCCTGAGATTAAGAGTCTCATGCTCTACCGACTGAGCTAGCCGGGCTGTGGCGATCATTCCGCTTAAAATTCTAAAGGACCAACGGTGAAGATCACTTGGTAAAAAACATTAAACTAATGTAATTAATTTGGTATTTAAAGTGAATAAAAATAAAAATGCCACATTGCGAGTATAAATGCTATTCGTAAAAGCAAATATCGACCCTCATTTATAGAACAAATTAAGTTGCTGTTCGCCCTTGTTGAATGTGTGCAATTAGATTGTAAAACTTGTTGACAAGATGACATGATCTATTAGCTTTGGTTATTTGTCTTTGGCGCTGGGTCCAGGAAAAATTCCAATTAAATTGGCTACTGCTGCAGGAAGCTAAGAGCAAAGTACGAGGACGACATCGTCAACGTCAACAAAGACAACAACACCACTGAAGCGGGGGGAGAAGGGAGCTACAACTGACAACAAAAGTCACGCAGGATAAATGCACCATGCGACCGGGCTAAGGCTAAGGCTAAGGGGCAATGGCTGCTGCTGTTTCCACTTAATTTATGCGACAGAGCAGGGAGAAGGACGAGGAAGAGGACTAGTGCCTGGTGGCCATTTTCACAGCACGTTAAACGAAGGTCGTCAATTGCTAAGTCAACGTTTAGCTTCCGTTTTAGAGCGTGAAAATTCATCTTATGCTCGCAATTGGCTATGTCCTTAACAAATACAGTTTTTCAATTATGCATTCCCCTCCTTAGCCTTGTTGATGAAGTCTGCAAGAATATCAAAGAACTCTTTACAATGTGGCTTATAAAGAATTATGTACATATTACATTTTGTGGAAACATGATTATGTTTGGATAAGTTAAAATCTCGACACTTTATGAAATGAGCGCTTATTCCAACAAGTGTACCAAGTTTGGTTGGTCTAGTTTCAAGGGTTTGGAAAAATTGCGTTATATAATAATTGCGACATACAATGCACAAGCCCAATACTCAATTTTCAACAACAAAAATATTTAAGAGCTTATAAAGATATAGCATAGAGTCTTGGTACGCATCATTCTTGGTCAATATTGATCTATTGCGCAAGTTGATCAGTTCTGCAGAGCGGTAAACAGCGGCGCATCAGCACCTTGAAATCCTCTGATTGTCTGCACTGTCGCTGAACTGAAATGATGAAACTTGCTACAGACCCATACTTTTGCTGCAGGCAGTACATGTGTCGGAACCGGCCGGATCGGAGCACTATAACATATAGCTGCCATAGGAATGATCGGTCGACAACTATGTTTTTGTATAATTTCAAACAAAATTAAGTTTTGTATAAAATTAATTCCTGCTGGGTATATAGCTTCAGCATACTGAAGATAGCCGTTCTTTCTTGTTTTTTTTTGTTTGTGAAATGAATTTTGTCCACACCCTTGAAGCTAGAGCAACCAAACTTGGTACTCATGGTGGTGTATACCCTGAGTTTAACTCTCAAACACCTGCTGAGGTAGATTCATCAGTTTTGAAATACATACTACTAGTTTCTGACGTCTTTTATCCACCCCTCATATAACCAAATTATACCGTACGTGCAACAGATTATTCTGCGGTCAGGTACGTCTGACTGCAACTTTCTTACTCGTTTTTTTATTTAATCGAAATTTTAAATAGTATAGTACATAAAAAAGTGTGTGGAGAAGATAGGAGTGTGTACGAGATAGAAGAAGAAGAAAAGGGGTCTGCCGCTACGTTTCCGCTATCTAACTCCATTCAGATTGGCCGCTTAGTCAGCAGTGTCACGCCGGATCCTCTTAAATGGGCATAGCTCCTTCATGATGGTGGCTACCGTGTGGGTTATGTAAGGCCATCCATTCTCGTTGGCCAACATGATTGATACCATATTTCCTGGGGTCAGCTGAGCACTGGCTACTGAGATCTACGCAAATCGCGGAAATTGAAAGAAGAATAGCGCGTGCTCGGCGACTTCTGTTACACCGGCTGCGCAGTGATCGCAGAATGGGTCACTCATGCTTGAAACGGTGGAGGTAGGTCTTAAAACAGCTATACCCGGTCAGAATCTGGGGCCAGGTAGAACAGAGTGGAACAGGTACTGGGTGTCTCATAGACGAGTATACTGTAGAAGAGCATTCTTACTTACCAAAGTGATTTAAAGATCTCTTGTAATTATATGTATATAATCTTGAGCCAAGTCTATCTATGTCCGTGACGATCTCGAAGACTATAAAGACTAGATATACCAATTTTAATATACATAGACTTTTGTTTAAAGCCCACAGTTCAAGCTTCTTTAAAATTGTTTGACTCCTTCCAGACTCAAGTCTGAGTGACCAGATGTTAACATCCAAATAGTACATTTTTGTTTAACGTAAATCATTCAGTTTTAGATTCTGTTCCTCTGTTTAAGTAGCTCCCTCGTATTCCCTTTGCATAACACAAGTGACCCTTCACTCCCCTCTATAGTTTTCGTCAAATCACTGCAACAAAATCCAATGTTTCATTAAGATTTTATCGCTCTTTTGTGTTTCAAGTTCTTTTTTGTTCTTTAGTCAATGTCCCGTCAAAGCAAGGCACATTAGCGAGGGGTCCTTCGTTTAATTAACAAATTCCTGATGTAGCTCAAGGTTGTGGGGTAAAGTTTCCAGCTAATTAGAAGTATAGTTGGGTAGTAATATTGTCCCTCTGTCCCCTAAATGATGCAATTTGCGTGTATATTAATTTTATGTCGATTTGCATGCAATTTTCGCCCAAGGCGAAGCGTTATCTTAGTCTCCGTCTCTCAGTTTTGCTTTTATGACAGTTAATCTAGCAAAATGAAATGTACTGGGCTAATTAAACCTAATGGCCAACTCAGTTATGCGTTGTTTTCTGCCAACTGTTGGCTGCAGGTGCAGCATGCCACAAACCTCAAACTCCGACCGAAGTACAGAAACTTTAAATGTCTTGCGCTGAGTGGATTTTGTTGTTCGATGGTTTTGGCATGCAATTCAATAAAAATAAATACATCCAAGCCCGCTCGAAGGTAGCAAAAGTTAGATAAGAAGACATAAAAACCTATAACTTACGGTTGGCGAACACTGAATACCCTTGCAAACATATTAATCAAATTTCTGCTATATAAAAGCTATTCGGTATAGTATGTAGGTACATGTATGACATAATCTCATGTGTAGATTATCATCGTACATATGACTAATATCGTGATACACACTGTCACAGAATATTGAGATAATTGCACAAAATATCAAATTCCACATATATTAACAGCCGCAGTCCCGTTATCAGTCACATACCCTATAAGAATCGCAGTGGTGATATTAACAGTCACAGTTTAGGTATTAATGACTTTGAATGTTAACAGTGTATACGGTATTAACAAACTGTAAAGAGAAATCAAGCCAAATTAAATTAACTTTTACAAAAGTAAATTATCTTATCAAATATTCCCCTTTTAGTCTCCTCCGGATGTCTGGTTAACTTTTACAGATTGCGATTTGTTGACGAAAAGGCTGTTTTCCAAAGCTGAGCTCGGTGGAGAGATGGATTAGTTCATGCCTTTTGTCACACGAGGGATTAAGAAGACGTAACAAGAAAAATAAAGCAAATAGTAAGCTGTTGGTGAGTTTGGTTAAGGTATCTGGAAAATGAAAAGAGTTATCGTGCAACAAATGAACATTCTACCGATCATTCCTATGATTACTACTATATGTATAGTGATCAGATATTGGTGAAGACCACAAACAAACTAACGCGAAATTGACCGCTACGCGACATTTCAAGGGGCACATAAATATATATCTTTATCTATATATATATAAAACAGTTTGCTCTGATTGTTGGTGACTGACTGACTGATTGGCAATCATCGCACAGCCCAATTCGTAAGAGCTAGGATACTGAAATTTTCACAGTATTTTCCACACTGGGACGGCATTTTGGAAAATTCTACCCACAAGCGTGGAAAATGGAGGAAAACTGTTGTATGAAACTTTTTTGTTAACCAACCAATCGGCTTCAAGTTCATTTTTCAAGTTCTATACGTAAATTCATTTGACACACATTTCGCTGAACTTGTATAATCCACCGCCATGGGCAGAAAATGGTGGTCTCAGTTGTATGTGTGAAAGTGTAATTTCATTCCGATCTGGTTCAAACTCTATTTCAAAGCTCTATACATAAAATAATTCGATAAGTGTCTAACCGATTTTGCAAAATTCACGTCCCCTGTAGGAAAATGGGTGTAAATTTGACATTTTGAATTTTCATGCGATTTGCTTCACTCATTTTCAAGGTTCTTCACAAAGACAATGTACGCAGTGCTTAAAGTTTTTGGAAAATCTTCCCCACGGGCGGGAAAATCGTTCTGCGCTATTTTTGTGTATTTCTTATGATGGATGAGGAAGTAGTCAAATTCAACATAATCCTTTTAATCTAAATATTTCGCCAGGCTGGGATTTTACAAGCTAGTACATACATATGTATGTATGCATGATTATTTAAAAATATAAAAAACATTTTAAGAAATCCAATATAAAAGGAAATGCAATGTGATTTGCAGGACCTTTGCACTACGAGTAATTTGAAAAAAGAAGGGCAGCTTTTATAATTCGGTATTTTTCAATTTTGTGTGTACCCGTTGTAGATTTAAAAAATGTACATTGAATACAACATTTGTGTGCCCAAATCTGTGTATCAGCTTGATGTATTCATCAAGACGGATATAGCAATATCGGCTCAAGTTAAAGATACACTTGTATGTACATACATATATGAACATGGTTATATTTTGGGATCGGAATTCTCGCATTGTAGCGTTACACATCTTGTGACAATATCATAATAACCTCTGAAAGGGTATGAAAATCGCGTGCGACTTACGCGCGATTCTCTACAGCACATGATTGGAGGGGGGGGGGGGGGGGGGGGGGGGGTTAGATTCGAGAATGTAGTTCGTATTTCGTATTTGGTATTTGCAGTTGTGGCCTTTCTCCCACAAGGTCAATGCAAAGTCATTGTAAGTTGTTGCGTGCGTTGCAGTTGCGTCCCCCTAAGACAAGTCAACTATGAATTGGCTTAAATGCAGTATATCATTTAATTTTATGTCATTTCACAATTTTGCACGTTGATTTTAATGTCAGTATGGTTATATGCAAGGGACGACTAAACAATAAACTCTCAAAAGTTTTAATATATTTATAAACTTAAAGTTTACAGGTGAATATTCAAAAATTTAATATACGCCAACCCATTCAAAGTGGGGCAAAAAGGGTGCCCCATTGCCAAGGTTGCATAATAAACATAAATCTATTATATCTATTTATTATGCTTGAGTTCTCTCTATATAGGAAATCTCCTGGTCGAACACGTTCTTATATACTTTAAATATTTTGCTTACAAATAGTTAATGTTAAAAACATGATTTAAAATAGCGTTCTGTAAAAGCTTGAATTTAAAAAATTTAATACTTTATCAAACAAGTAAGAATGCAATAGTCGCGTATACCCGACTACAAAACTCCCTGTACCCAGTTCAAAAATTTCCGATCGCATCTTCGTACATCCACACACACATACACAAAGACGCACACACACCAGCGACAGCGCAAGCGAGGCATTTAAAGTTGTGGCTGTGCTGCTTCTTTCCCCCTCGCAATGCAGCACTAAATCTTCTTTCGTGAATAACTTCTGTGTTTATTATCTGATGGAGTTGAAATTTGGACAGTAGATTAAGAGTGACTAAAGTATTATACATGTCAAATTCCAATGCTATATCTTAAACATTCTTGGTGTAAGACGTTTTTATCGAAATGCGGGTGAACGGGAAGAGATATCTGAAATTGGATACGAACTTGATTTGCGTATCGTATACAGGAACCTACATTCCAAATTTGGTGTGTCTAGCTCTCTTATAGTTGCTGAGATCTGTATGAACATACATACGGACATAGGCACATCGAAATTTCTTTTGATACTGATCAAGAATATATATACTTTATAGGGTCGGACATGTCTCCTTCTGTCTGTTACATACATTTGCATAGATATAGTACCACCATTTTAACCATTTTATGGGTACAGGGAGTAAAAACAACTAAAGATCATCTTTAAGAAAGATTTTGAGATGTACTATATTGCAGGGGAAGGACTCCTTACTATTACCAAAATGGTTTTATTACTTTTAATGTTTGGGACATGTGTAGTGTGACCTATTGTACCAAACTTCAACTCCTCCACAAATGTCCTTGGACTGTCAGTCCCTATTTGAAAGATATGTTCAACAGTCTACTTTATCTTCTAGCCAGGCCAATGCATTCTTGAGTACATGCATTGAACATTCAATTATTCTTAAGTTCGCCGAATCTGTATATCCCGGTACTTACAATTTCCAGTTTTCTAAGGTGGCTTCTCAATCTACAGTGTTCCGCCAGAGAGTATTTTGACGAATTCTTTCCAATTACAAGTAATTATTTGCTTTAATCGTATCAGATTATATGTTTCTTAAAGAGACGGCCCGGCTAGAGGGCTAGTGGCCGCAAAAATTTCTGGTACTACTAGAAGCTTCTTTGCTCTTGTTATAGCTAGCTCACCAACTACTTTGATTCCGGAAATATCCTGTTTTCTGGGAATTTTCTAAGGACAAGCCAACAAACATTCATTTTGCTATTTACCCAATTAGATTTCTATTGCTCCAATACGAGTAGTGTGTGTAGAAAATTGAATTCTGGCGGACACAAGAACAAACAGCCGGACATCCCAATATAATCAATAACACTTTATGTTCACAAATGAATCAACTAAATCATTTGGACGACACACCAATTAAAATGATAGACTAAAACAAGAAGTCAATCCTCATGAAAATCCCTAGTTTATTGACGAATTGTGTTCATAATATTATGAATGATAACAAAAACACAAACCAAATGCAATATCAATCTAAAATAATCGAGATGACTTTCAAATAACTAAATTCTGCATACCTTACATGCTTCAGAACTTAAACTTAAATAAGTGAATATGTAATTAGTCAAAGTAGTTGAAAGTCGAAATGCGACTCATCGATAATTAGCCAAGTTATGAGCGCTTAACGTTATTACGATGCAACTAAGAACCTTCAATCCGTCCCCCCCTTTGTGTTTTCTTGTTCCATTTACAACTCGCTCATGCGACATTGCACTGAGTAAATTGACAATTGTATTAAGTGCGTTAAGTGCTCGCAGCTTCAGTGTGTGTAATAACGAAACAACAACAAGTCAGTACATGGATATTACAAGGACTCACAGCTGCTGTTGGGGGGAAAGTTTTTGCAGTTACAGCAATTGTTGCAAGTGTAGCAGGCTGCTGCGGCTTACCCATTATGACACATTTGCTTCGAGGTTGCCAGTCTGAAGGATAATTGTCCACGGGGCATCCTTCGCATGTCACGCACGAGTCGCTGTTGAGAGGGGTAAGGGCAAGGTCAAACGGCTGCGATGTTCTCACTAAGTATACGTTCAACATTTTGCGTATATTTAATTGATTAATTGCTGTGTCAATTAATGCTAAAAATGTGCTTTGTGGTGTAATACGTGAGGTTTTACCTGTATAATTTGCATAAATTATAATAAAACTTGATATTTTAAGTTGATTTAATAACTCGAATTTCAAATGAGAAGCTAATTCGTTTGATGATGTTGAATACGTGTTATACACTGTAAGTGTGTATAGTAAAAAGATTAGAATTGTACTGTTTTGAGTCTTTCCAATTGCTCCTTCAAATACTTTTATTAAATATTGTCTATTACTTAACTCTTTAATTTAAATTTTATTCACATTTTATCCAATTTGTTTTCTTATATTATAGATTATATTACTAGCTGTTAATACGCCGGCTTTGACCGGCGCAATATTTAGATTAAAATGCATTGTGCTAAATTTGACTACTTTCGTTAACCATAAGAAATACACAGAAATTCCCTCCCGTGAGCGTAGGAAACCAAATAGTTGAGCCAAATGCTTAATGATTTGTTTGTGTTGTTTCAATGACTTTGAGCCGATATAGCTAAACAAATAATCTCACTCATTTGACTTCTACTCCTTTAAAATGTCTTTGATGAAGTTGGAGGAAAATAGCGGAGCGGTGGGAAAAAGTTTGTCTTTAATTCAAGTAAAAAATAGTAAACAATTATTCCCATTGTAAAAATATAGCGCAAGCCCACATTTCTCGCAGTCTGTTAGCGTAAGTCCCATGCACTGCAGAAATGTGCACCGCAGTCAGAAAAAATTCAAAAGTTCCAAATTCGGCGACAAAGCTATCACATCTTGGTACTGTCAAGTATCAACCGACCGCCACATGTATCGAAAATCGATCAATATATCGATGCGAATATGATTGTGTGTAAATACTGATGGGCCGATATACTCATAATAATTGTAGTAAATCGGCTCAGCAGTATTCACATTCTATTAACTAAAAAGGTACATTATTAATTAATAAATTTAAATGATTAAAATTAACTAAATTTTGGTTTCACAAATATTTTTGCCTCCAGCAACAGCACGCCATCTACCGTAGGTCGATAGCAGAGCATATGCAGAGGCTACGAGGCATAACCAATATGCCAATTTCAGTCGAACTTATAATTATAAGCTTAAGTTTTAAAGCCGAGAGCGCACTTTAGAGAGAAAGAGAGAGATGTTTTATCTGCAGCTGGCGCATACAGAGATTTTCATACAATGTTCAAATACAATTTTCTCATGCTTCCGTATACATATTAAATAAATTTTTTCGACAGTTTGCACTTACTGTATAATGGGAAGGTACTGTACAAATTCCAGGCTTCTAGATCCTTCCGTTTGGGCTGCCCATAAGTCGCGAGCCAGTCGGGTTAAAATCTTATGTGTATATAGATTTGATCATTATTTCGTTGTCTTCCTTTAACTATAACCTCAATTGGGAACCATTTTTGATCATTTTGGAATTTAATGACTAGTACTAAAATTAGCTTTTAAAAATACAATCGAAGGTTGAGCTTCAAAAGAAACAACATTATGATATGTGACCTTCTATGTTGGAACTATTGTTAATAACTAACGAATAATGAAAGTTTATAATGAATATTGAATTCAGCGCGCAACAAAAAGTATAACAAAATGTCACTGGTTTTCAAACTATTTGGATCCTATCGTCCTATGTTCGTTGCAGTTGTAGAAATATTTCATCCTTGGGTGCAATAACAGAGCTGAATGGGGCAAACGTAATGGAATCTACGGTCTTGTCGCACTTAACAACCCGATGATTTCGCAACAGGTGTACCAGACCCAATTTTGTCTGAAGAAGTCCAAGCCGCATACCAATGCAGTTGCGTGGACCAATGCCGAAAGGCATGTAGGCATCCATATTCAGCTTATGACGGTTCTCCGGCGCAAAACGTTCAGGGTCAAACTTTTCGGGCTCCGGCCAGTACTGAAGATAATGAGTGTCATAAGAATGGTAAAGTGTATCTAAAATATATGTATTGGAAACTTACACGCTCATCGCGTTGTATAGACATGGTAGCAACATAGATCGGCATCCCATTAGGCACCTCCACATCGTAGTAGGGAGCAAGCGTGAAGCGTTCCCCATTAGCAGGCTGGGTGCACTCACGTTCAGCATAGCCGACGATCGGATACTTTCGTAGGGTCTCATTTACCACCTGTGTTAGGTAGGGCATCTCCTGAATACCATCGTAGTCAATGGAACCATTGTGCCCAAAATAGTCCTTAATTTCCTGCCGTAGACGGTCTTGAATCTTGGTATTTAGAGCCAACTCGAAAAGCGTCATTGTCATGGTGGATGAGCTAGTCTCAAAGCCTGCCGACTGGAAGATGGCTGCCTGTGCCACAAGGAAGTCCAAGTCATTAGCCTTGTTATCGCTCTTTTCGGGATGTGCTGCTGCCTCACGTTTCATTGCCAGTAAAATATCTATTAGATCGTTACGTCTCACACCCGATCTCTCACGCTCCGACATCACATAGGTAATGCTGTGTCGTATGAACTTAGTGACCTGTCTGGAAAAGACTTTGACGCGCGCCAACGATGCCAACTTTGGTAATAGAAATATAATGGTGAAGTCGAATCCACGACTCAAGGTGGGCTCGAAAATTGCCTTATTATGGGCAAAAAATTCACTCTTCACATCCTGTAACGAATTAGCCTTTAGCCCAAAAGCGATTGTGGCTATGAGATCAGTGGTGAACCGAGCACAAATGTTCTTAATACTTATTACGGAGTCGACGGGATAGCTCTCCATAAGGTTCTCCAGATCTTTTCCTATCTGCGGCGGGAAAAGTACTATATAAATATATGTATTATGCTAACAATTCTGCAATACTTACCTCAATCATTAGTGGATACATTTGCTTGATCTTCCCGCTGGTAAACACTGGAGAGATTTTGTGTCGTAACTCTTTCCAATCTGGATTGCGAACGAAGAAAAGATTGTTGTAGCCAATAGCGTCGTTATGCGGATCGGTTTGAAGAGCGCGATTTGTAAAGTAGTTAAACTTCTTGATCATCACGTCTTTCACGAGCTGCAGATCTCGTATAACTAGACCAGGCCGCTGTACCAAGTACACGCCGACTACAGGTTCATTCTCGAATCCAGGTGCATTGTGAAACATACAGATCTGTTGAAAGAACGACACTTTGGCAGTCAGAAAGCTGCGCATATTTCCAAAAATGGGCGATGGTCGAATGTGTTTGACTCCTAAGCGCTCCCAGTAGCTGTAGGCGCGCCTCTGCCAGATATAAAACACGATCGCCAAGGTGGCGAACAGTATTAGAATTGCCGTAGACATGTTTACGACTGCCACTACAGTAACCGACTCTGGGTAGCTCTGCGATCGCCGACGCTTTTTTATTCACACGACGCGACTTCGACAAGTCATTAGAACTCAACATATTCGTTTCTGATAAGTGCTGAGACTACCAAGCTTATATTTTTGCCTACGCTTAATGACTTGGCAGTTTTTATACCAGAGAGTATTATAACTTTATCACGAAATTTGTAGCGGATTGAAAGAGACGTTTCCGACCTCACATATAAATTTTATCAGCATCAGTAGCCGAGTCGAGCTTCTATGCAAACTAGGGTCTGAAGTTTAGAGCTTTCGTGATGAACAGTTGCTTCTGTTTGCTGGAGGTAGTGTGTCGGAACAGGCCGGACCGGACCACTGTATTATACCACCACAGGAACAATCACTCGACTCTGAGTTTCTGTATAGTTTATATAACCACCTATGACAAAAGTGCACACCAACACGGAATTTTGGAAAATTCCACGCAGAAGCGTGAAAAATCGCGTAAAACTGTTGTATGAAACTTTTATAACTATCTTTCGAATGGCTTCAATCTCATTTTCGAACTTTTCTGTTTGAAACTAATCGACACATGTGGTACCGATTTAAAAAAATGCGCGCCAACGGAAATGGGTGAAGTCTGGAATTCAGCGAATTCATGCGAATGGCCTCATACTAATTTCCAAAGCTAAATACAACAGTCCGGTACAATTTGTTTATTTGTGGGTTCGAAAAGAGACGAGAAGAAAAAAGTAGTTTGTATGTCAAATTGATGATTGATTCCCGCGGGCGGGAAAATCGTGATGCGCTATTTTTGTGTATTTCTTACGATTCACGAAAGTAATCAAATTCAACATAATGCGTTGTAGTAGTATGTGTGGTACTATTACTAAGCTGGTGCATTATTAGTAATTAAGATTAACATATAAATAACAAATTAAACGATTGACCTATGGACTCATGGCCGGTGTCCTGAAGGTCGTCTTTTATAAAACCCAATCTATATATATAAAAGAGTTCGTGCTGACTGACTGACTGACTGACTGATTGGCAATCATCGCACAGCCCAAACCATAAGAGCTAGGATGCTGAAATTTTCACAGTAGGTTCCATCTATGATGAAAGTGCACACTAAGACGGGATTTTGGAAAATTCCACCCACAAGCGTGGAAAATCGCGGAAAACTGTTGTATGAAACTTTTTTGTTTACCATCCAATCAGCTTCAGACTCATTTTCAGAGATCTACACAAAAATTCATTTGACACATATTTCATCGATTTTGGAAAATCCACCCCCATGGGTGGAAAATGGGGGTCTCAAGGTTGTATGGGCGAAAGTCTAATTTTAGTCCGATCACCTTCAAATTCATTATCAAAGCTCTTCACTTAAAATAATTCGACACGTGTATCGGCGATTTTGAGAAATTCGACCACATGGTCGTAAAATCGGTGTCAAACCCTGGTATTCGACATTTTTAGTTTTCATGCGATTGGCTTCAAACTCATTTTCAAGGTTCTATGGAAAAAAATAATAGGCGCAATGGTCAAAGATTTTGGAAAATCTACCACCAAAGTCGGAAAATTCGTGGAAAACTGTTGTATGAAACTTTTTTGATTATCGTCCGATTGACTTCAAACTCATTTTGAAAGCTCTTTACATAAAATAATTCGATATGTGTATCAGCGATTTTGGGAAATTCGACCACATGGTCGGAAAATCGGTGGAAAAGTCTGGCATTCGACATTTATAATTTTCATTCGATTGGCTTCAAACTCATTTTCAAGGTTCTATGGGCAAAAATAATAGGAGCGGTGGTCAAAGATTATGGAAAATCTACCCCCAAAGTCGAAAAATTCGTGGAAAACTGTTGGATGAAACTTTTTTGATTATCGTCCCATTGGCTTCAAACTCATTTTGAAAGCTCTTTACATAAAATAATTCGACACGTGTATCACTGATTATTGGAAATTCAGCCCTATGCTCGGAAAATTTGTGGAAAACTCTGGCATTCGACATTTTTAATTTTCATGTGATTGGCTTCAAACTCATTTTCATGGTTCTACCTAAACACATAATAGGCGCGGTGTCCAAAGATTTTGGAAAATCTATCCCTAAGGTCGGAAAATTCGCGGAAAACTGTTGTATGAAATTTTTTTGATTATCGTCCAATTGACTTCAAACTCATTTTCAAACTTCTGTTTAGCATTCAATCATTTTGAAACTAATTTTCAAAGCACCTCAGATTAAATAATTCGTCACATGTGCTACCGGTTTTGAAAAATACACGTGGCTTTATACTAATTTCCAAATATAAATACAAAAACCTCGGTACTTTGCTGGCAATACAACGGGCGGAAAACAGTTGGAAAGATTTAATTTGGATTCTTAGTATTATTGTTGAAATTGGCTTAAAATGCCAAATGATTTTGGAAAATCTACTCCCTGTCGCCACGGGCGGGAAATGGAAGTCAAGGACAAATGAGTGGGACATTTTTTTGTTGTTTTGTTTTTTTCAAAGACATTTTCATAGCCCTACACTGAGAACATTAGTCACGTGGCTCAACTATTTAGTTGTATTTCTTACGGTTGACGAAAGTAGTCAAATTCAAGAAAAAAAATGCATTTTCATCTAAATATTTCCCCGGGCAAGACCGGGATATTACCTGCTAGTATATATATAATTTAAAACTCACACACAAACGCACCAATATTGTTTTTCCCCACCCACTTCCCCAGTCAAATATTCACCCTTACACGAACATTTATATTAATTGAGTTAAATGAGCAATGTTAAAAAAAGTACATATCAAAAAGAAAAAACAAAAAATTTAACTATAGTATTGGAGGGTCACACTGTCAATGACATATCGAGATGAATGTATAAGAGGAAGAATAATATTTGCACAAAAAATAAAGTTTCATGCTAAAACTTAATTTTCAGCTTTATGATTTTATCCGATTTTAACAAAATTTGGTCAGATACGGTTGATTTTGGTTGAGTTTAGTGACGATATCGTCATGAGCAAAAAAGTTTATCATACAAAAACATAATTTTCACCTGATCATTCCAATGGCAGCTATATGCTATAGTGGTCGGATACGACCGGCCTCGGCATACATATTTATGTACTGCAGAAAGAAGAAGGATCTGTGCCACGTTTCATGACTATAGCTCTAAAACTGACGGATATCTCTATATCGACTCCGCTATTGATGCTAATCAAAATTATACATATACTTTTGGTGGGTCGGAAACGTCTCCAATGCGTAAACATTTCGTTAACAAATTATAGAAACCTTTTGTAAAGGTATAAAAACATTGCGCAAGCCTTTCTTTCTGGATATACTCTGTTCCCGAAAGGGAAGTGGTATATTGGGTATTTTTGTCCACATTCTTCAAGATAGAGCAAATAAACCTGATACACATGTTGGTGTATACCCTCAGTTTATAAAGTGTCATGGTCGCCAAATTATAGAGTCACCAAATTTGACATACGGATTAATGTTGACTCCCTGGGCAAATCTGCATCGACAATTCTTTGGACGGGGATCCACTCTACCGGAAATGAGCAAAATCTGTACCTCCCACACCTCTAGAGGAAGAGTCACCACATTTGATCTGAGTGTCACGTAAGAGTACGTTTCGTTGATATTCCTGAATTATCAACTTATTTAAACAGATACGTCTTTTTGTTTGGGTACTACGAAATGTCATGAGTTTCAAAATAAAGGTAATCTAAAGGGTCCTCGATGGAGCTGATAAACGCTGAGTTAATAGTGTACAGTATGGTATGCTAAAGAACTCTAAGCCTTAACACAATATCTGCCTCTGCAATAAGCTAGCTCTTTATACACGTTCTCGCCGTATATGAAGAACGATGGATTACTGCGTTTAGCGGGGTGAATACCAATAGTGAGAAAGGGTAAAACGACTAATGCAGTCTGATAGAAAATTTCTTATAGCTTATAAAAGTGACTCCTTGAATTTGGGCAATTCGCGTTGGCTGTAGAGGTTATTAGGACTTGAAAAATATTTGCATATTGATATTAAGGTTATTTCGGATAAATTGTTCATGTTGGCAATGGAGTTATATCGAAACGTTTCACTCGACTTTTAGATTGTTTATTTTAAGTGAAAAATGGGGTGATCCCAAAGTTAATGTAAGAAAAATATTGTAGCACAATTTCAGAAAAGATTAGCTGCAAGAAAGAGAAAACAGTTTTTTTTTTTTTCTTATTTAAGAAACACTGTCCGCACTTCGGCTTAAAAGTGCGCAAAATTGAGACAGTTTGCGAGCAATTGTTAAAATGTTGGTATTAGCTTATTTGCTTCAGAAGACGTGCGACGTCCAATATCATTACCGAAAATTCACAGGTTCTCAACTTTGGTTATGCAACAAGTTCCATCATCAGAATGCTGACGTCGCAATCAATGAATGCCGTCAATAATATTCGATCCCTGATGCCAAATCGGTTGTGAAGGTGTGCTACGAGGCCTTACTAAATGTTTTGCTGATAGAAGTCAACCTTTAACGCTTCTCATAGGTGAACTTCCAGATTCCAGGAAAGATTTGCACCGTATGTCAGGCCATTTACTGTGGTTTTCACCTTTTTGGTCCAATAAATGTCTCCATTGGTCGTTGTCAGGGAAAACCTGGGTAGTAGGTTTACTTGCTTAACTGTACAAGCAATACATTTGGAAGCCGCTGAAAACCTTTTTCATAGATGCCTTCGTTGTTGCTCTACGCTAAAATCGGCGTGGAGTACCAATTGTAATCAGAAGCGATAGTGGAGCAAACATCATAGGTGGCCAAAATAAGTAGCTGTCCATGAGAGATTGCTGAACTTGAAAATAATAATAATAATTTATAATAATAATTTTGAAGTGCAGCGTGATAGCATCAATTACTGAACACTGTATCTTTACTAGAATTCGGTCGAAACGTCGACCGCATGGTGTTCTCTAGTTATTATTTCATTTTGCAAACACGTTTAAATTTAAATTCATGTTTTGCCCTCCAAACCATAATACTGAGCCTAACTTGAACATTTTTGGAATTATTAGATTTCATTCATACAGATGGACGGACATTGAAAAAACTTTTACATTATTTTATATTATGAAACAAAATGTAGTAAGTAATATTAAGAAACAAAGTCCATAAAAATTCACTATTTTGACATTACATAGATATTTTTGCGTCTGTACGTATAGACTGGCATTGCGCAGCGCAATTTTCCATTGTGGAGCATAATTATTTATATTCTTCATTAAAATTAGAGGAGTTGATTTAAATAAATAAAAAATTACTAAAAAAAAAATATGTAAATTCATCCGAGAGAAAAAAGAAACAACGTGAAGTGTTTTTCCCATACCGGGAATTGAACCCGGGCCTTCCGGGTGAGAGCCGGATATCCTAACCACTAGACAATATGGGAGATTGGTGTATGGAATGAAGTACCTCAATTAAGCTGAGGCAATCTACTGTGCAACAAGTTAAATAAAATAAAACTATTTAAAAAATATATTTACTCGTATTGTAAGGCCGTGCATCAATGGATTGCAAGTTAGTTCAAATAATTCAATTCATTGTAATTATTATAAAGCAATTTTCATATCTGAATTTCTATAAATATTCGACTGTTGCGCTGCTTTGTCAATGTCGATAACGCAGTTCAAACAATGCAACCATCGCAGTTCGAAATTATCGCGTTTAAGACAGTTGAGTACCGTGTGGTCCTGTGGCGCAATGGATAACGCGTCTGACTACGGATCAGAAGATTCCAGGTTCGACTCCTGGCAGGATCGAAATTTTTTAGTTCTTTTTTTTGTATAAAATTCTATTTTTTAAACAACTTATTTTTATAAATTCAATGTGTCATCACGTAGTGTAAAGGAGTATATTATTGCAAGGTTTAGCAGAGCATAACATAATACAACAAGAATCTATCCATTCTACTCAGTCAATGCTTGATTTAACATGATTATAGTATACGTTTATGTACCTGATCCAATTAATTGCATATTATACAATTGGCAAAGTTAATAGTTGTATTCAAATTATAATTGATTCTTAATGCAGCGGAATCGTGTGTGTTTCTTGAAACAACTTTATAATTTATAGTTAATTTATTTTGTTTAAGATTTGAAAATAATTTGTACGTATTTTGTCGAGACGTGAAGTCTATTTATTAGACGGAGCCTCCGCAATCTCTGGGACGTTAGTCCTCATCAAATTTCGTAGGGCGTGAGCGAGCACACAACGCGTGGTAGGAGTTAATCGATCAGAGATGAAAGTTTGTCGAATTACAGCTTG
This sequence comes from Hirtodrosophila histrioides, assembly GCA_037075165.1. Classification (NCBI taxonomy): domain Eukaryota; kingdom Metazoa; phylum Arthropoda; class Insecta; order Diptera; family Drosophilidae; genus Hirtodrosophila; species Hirtodrosophila histrioides. Next base: position 1,702,784 of record JBAMCL010000177.1, on the reverse strand, counting down.
AAGTGATTTCTTAAGACCAAGACCCACACACAAATATGAGATAAAATAGAGTGTGACTGGCTCTGTTCATGTATAATTCCATACATTTATAATGGCTTAATTTTGATGACCACAAAGGTGGTTTTGGACTAATTACTTAAGAGACCAGGGGTTTTCTTAACTGTCCACATAAATCATTGAACTTGATTGTAAACGCGCATTGTTTTCTTACTGCGAAAGGCTTCGGCTGTCAACTTAGCTGGACTTAGCCCGGCTCTTGAAAGCTTGCGCAACCTAATTATCTTTTCGAAGGCGGCCGGCATCTGGTCCTGTGGCGCAATGGATAACGCGTCTGACTACGGATCAGAAGATTCCAGGTTCGACTCCTGGCAGGATCGAGGACTTCGATTTTTTATTTGTATTTTCCATTTTTTAGAATTTTAAAAAATGTCCCCTTAAGTGACACTCTTTAAATTCAAGACACGTGTAATGCACATATGTCTGTTGTTGATACGTGCACCAACTGCTCTTTGAGTTTGGCGTATCAAGCATAATGCACTAGAACAGGGAGTGGCCAGTTAAAGGACGAGTGAGCCCAGGGCTCAATGACAAGGAAGAGGTACGGTGACTGAAGGGAAATCAAGTGGCTTCATGTGGAGAGTCCGGATTATGTGTCGCTTTATGCTAAACAGCGTAGGAGAGGGAGAGGGGAATTGTGAGTGGGGGAAGTGTGAATGGGGAATCGCCAGCTGTGTGTGCAACTGCACGCCAAGGACATTTAAGGTGACATCCAAATGATATCCTTTTGAAGGACTGCATGTACTTGGGTGTGCTGCAAACGACTTTTGTACCCGCAGTGATTTGCATAATAGCAGAAACTTGTAATCGAAAAATATGCAACGCATTTGTGCAATTGAGAATTGTCTTTTGAATGCGCGCCAACCAATGTTGAAAACTATTTCTTTTTTACATATGGGCAAATCCTGCGTGTCGCACGTACATTCGTACGTTTTTGTTGATTAATATGTAACATTTTTTTGATTTTGAAAGATATACCGTCACTTTTGTATGGGGGATGAGTATTCGAAGGATGTATCGTAGTACTTTTGTGAATATGTCAAGGTGTGCGCACGCTCGAGTACATGAATTCTCAAGTTGGATTGGGAATATGCATAAGCACGACAACCCAATCTGAAAGTGAGAATAAAGAAGCGAAAACTTATTTGGAGTCAAAAAGTTTACGTTTTTTTAGCAAATGCCTCGGACCCATAGTGTCGCACGCTACGTAGCGCACGCAACATTTTTCCAGTAGCAGATAAAAACCAAAATATTTTTATTTTAACAAAACATTATTTTTTGGTAGAATTCATTCATCTGTCAAATTTAGTAACCTTTTTATTTTATGAAAATTTATGAAATTTAAATGAAGTTGAGAAATAAAATATGGTTATACATAGCATATAGTAAAAATCAAGCTAAGTCACAAAATTTGGCATACAGACTAAGTTAAGATCTGACAGATCTGCATCAAAAATTTTTGGTAAATGGGTTGGGTCGGTAAAAATTTTTTAATCAAAATATTGGAAAAGTCAAAATGTTTTTTTTAATGTTCGAAATGTCAAAATGATTTTCTCTTATACATTTTTAAAATGATACGACTCTAATGTCACACAAAAAAAATAACAAAAGGCTAACTCAAAAATTTTCGCTGGTGGACTGTTTCTGGGATTTGCCCATATAGCATTGCATTATTTTTAAAAGCCACAAGGCTTAAATTAATCTATATAGCGCTCATTAAAATGCAATTAGGTATTTGAAGGATTTGCACTTTCATTAAATCTCTTGAAAAAAAACTAATGTGTGAGAGCGTGAAAAAGCAAAAAGAAAAGTACTTCCCATACCGGGAATCGAACCCGGGCCTTCTGGGTGAAAGCCAGATATCCTAGCCACTAGACCATATGGGAGGCTGTTATTGAAATAGCCTATCACAGAATATGTTGATAGCTTGTTTCAGCTCTAACAAATAAATATTAAAACGCAATCAATAATTTGTTTGCTTTTGAGAAGCCAGCGAAATTGTTTTAGGCGAATGGATCAACAAAAAACAAATAAACTACAAAAAAAATCTCGATCCTGCCAGGAGTCGAACCTGGAATCTTCTGATCCGTAGTCAGACGCGTTATCCATTGCGCCACAGGACCGGTTGGTTGCTTGATTTTGAAAACACAATATCGGAAGCACTTTCTTGTAATGCTTAACAAATAACGTGAAAATCAAGTTAATTTATTGGCTAATGTTATTGTTTAAATTAGATGATCAAATTAAAATATATACATAAGCAAATTCTTTAATGATAATTACATTGAAACATCGTAAAAATAAAAATATTCTCGATCCTGCCAGGAGTCGAACCTGGAATCTTCTGATCCGTAGTCAGACGCGTTATCCATTGCGCCACAGGACCCGTTGAAATTTGAATGCTTTAAAAGCCTTAAACAATCTAAGCAGTGCACAACGTAACTATAATGTACACTTGCGCAAGCAGTGTAACAAGTAGTACAACAAGCAGTGTTGTTCAACCATTGTAGCACAAACAGTAAATATTAGATTCTACCGATTTATTGAATAATGTGATAAGATAATAATTAAATAAAGGAAAATATTTATTTATTCATATTTGTAAGTTTTTTGTGTTCTTTTATGTGTGAAAATACGTTTATTTTGCTGGCTACCCACAGTAACGCTATTGCTCCCGGCTGTACCCACAGCGACGACAAATCGTCTGCAGCAGTGACTTTTGGCGTCAACAACAAACATTTGATTCAGTCTCTCTTTGGCACTCAAAGTGTGCAGTTCAGTGACAACGCATACAGTACGCATTGGACGCTAAAATGTTTTTGTTGCGCGCGACGTAAGCAAAAGCGAATTATGTATAAAAAGAAGAATCTCTCAGCAACAAAATATAGTAATACATACATACACCAAATTGTTTATAACAATAAAAGAGTGTACGGTATATCTGTGTGAGTGTCTGTGCTTTGTGAGTGCGTGTGCAATAATTCATACACTAATACATAAATAAATGCAAATACCAATAACAAATCTGATGCAGTTATGTACATACATATATACAAATCTGATGCAGTTATGTACATACATAGTACATGTATGTAGTTCGGTAAGTGCAGCAATAATGCCGTTTTCGCCGACACTCCTACCCCCATCCAAATTGTACTCCAATTTGTGTACAAACTGCTCCCGCTGCTTGTTCTTCTTCTAGCATTTCGTTACGTTTTGTTCGAGTTGCCTATTCTGTTTTTCACATACTTTTTTGTTTTCATCGTCTGCTTCTGCTTCGGCCATATAGCGCCAGAGCCCAAAACGAAACGAAACGAAATGAAACGAAATTCAACAAGAACAAGAAGCAGCACAAGGCACAATGTAAAAGCGAAAAGCTCAAAGATTGGGGCTAGGGCTAAGCAGACGCCGTTCGTTATTTTTGCTGTTTGTTTAGCTGTCGTTTCTCCATTTACATATGTATGTATGTAATTTATGTGTGTGTGTGTGTGTCTATATACGATACTATATGTTCATTTATTTTTGTTTGTGTGCATGGATCTCTCTTACGCTCACGCTGCCTACGACTATAAACAGCTATCACGGTGTTGGTGCTTTGGCGCTACCCGTGAGTATGTATGTGTATGTGTGTTTGTAGGCCTCCACACTGGCAGCGAAAAGCGCCAAGCGACCTGCTGCCGCCGTTCGTCTTCGTCTCTATCTCTGACTCTCGCCCTCTCCCTCTCTCTCTCTCTCTCTCTCTCTCTCCCTTCGTCGGCATCTCCATCTTGCTTCTCTGGCCGCCGTTAACTCGTTTGGCGACTTGTTTTGCCTGCTGCCATACAATAAAACGCCGTAGCACATAAAAATAGTCTGGTAGAATTGTTGACTTCCCTTTTCCCAAACATACCGGCCCCCGAATGACGGCGTCAGAGTATAAATATGTATAAAAATATATAGTTACTACATATGTACATATGTTTCCCCCTATTTCGCAGGACTATAAAATTGGCATAGTTTGAATTACATACAACCAAAGACTTGCTCCGATACTCATTACTTAAAAATAGGACAAATCTGTTTTTAGAGACAAAAATTCGAATTACTCTAATCTCTTTAGCATTCCTAGAAAATGTGTCAGTTAACAAATTTTTTTTAATCATTTAAAAAAATGATCTTTGGATATAACATTCATACAGACATATGTTCATAGTGTAAATATTTAATTATTTTAAATTTATTTTCTATAATACTATAATTTTTTCCACTATCAAAAAGGTACATGAAGATCTTGCCACCTCTAGTACTTCCTATTATATGAACTTCTCGGATAATCGGTAAATGGGTCAAACAGACTTAAAAAAAGGCCGTAAGAGTTTGGAGGCAAAAGTTCGATTTCAATTCGCTTTTTTTAAAGCTTATGTCGTATAGGAATATTACATATATTCCCTCAAGAATCCAGCTCGTCGAACAGATCAAGAATATCTGCATAAATGCAAACTCATATTTAAGTAAATACACAGAATGTATGAAGTTCTTGAAATGCATTTAGGAGTGTATTCTGTCTTCTAAAATTGAATTGTTTTTGAGCTCTGAAAAAGGAAATGAAAAACCTTTTCCTCAACCAGTTATTATATGTCTAAGTACGTATACTTCGTATACTATATAGAAATAATATTTATGTAATACAATTTTGGTAAATGATAGTGCAGAGATTCTATAGACTACATTTTTATGAATTCTTATACTCTGCATCTATTTTTAAAACATTTTTAGAATGGAAAGCTTAGACAGATTAGAATGAAGATTTTAATTATCCTTTTGGAATCTTACAGAAAAGTTCTTTTTCAGTTTTTCAGGCATAAGGTTTATCTGACTCAAAGAAAATGTTTCTTTTAACATAATTAACTTTTACCAGACCATTTTCAGGCCTGTTTCCATTTCTGATCTAATCATTGGAAATCCAAATTGTGGGTTTTTTCGGAATTCGAGAAATCATTAAAATATCCTTTTAAAAAAATGATCGAAAATAACTTAGAAAAGATAAAACGGTTCGTAAAGTAAACTATTCAAAAGGAAACGTTCTCGGTAATAAGAACAGAAAAAATATTTCAATGAAGTTAGTTGAAGCGTTCTCAGTGAAGGTATCTTCTTAAGGCTTGTTCAGTGGATCAAAAAGTAATATCATTACATTTTGTTATGTTATGTTATGTTGTTATGTTGTTCTAAAGTTACTGACTTACATTCAGAGAGCACATTCCGTGCAATTATGTTTTACTTGAGCTCCATATTTCATAGGCAGGTATCCCATAGCCCCATTAACCTGTTCAATCGAAAACTTGTACGAGGCAATAATTCGAGTCGTGTCAACCATTTTGGGTTGCAGCCTTATTGAAAGCGAAAATAGCGCATAGAGAAAATGGTGCTGTGGCCTGAAGTTTGCTGGTTGGAACCGCCTTCGAATGTATCTTGCAGATACATATCTAAAAATTGCCACATAGCATGCAGTAAGAACCAGACACAAGTAACTAAATATAACACACACACACACACACACACACAAACACTCATCAGATACATACTAATGTGCGAGTCCGTCTGTGTCTCTAGGTGCCCGTCCAACATTGCCGCTTGCAATTTCATTTTCATTGCAACTTTATGCCCCTGACATCGGCCCATACCAGCCTGTCGCGCCTTGCCCCCCAGCTCCGCCAACGACCCGACCCTTTTCAGCTTTACACTGCCTTTTGCGCTGTCTGCCCGTTTCTACGCTCATTCTTGTAAAATTGCAAGTTTCTGCCGTCGGCCTATTGAAGCTCTCTGCCTCTGCCTCTGGTTCTGCCTCTGACTGCGCTACTGCTAGTGCAGCTGGCTATCTGCCTGTCTGCGTGCCTCTCCCTCTCCCACAGCCACCGGCTGGTGTGAGCGAGTGAGCGAGGGCGCTGCTTGCCCTAACCTACACCACAGAAAATTTATTGCGTCGGTTCCCACTTGCACACACTTCACTTGATTTCATATGCTCGTTCTACATGGCATACACTCTTCAGTCAGCACGAGTTTTTATTTATATTTCTTCATTAGTTTTCGTTTGGTTTCATTGTAGGTTAATTCGGTTTTCCTTCGTTGCAGCTTGCGTTGCGGGAACTGTAATCCAATAGATCCGGTCAATTAATAATACGATTTGTAGTTTATTTATAACTCATTCAGGCGGCCCAACGTGCAATAATTAATTCTCGCCGAAATACTTCAAACGGTCTATTCTCTTAGCCGACCGAGAGTTATAAATATATCTCAATGGTAAGTTCAGTATTTCATTATCATTCACACTGATTAGAAGCTCTAGTTAGGTATATACATAGCAACCGATCGTCTGGCCCATTAGCTCAGCTGGTTAGAGCGTCGTGCTAATAACGCGAAGGCCGCGGGTTCGATCCCCCCATGGGCCATATTTATTTTTGATATTTCTCATATTATTTTAAATATCATTCAAAAGAATTCTAAATTATTCCTTCACTAAACAAAAGTTTTATTATTATATGAATAGATACGAATTAAAACGTTTTAAATTGTAAAGTTCCTTAGAAGAATTCTGAAAAGACGTTGCCGTTAACTTGGCCCATTAGCTCAGCTGGTTAGAGCGTCGTGCTAATAACGCGAAGGCCGCGGGTTCGATCCCCCCATGGGCCATATGAAGTTATATTTTTTCCCCCAGATTTTCTTATATGTATATTCCTATTCCCTCACATTTTTTACCTTTAGAGTCTTTGTAATATAATAAATCGATTAATATCCGGTTCAGACCAAGTAAACTTCAACCAAACTGTATTGGTCGCCTAAATTTTAGTGCCATTTGTGTATTTAGTTTGTAGTATAGTCCTAGTTATATTTGCCATTTTTTTTTACAGGATTGGCCTACTGATTGCTCAACGAAGTCTTCAAACAAAATGGCGTCAAGTTGGCCCATTAGCTCAGCTGGTTAGAGCGTCGTGCTAATAACGCGAAGGTCGCGGGTTCGATCCCCTCATGGGCCACAATTATTTTTATACCCGAGCAGAGCTTATTATAATTTTGTCACAAAATGTATAACGCATTGACGGAGATGTTTCCGAACCGCGATATATATTATTTTCTTGACCAGCATCAATAACCCAGTCAGTATAGCGATGGCCGCCTATCCGTCTGTTTCTATGCAAACTAGTCTCTCAGGCTTAGAGCTATCGTGATGAAACTTAGCACAATAGTATAACACCATCTGCGATGGTATAAAAATGATTCTTGTAATAAATACTTATATTGACCAGAAAATGATAATCTGAATTTTTTAAGGGACTGTATAAAAGAATGCACAAATATCAAGGAATATAAAGTGATACAACAGAAGGTGGCATCTCATACAACGTATGACTTTATATTCTTTGGTATATTTAAAAAACTAAAATTAAATTGGCCCATGGGGGGATCGAACCCGCGACCTTCGCGTTATTAGCACGACGCTCTAACCAGCTGAGCTAATGGGCCAGCTGTTGGTGATTTGTCAAATGCAATAGTTGGACACTGGCACAGTATTTAAGCAATTTCGTATAACATCAAAGGCGTTTTAAGAACAGTGCTATTTTTTAGTGCATCAATATGTTTTGTTCTATTAAAAATATAAAAAAAAAATGGGGTAGGAAAAAAATTGGTATTTCGCCCAACGTGGGGCTCGAACCCACGACCCTGAGATTAAGAGTCTCATGCTCTACCGACTGAGCTAGCCGGGCTTGGTAATATCCGTTGGCCGACACCGGGTGTCCCTATAAAGCAGAGGTTCTGCTTACGTGGCAGTGTTACGTTAATGTTAGGAATTTTATATACAAGCGCTGGTATGGACACAGACACGCGCACTCCTTCCTCCTCGATTTCCCGCTAGGCTCGCCTCTGGAATTGTTTTCATGATGATGGCCCCTATTGTGTGGCGCATTTCACTGCTTCCTAATGGAAATGATGTATAAAATTACGCGCCTACCTCAATGTAGAACCAGGCATGTGCGGAGTTTGCCAAAGCGACGACTACCCAACAGACGCCCCCGTCGGCCAAGTAATTTGCTATAAAATATTAAAACGAAACAATGTGCTAAAGGAAACAAAACAAAATACATGCATGCATCTAGAGACAGAGACTCAGACATTGGACCAGAGTCATGGGACCCAAAAAATAATGGGAGTGAGGCGGGGACGGACGTGCAGACAGTAGGCAGATAATCAGCCTGGCAGACGGCTTTTGGTTGCGCTACGTTTCAGACGGTCGAGCATATGTAATGGAATGACAAGGTAGACGAAGCAAAATGGTTTATTAAAAAATTATTGATATACTCGAATACTTTTATAGATGGAAAACTTAAAAATTGCATGGACCTAAAATATAAGTTATTGAACTGCCTTTAGTGTCAAATTAAAAACATACTGGTTTCAAATGTGGAATAGACAAACTTGTGACTGAAACAAAAAAAAAAACAAATCTTTAGGAATTAGTAGCAAATATCGGTGCTTTAGTAATTTTTCTAAGTACTTTAGCCTGGAACCTCTCAATTATTTCTACATTTGATTTTTTGGCTGTACCACAAAGTGGTATTGCGTAAGTTCAAATAGGCTTAATAAGTGCTTTATTATCTGATATATTATGAACAAAAAAATGTTGTACTTGAATATAGGCTTAAACTACGGTTGTGCATTATTACATTGTACATACACATACATATGATTATATTTTCGTAGAATTTAGATTCTTATTTGAAATATACCACACTATCATTAATATCCAAAATCATAAGTATTTAATATATAGATATATACAACAATTCTCAAAAACTTTGATATATGTAAATATGTATATGGTATCCTTACACATACAACATAGCCGAAGACCCTGGTAGCCAGTGCTATATTACACAAGATATATAGTTTTATAAATGTGTCTATCTTCAAATGAATACAAAAATTAGCAGAAATTTATAAATGTGTCTATCTTCAAATAAATACAAAAATTAACAGAAAAATATTTAATTAAAAAAAAAAAACAATTTTTATAAAACTAAATATTTACAATATATTTTTCATATTAGACATTATCTTAAATAATAAGGAAAATTATATTTTTTTTCGTGATTTTTAAATTTTAGTAAGTTAAAAAAAAATGTTCTTTTTTTACCTTATTTCCGATATTTGTTACAAAAATCATTTAATGAATTGTTAAATATTATATTATATTACCAAAATTTTAAATATAATTACTACGGTTAGTGAATAATTTGAATGCTCTTCTATTTTCATTGTAACTGCACCGAGAGAAATGAGGAACATTGAAGCAAAGGCAAATGTCTATTTGTGCAGACAAAATGTTTGTGTTTATTGTAGTTGTCGGCTACTCAGCGACCTCCGTCTACAGTCTAGACTCTAAACCCACCACGCATAATACCATCAACTTACAGTCACATATACAAGGGGCATACATACATACATTAGTACATATGTATACCATTATTTCTCAACTCATTCCCATTCCCATTCGAGTATACCGCAGGCAACGGGAGCGTCTGCTGTAGACAAGGCCAAATAAGTTAGGGTAGGCTCGCAAAATAAGATAAAGAAAATGCTTTTTGATTAATAACAAGCAAAAAGAGACTCAACAACTGGCATAGCAGGCAGCAAACATTTCAGAAAAAAAGTTTTAAAAAAATGTCGCCCAACGTGGGGCTCGAACCCACGACCCTGAGATTAAGAGTCTCATGCTCTACCGACTGAGCTAGCCGGGCTGTTGTCAGGGCGCCGAAATAATTAGCAAAAGCAATCATCCTCGAAGTTGAAAAGTTTAGAATAGATCGCTAAAAGAAATATAAGCTATCTTTGGTCAGAATTGCTATTAAAAATATGCTGCTCTTAGTTATAATCTTTTTATTCACCAACTTAATAAATATGCAAATATCCAACAACTGGATTTTCATGTATAATAAAGGTACTCTCAGTAATCCAATCCAACTGATTCTGACAGCTTTATCAAGTAAACACAGATGAAATCGGGGAGCCGAAAATATGTACCCTGGAAGAAAAGTTAATCATACCAAATTTCAATAGTAAAAAAATAACTATTATTTTGTGAGATTTATTTTTTGCTCAGAAATGTTATATATTATAGAAATGTTTAAAAAAATTCTACAAAATTATAAAAACATTTTAAAACAAGATAGAACGGCTATCTTCGGTGTGCCGAAGCTATATACCCTTGCAGGAATTAATTTTATACAAAACTTAATTTTGTATGAAATTATAGGAAACTATTTGAAGTATAATAAAACTCTCACTTAGTTTGGATGAAATATTTGTATTAACAAAAAGTTTGATATATTTATGTAGTTGTCCGATTTTGACCAAACTTGGTCAGATTGTATAAACTCTCTAGAGACACTGTTTGGGAAAGTTTGGTGAGGATACATCTAGAAACAAAAAATTTTTTCATACATAAACATAGTTGTTGACCGATCATTCCTATGGCAGCTTGTATGTTATAATGGTCCGATCCGGCCGGTTCCGACATAAACTGCCTGCAGCAAAAAGAAGAGTCTGTGCCAAGTTTCATTACGATAGCTTTAAAAGTGAGAGACTAGTTTGCATAGAAACAGACGGACAAACGGACATCGCTACATCGACTCGGACCTTCTGTCCATTACACATTTGGAGACAAAATAATAGTACCCTCTGCTAGGGTATAAAAAAATTTGACATACAATGGGGCCGGAACTTCAATGCATTCCATATTTTGTGAGTAAATAATAGTACCCAACCCATGTACAAAGATATAAACTACTCCTGTTGATATGATAGGGCTTATGGTTGATTTGGTTGAAGTAACATCATGACTTTTTTTTTAAGCTTCAGCTTGTTGGGAAGATGTGCGCCGGGTCAGACAAGCCAATATTTCAGAACCAGCTCTGAAAATCAGAAAACGTCATGCCGTAACTTAATCGTTAAGTGCGGATTAAATTTAAATCTAAAGAAAACTGATATAAAGATAAATATGTTTAGATATATGGAAATATTTCGCCAATATTAGACCTGTCCAAACTATTCAAAAAAATTCTTGAGGCCAATGCAAAAACAAGTAGGAACGTTGCAATCGGACGTACCCGACAGCAGAATACTCGGTTTCTAATCTGGTATAATTTGTTGACCTTGACACTTTATAAACTTATGGTATACACCAACATGTGTACCAAGTTTAGTTGCTCTACCTTCAAGAGTGTGAAACAAAATTGCATTCATACATACGGACAGACGAACATATCACAAACCCAATATACTCTTTTTCAACATTATGTTCTATACCTAGACATATAAATATACACACGTATGTACTTGTACAAACTATTGTTGGATGTGCTGGGAGTTATAGCCTGTTTCCACTACATCATATTTCCACATTTTTTTTATTTTGGAAATATGACACATTTTTCCTGTAGAAAATCCGTCATATTTTTAATATGATGCAATTCGCCCCGGCATTTTTTAGTTTTTTCATATCGAACTCAAAATGTTTATCGATGAACTAGGGAAAAGGTAAACAATGACAAATTGTGCGCCAAAATTAATTTTTAAAATAAATTGTAAATTGCTTTATCTTAATATTTCTGTAATTAGTAAGGATGAGGTTAAAAGGGAAGGTTTATCCGGAAGTGCTCCTTCGAAATATCAACATTTTGACTAGGTACACCGTCTTTTGGGAGCAGTGAAATTTGTGCACTTTACAGGTGCGCACTCGCAATTTCATAGCAAATTTCTGCCATCTCCGTATCCCAGTCATCCACCAATGGATCCAAAATGTACAAACTTAGTGCAACTATCTGCCTATTGATATGCAACTTTGCTTCTACTACTATTTTGCCATTATTTGCCATAATTTTCGTTTTTCGTAAAAAATTGCATCAAAACAAGCCTTCCAGCTGATTTATTTCTGGCGAATGGCTAATTCATATACCGATTCACATTTGGCCGTGGAAACACTATTATCCTAAATGTTGAGATGTTACATTTTTTGGGTGTAGTGGAAACAGGCTATTAGAATAATTAATTTATATAGTTATTTTATCTGTTAGGTAAAATACTACTGTAATATGTGATCGATAATATGCGCTCTCCCAATAATGTTATTCTAATGGCGCATACAGATCATCTAACCTTATAAACATAATATTTGCTAATTTTAAACGGTTAATTTTAATTTTTAAAATGTAAAATAAATAATTTAATCTGAAACGATCTTTATCAATATCCATAGCCTACTCTTCAGGTACACATAGTTTTCATTGATCGGCACAAGGCCCGGCTAGCTCAGTCGGTAGAGCATGAGACTCTTAATCTCAGGGTCGTGGGTTCGAGCCCCACGTTGGGCGAGAAAAACTTTTTGTGTTCTCCAACCTTTTTTGTTTCATATATTATTTGAATGAAAATTATAAACCTTTAAAGATGCCTCCCACACCGAATGCTGTTACAACAGATTTGCATTGTTAGACAAAACTCGTGTCTATAGAAAAATATGTCAATATTGAAATGAAATGCCTCGAGAGCCAACTATTGATGGGCTGCGGGCGGCAGCGGCACTGCTATTAATCAGCACCAGAAAGCAAATGTAAATAAAAGCACGTTTAGAAAATGCATAAATTTGAATGCATAACATTAGTCTATCAAAGCAAAAACAACAAAATGTCGAGAAACGACGTAAAAATATTAAAAACGTTTTGTTTGCTATGCAAATAAAACGAAACCAGGCGAATGACTGAACTTAACCTTAAAACAACACACACAGGTATACAAATATACATATGTACATGCACGTATACGTATTGGCTTGCAAAAGTATGTACACACTTATGTTATATGTACATACATGTACATAGTTTCCTATATAGACTTCGGCTATTTTATTTAATCGAGGCAAATTGCGGTTAATGCACCACAATCAAAAACAAAATCTAAACGACACCAACACAAAAATCGTATACAATGCAAAAATATGATGAATATAATCAAAAGTATTTTGCTTGGTCAGGTGTAGGTTTATAAGACGTTATGCAACGTTATTTAAAAGTACAGTGAAAAACCAAGGGTGTTCACTGTAACAATTGTCAAAAAAACCCAGTTTCTTTAATGAGCGTTGCATAATTATGGCAAGACTATTTTTATGTTATTAATATCTTTATGTTTAATAAAATGCAGGGTTCTACTCAAAAACTTGTATGTATTTCGATTAAAGACGCCATATTCAACTCAAAAGAAAATATGTAAAGGAATATTGCATGTTTCGGATCTATAAGTTCATATAGAACGCGGACGGCTGATGTGTCGGAAGAAGTTATAGACTGTCTTCATTTTAACAACACTTGATCCTTAATTCGAGATGGTCGTCCAGGTCTCCCATATTGTCTAGTGGTTAGGATATCCGGCTCTCACCCGGAAGGCCCGGGTTCAATTCCCGGTATGGGAATTTCTGTATAATCATTAATTTTTTATATTTTTTAAATTAAATAATTAATACATTTTCAATTAATCTTTTAGCTTAGATAATAATATCAAATAAAACCAAGAGGTAGATAAAAATTGGGTGTCCAACTTGGATTTGAGCCAAAAGTGGAAATTATAACACAACTGCCCAACGAGTTCATGAAAATTACCTTGGCGAGTGACAACAACTTCCCTGGTTCCTGTTCCATTATTCAATGCAAGATGCGATCTTGCAAACATAACAGAAAAGACAAAAAAAGAGATATCGCCCCCGGGTGGACTCGAACCACCAACCTTTCGGTTAACAGCCGAACGCGCTAACCAATTGCGCCACGGAGGCTGCTGTTAGCACGTCTATTATGAACTCAATAAGATTAATCCTTAGAAGTGTAAATTCGACAAGGCCAAAGAATCAACCGAAATTAGTAACTTTGATATGACCCTAAAATATATAATAAATTAATATAATATTGAGTACTTAACATTAATTTATTTTAAAACAGTTTCAATCTATAAGCTGAATAAAAAAGAAAATTCTGCGATCCTGCCAGGAGTCGAACCTGGAATCTTCTGATCCGTAGTCAGACGCGTTATCCATTGCGCCACAGGACCGATCGATCACCATCAAGTCTAATACGTTTGTTAAAGCTCATTGTTCAGCTGAAAGCATAGAAAAGTTCTAAATTATTTTTCCACTTGCTTGCTGTTTGTTTCTGTGAATTTATAATAAAAAAAAAGCAATCGATGTAGTTCCAGACATTATTATTCTACTTTGGTCGAGCTATAAACTTATTTTACACTATTATGATTTATGCAAGTTCATTGGTTTTAGGAAGATGTTGACTTTATTAGCATAAACGCTTTAAACTAAACTTTTTTTTTTGCATAATCAAACATGTTCTCAGAAGTAGCGGAAATGTAAAATACATTGAAAGAAAATAATTTAATGATAAATATTCAAGAAAAAAAAGCAATATCATAATATATTAAATAGTTCGTTCGCTGGACCAAATCTCACCATATTTTCAACCAATAATATAAATTAATGGTAGGTGGAAGTGTTTGTAATTTGTTTTTTAGATTAAATCATGTATTTCTTACGGTTGACAAAAGTGGAGAAATTCACCATATTTTAGTCTAAATATTTCGCTGAGCACCGCTTCGGTGTTACCAGTTAGTATATGTAAAGTATAAATATATATAAATATTAAATCCCATTTATAGTTCAACACTTCTAAGAAACTCAAAATTGTATTTTTTGATAAATATTATTAAAATGAAAATTACCTTTCTATGGAAAACTGTGGATTACACTAATATATTAAGAGATGAGAAACTATTGCTGAATAGAATATTCAGAAATATGAGAAAATGGTTTGAAAATCTCGTTATGCCCCAGCTGCTGCATGTTATATATTATTATATTGTTAATATTAGTATATACTACATGAAAGTGAAGAGTTAAAAAATCTTTATCTTGAAACGCTTTTTGCATATGTCTTTCAGCCTTTTGTTTATGCTTTGCTCTCGATCCTCATTTGGTGGCCACTGCTGCGGAAGCCTTATATTTTTGTGAAACCACGATTTAGTTTTTAATCATTTATCTTTATTAAATAATTTTGTAGCTTTTTACTTAATAGAATGTGAACGCTGCTGAGCCAATTTACTACATAATAATAATATTATTATTATGTAATAAATCGGCCCAGCTGCACTCATATTATCGATTTTCGATCAATTTGGAGGTCGGCGGATATTTGTTAGTACCAACATATAATAATATTGGCGCTAAATGTGGAATTTTTGAATTGAATTGCTGACAACGGTGCACATCTCCACAGTGTACGAGATTAACACAAACCAATGGGAATAATTGCTTTACAATTTTTCATTTGAATTAAGTATAAACCTTTTTCCACCCTTCAGATATTTTCTGGATGTTAGTATTATTCTTCCAACTTTATTAAAAATATGTTAAAGGGGAGAAAGTTAAATGAGTGACATTTGCTTAGTTAGATCAGCTTCAGTCTTTGCCATAGCCCTACACAACAAGTCATTAAGCATTTGGCATAAATAAGTATTTAGGATAAGTCTAAGTCCACGGGAGGGAATATTGAGGTGTGCTATTTTCATGTATATGTTACGGTTAACGAAAGTAGTCAAATTCAACATACTATAATGCATTTTAATGTAAATATTTCGCCGGGCAACTCTGGCGTTTTACCAGCTGCCACTGTGATTTCTTATGCAGTTATTGTCTGCAGCAGCTGCTTATGCCATAATTCCACTCTTCAAATATTTTTAAGCCACTTAAAATTGCTTATATTTATTATCTATCACTGTCCATTAGAAATACACAAAACTTTCAGCGTCAAATAATAAGCGGCTAACTGACCGCACAGAGAGAGAGTTGAAAATGAAATTCGCGGCACGTTGAGAGCCTCCCACAGCTTTGGTAGCTCAAACAGAAACTTCCACAGTGCATGAGTGAATTTAATCGATTTTTTTCAACCATTTTCAACGCGTCGAGACTCGTCCTTGCCCCAAACGTCGTCGCCATGGCGGCTACCAGGTGGAAGACCTTTCCATTTCGCATAGGTTCTGTCTGATTCTGTTTCTCGTAGTGGTCATTGTCAGCGCCCAACTAGCCAGCACGGAGAATTTTTGTATGCATCTTCACTTAACTTTTTGCGTTGTAAGGCTCTCCCGTTAGCCATGCGCCCAGTGGCCCACAAATTGGCGCATTGTTTGGGTCAAGGATGCGGCAATTGAACGTCATGCTGTGTAAACGGTTGCCATGCACATTTTGGCGGCACTTGAAAGCTTTGAACTCTTAACAGGCGTTAGCGTCGTTTTCCTCGCCCGTTTCTTCTCCGAGGGGTCAGTCTGGGTTCACACTTTGGCTGCTTATCAAAAATGTGCACCAAGTGAAGGAATTTCAATGTTCGGTTCAAATTGTGTGCAGCATGCATAAAACATGAAGGAATGTCTGGCTGAAAAATGTCAATAAATGGAAACGGAGGTCATGATACATACACCCTTCAGAACACAGATCAGATAGGTTTCGCTTGAAATTGCACAAAACTTTAAGGCGCACTATTCAAGAGAAATGAATTATATATAATTCTTATATAGTAATTAACGTTTGTATTTTTCCCAACACTTTAATATTTTTTATAGCTATAATTTTTTGATTAAAAGTTCTATGTATATACTTAGGCAGAAAAGGCTGTGAAGTCTGAACTCCTTATTGTAATTAATATTAGGACACACACAAATACACATAATTACTTTACTGTGAATAAATGAAATGAAATGAAATTAACGTTTGTATCTTTCAATTCATAATTTGCAACATAATATGGACATTGTTTGTTTGTTTTGTCTATTAGCAATTTTATCTCTGTTTTCAAGTCATGTTGATGTCTTACTGGCCGACTCGGATCATTATCATATTGTTGAATTTTCTATAGCATCGGTCAAAAACTGAGTTGTGTAAATCATTTTCACTCCATGGACCCATAAAATGGTTCAAACGGGGGTACTAAATCTGTGGAAAAGTGTGATAACAGGCAGAAGGAGACTCCTCCGACCCTATAAAGTATATATATATTCTTGATGAGTGTCCGTCTCTATGAACGCGTCGATCGCAGCTACTATAAGAGCTAGATTCACAAAAATCGGAATGTAAGTTCTTGTACGCAGATCAACTTTGTCTCCCGTTCACCCGCAATTCGATAAAAATCGTTTTATACCAAGAGTTTTAAAGATAAAGCTTTGGGATTTGGCATGTATAATACTCTAGTCACTTTTAATCTACTATCCAAATTTGAAGTCGGTCGGATAATAAACACGGAAGTTACTCATGAAAGAAGACTCAGTGCTGCAGCGCGCGGGGAAGAAGCAGTACAGCCACAACTTAAAATGCATCGCTTGTGCTGTCGTAAGTGTACGCAGATGATATGGGATATTTTGACCTGAGTAGTAATAGTATATCGGTACTCGGATATACTCGACGATAGTATTGTTATTTGTTTTTTTTTTTTGCTTACACAGATATATTAACCAAATTTTAGATTTAAATTTTTGTATGCTTTAGTATACAGTTTAAATTAAATAAATTATGATAAAATCTAAATAATATAGGATATAGCTGTCATAGAATTAATTGAATGACCTAGGTTCAATTTAAGTAACATGTTTGCAAGCTTATTTTATTTTCCTAACTTCTAAGCTATTCACAATTGAACATTTCAGAAAATAACGCCGCTGCTCTGACCAAAAGTGGACAAGGAAATTATATACACTTTCCTTAAAGTTTTTCTTTTGGTACTGTGTTAATTCGTATTGAAGTTCTCAATGCACGTGTCCTGCGAGTTGAAATGTTTCAAAACGAATTTTGTATCATTTGTGTGCTATGTCACATTAGTTATGATAACCTGAGCTCGAACAAGTGGAATTCTCCAGAGCGGTTAATTTCCAAGTCTGTAGTTACGAGTAAAGCTTATTGCTTATTATATGTTGCTAATTAATTATTGCCAAACCTTTTATTGGACTTAGGTCACCTCGAGAGGTACCTAAGTGTAAAGGGAAAATACAATGAGAGACTGGAGAATTAGTAAATGAGTTTGGGCAAAGACCGGCGTTCCCTACGAGCACTATAAAGCTAGAGTAATCAAATTAGTTATACATGTTCCCGGACCCGGTATAGTAGAAGTGTTAAGATTGTTTAGACAACAGCAAGCAGAATATTTACTTAATATCTTGACTTGATATATAAGTAGATGAAAGGATCAATGGAATTATTTATGTATGTATATGTTAAATTATTTTACAATTAGATATTTCTATTTGTCATTTCGGAATCGTTGCCTCAAAAACCGTGATATTATCGATCTAATTGCATATTATTTGGCAAACTTGCTTAACGTTTGATGTTTTCCCACCCCAGGGCCCACAGCTGTTGAGCACCCTGTCGATGGCCAAACTCATTGCCAGCTAATAACAAAAACATTTGACCTACCTGTGTCATTTACACAGGTGTAAGTGGCATGCACGACATTCCACATGCCACCGTAGTAGTGGCCCCTTCCCATGCAACTGCCACTCGTCGTCACATGATGCATCCGCTGACATAGCCAACCCAACCCTCTACCCCACCGGTACGCCCCCGCCCCCGCCCCCGTCTAAACTTCCGCCATTGCAACGTTTGTACAACGCCCTAAAACAAAAACTGAAACGAGAGTGAATGCAGTTTTGCCGCTGCTGTGGCTGTGGTTGCTGCTGCTGCTGCGTCTCTGCCGCCTAAGCTTAAAATAAACATGCAACGTTAAATAGGCCGCCCCAAACTGCTCGCTGTTTGAGTTATGTGTACTTATAGTTGTAGTTGACGGCGCTCTCAGCCAAGGCGCACACGCTCTCTGGCCAAGTGCAAGAGCAAGCGTCAGCTTCAGCTTCAGCGCCCAACTTTTTTGCTTTGCTTTACGTCATGCACTGGGCCGCTTTTCAGCTCGCTCACACGTTAACTCACTCTCTCACTCTCGGTAGTTTTTGGGCATGCACATTGGTACGAGCGCCCGCTTGCTAGTGTGTGTGTGTGAGTTTATGTGTGCTTGTGCTTGGCGATTGCAACACTATTTTTTTTTTGCTATGGTTGAGTGCTTTGGCGCTCTCACTCTCCCTCTCTCCCCCACTCCCTCACTACTCACCTATGTAGCGAGCCGCGTGTCAATTGTAAAATGCTGTAAGTTGCATGCGCCGCACGTCGCACACATTTGAATGCATGCATGCATGTGTGTGTGAGTGAGTGAGTGTGTGTGTGTTTATTTCGAGTGTAAAATTATTCATTTTTTCTAAGGTTCAGTCGCAGAGTTGAAGGTCAGCTGATGTTTTATGTCATTCAACTTGCCGTCGTTGTTGTCGTCGTCGTCGCTGTTTTCGTTGTTATTGTTGTCGCTGCTTTTACATTTTCGTCATTGCTGCGCTTTGCGCTTTTTATTGACGCTTTATTGTTGTTGTTGCTGCTGTTGTTGTAGCTGCTACCGCCTATAAATGTTTGCCGCGATTCGCTTGCGTGCTGAGCCATTACACTGGGCGTTGGGCCTGGGATCCAGTCCCATTCCCTTGTACGAACCAAGTGCATTCTGAGTTCAGTTTTCGGAAATGTGTAAACGTCCACCAGTGTTGCAATCGTAAGAGGAAGGTAGGGAAGAAGGTAGGAGGTAGCAGAGAATGGGAATATGTTTTATATGCACAAGGGTATTATAGGTGGCAAAAACGACTATGTGCCAGGGATCGATAGTTTGCGATTGTGATCGATTGAATGTATCGATGCTATCGATAACACTATCGGAAAATTAGTTACGGTTAATGAAATAAATAAAACCTAGTAAGGACATTGCAGTCGGAATTTCCGTACTACAGTGTACACTGTTCCCACACTGTAGATCTCGACACATTATAAACTGAAGGTGTATACCAAAATGTGTACCAAGTTTGGTTCCTCTATTTTCCAGTCTGTCGAAAAAACTTCCTTTCGTACGTTCACTTAACATAGTCTTTTTACACCCTGTACCCATAGAAGAAGCACAGCGACGACTTAAAATGCCTCGCGTACGCTGTGGCTCGCGTGTGTGCGGCTTTGTGTATATTTGCGTACATGTCTAAGAGACGAACATATGATTGGAAGTTTTAGACCTGGGTACAGGGAGTTTCGTAGTCGGGTATACTCGACTAAAGCATTCTTACTTGTTCCAACAGATTAATTGGGACCTGAATAAAAACTTAATATGATATTTTATGTAATAAACAATTAGTTTCATTTGTAATAAGGTGCACAACAGAAGTAAAATCTGTATTAAGTTTTCCAAAATGTTCTTAAAGATATTCGTTAAGAAACTTAATTCCATACAAAATAAATAAATGATTTCAAGATATTTTTTTATTATCAACATTTTTTGAATAACATACATTAAATAGAGTTGAAGTTTGGTTTGGGAGCAACAAGTTTCTGTATAAAATGAATTAAATAACACTATCGGAATATCAAATAAAACAAACAAGTTTGAACAGGAAACAAATAACTATCGATATCGCTGCCTATTTCTATAGTTTTTATTTTAAAAATATTTTTACTCCCTTAACCCATAAAGTGGGTAAATCTAAATGTAATAGGCAGAGGGAGACAGTTCCGACCCTACAAAGTATATATATTCTTGATCAATATCAATTGCCCAGTCAATGTAGCCCTTTCCCGCTGTCTGTACGTTAGTCCAAATGATCGCGTCGATCTCAGCAACTATAAAAGCTAGAGACCACAAATTTATGTAGGTTCCTATACATATACCGTACTAAGATCAAATGTGTTTCAGATTTTAGATATGTACAAATATCAGGTCATCAGTAGAGAATGAATCTGGTCTTGGACAGATAACACATTTAATTTAAATTTAATCGGATAAGGAAGCAATTGGTATTTTCCGCAGATTCTATGAGTACCAAGTGATCAAGCAACGTTAGATATGGTACGTTAGTCTGTTCTTATCATACTAAACATGGATATAGCAAATGATAATGCGGATCCAACCCGTCTTTTTCGAAATATTCAAGATTACTTCCTTTTGTCTGAAGCTTTTATAAGAAATCTATGGGTTTAAATGTACTTTTGACACACTGTGTATATTATGCACTCTTGCTTTACAGGGTCGTTTAGTTTGCTGTTTAGTACGGCTCCAGCGCTTTATTGGATTTCCCTTGGCGAATAGGTTCAATAGACGATTATTGCAAATTAGTTAAGGGCGTGAGTGACCGAGTGAGGTTATGTGCGATATTTTACATGCAACCAGGAAAGTCACGTAAAACGATAAACAAGTAGACAATTAAGCAACAAAAGTGTGTACATACATATGTGCAAATGTATGTATGTATGAACATATGTGTAAAACTGAACTTTCTATACCAATCCAAGATTTCATGATTTGTGTAGCCAGCAGTTCAGCACCTGACCTTTTCTTTTGGCTAAAGCGGGGAAAAAAATCAAAAAAAAAATTGCCAAATTCCCACGAAATGAAGAGAACAACAACAACAGCAGCAGCAGCAATAACAACAACAACACGTGTGCGCCTCATTGTCAGTCGCAATCTTAATGCACTCTGAGAGCACTCGAGAGAGACAGAAGAGAGCAGCCAAGGAACTGGCAGCCAAAACAAGCAGTAACATAAATTCCATTAAAGAAAAAAGCATTAAAATCAAAAGTCACATAGCAGCAACGCGACGTCTGGACGTCGGCAGCGAAATCAACACAAAAAGTGTGTTACAAAGTCAAAAGCACAACACCAATAACAGAAACAACAACACCAAGCAGTCGTCAGTTAGCAGCAAGCAACAACAAGTAGAGCTTAAAAACCACAACGAAAAAGAAACCAAGAACACCAACAACAACGACGACGACAGCAACAGCTACAACCAAAAGCAACAACAGCAATGACCAACCAGTCAGGCACACACAATGAGCTCAAGTCAAAAACCAGTTTTTTTAAAAGTTCCGCACGGTGGCCTCAAAGTTAACTCAGTGTGGGTGCACAGTGTGTCGACAATGCAAGTTTCTGGAGTTAAAAACAATATTATGCATGCTACATTTACATATATGTACATTTGAATTTCCAGAAGCTCTTTAAATCTAATTCCGCTATTTAAGAACTAAACTCAACTTGAGAGTGAGTAGTTTTTATAAAATAGTACCGGAACTAGTTTTTTTTATGTATTTATAAATTATCGCTGTATTTGAAAAATTGTTCAATATCATATCTTCTGATATCTTCAGACACTGAGAATTGCGCTCATTTATGTATATGGCAACCTCTATGACCAGAAAAACATTAGATAAGTAATGAACTGCACAAAGTAGACATTGTTCTAAAAGTTTTAGCTTAAAACTGTATGCACATATGGGTTTGAATGCTACAAGTTATTTATATATTGTAATTTATATTTTGAGTTGATATTGTAGCTCTTAAGAGGAATTGCGACGCAGTTCAAAATATGTCGAACTTTAAAAATTAAAAACTTATGTTTTTAAACCGTTGTGTAAAATAGTAGTGTTGTAATTATACTCTGTTCTCGAAGGGAAAAAGGGTTTGCGAAATGTCCGTCTGTCCGTATGAACGCAATTTTTATCCACACCCTTGAAGCTAGAGCAACAAAACTTGGTACACATGTTGATGTATATCCTCAATTATTTATGAAGTGTCAAGATCGATCAATTTTTGACAATTTTATACTTCAATTTCTTTATTAATCTAAAAGAGTCTTAATTTCGACTTTTATTTTCGGTCAGAAATAAATCTTATACAAAATATACTAACATTTATTGAGTTTTATTATTTGCCAGGTATTAAAACTCAGGATTCAACTTGCTTACTAACAACCAGTTTTTATTAAGTATCTTTTAATGCTCTGTATACAAATATTTATTTTATTACAAATTAAATTTTTGGGTTGTGCAATATCCGTTTATCTGTATGAATTCAATTTTTCCACAACCTTGAAGCTAGAGCAACCAAACTTTTTACACATGTTAGTGTATATGTATATGTATATATATACTTATATATGTATATGTATATATATACTTATAAAAGTCGCCAAAAATATTTTCCACCCCAACCCCTCCTCCGCAATTGAGTAAAATGTATAACCCCCACAACTAATCAAATTGCACCGGACTTGAAACAGAGTATTTTGCAAGTCGTGAAAAACCTCAACATTTTAAACAAATTTAATCTGGATATGTATCGAGTATACATGCATACATATACAAATACCAAAATTAGCACTGGTCCCTGAAATCGACCCACAGTGGCTCGTTTGGTCGTGGCACGTGGCAAAAATCAAACACGTCATGGCGAAAATCGGTAAAACGACTAATGCAGTTTGATAGAGAATTGCTTATAGTTTATGGAAGTGAAATTTTATTTTGATTTGGTTAATTCGTTTGGGCGGTGGAGGTCATGAAAGTTGAATAATATATCCATTTGGATATCAATATGGTTGCTTGGGAAAAATTCTTTACCTTTGCGATGGAAATATATCCAAACGACTCACTCGATTCTTAGTGGGGCGATTCTTAAGCGAATAATATAAAATATTGTAACTTTTTAATTTTATAGTATTTTTATACCCTAGGAGAGGCATTATCATTATGTCTCGAAGTGAGTAACTGAGGGAGACGTTTCCGTCCCGATCGGTCGACAATTGTGTTTTGTATGAACATTTTCTGTTTATTTCTAAAGATATCCACCCCAAACTCACCCCAGCCGAGTCTTTGGAGAGTTTATACAATTAAACCGAATTCGCTTAAAATCGGACCACTATATACCATAGCTGCCATAGGATCGTGTGAAAAATGAGTTTTTGTATGAAAAACGCAGCGCTGGTGTTGATCGAGAATATATAAAATAGATGCAGATAATCAGAAGCCAAATTATGGATATTTAGTAATATTTTAAGCATTGTTATATTTATAAATATTAAATGTAATTTATAGTATCTACGAATTGAATCAAAAGTTTAACCAACAATTGTATTATAGTACATTTAGATTTAAATGTCTGCATCCCATCATAGGTTAGCATACTTCGCACCACAGTGCAAGCTAGCAGCCGCCATATACTGCCGCTTTGGCTACTGCATGTTTCTTGTTGTTGGTACTTGAGTTGCTGTTCGCGCGAAAGTTGAGCGGAGCTTAGCAAGGCAGATTCAAAGCATTGCCAAGCAAAAAAGTGTAGCAGTGCGCATGCGTCGCAAGCAAAAGCAGCACAGCAATAATAATTGCAAGTGCTCCACACCCGCCCCCGCATAAGCAAGCATAGTGAGAGACACGGTGAGTGAGAACCCCAAGAGAGCGAGAGAATAACGTGTCCGTGTGCTGCTCTGACAGAAGCGCAGCAGCAGCAAAGTCAGCAGCAGCAGCAACGGGCTAAAGGCAACGGCGGCCTTTTAGTTTTAGTTTTTATGTGCGGCTCTCGTGTAATAAAAATTACATTGCGCGTCGTTTATTTTGCTGAAAAGTGCAGGAAAAATAGAAACAAATTTGTGCTAGAAATATTTACATATTTATACATACATATATGTATGTACATATGTATGTTCATGCATAACAAAACGTAAAACAAAACAAATATTTGTTAAATTAAAATGCTCACATGCCCTGCGGCTGTGTGTCGGTGTGTGTGTGTGTGCGTGCGTGCATGTGAATTTGTTTTTGTTGTGTGTGGTAAAATTGCTTGAGAAAAGTTCTCTGAACGCTGCTGGAAGAAGAACAATAATAACAAAAACCGACAACAATGATAACGTTTTAATGAAATGTTAGTTACAAATATGCATACATGCATATGTATGTATGTATGTGCATACATACATATGCGTGTATGTATGTACATATGTACATATATTTCTAAACAACTACAAAAACTGTGCCGAGCCGAATGTTGTTGTTTTTGCTGCTTGCGAGTGACGTTGCCCTCCCTTTCCCACCCACATGCCATTCCATGCATTTGTTGGCGCTTGTTTATGCAGAGAGCGAAAACTGAAACTGAGAGCAAAAGAGTGCAGGAGAACGTGTGTGTCGCTGTTGTCGGTGCTGCTCCTAGCGAGTGACGTTAACTTCCTCCCTTTGCCACCCACACGTCACTTTCATGCAGCTGTTGGGGCTTGTTTACTCGCGTGCCTCTCTCGGAGCACACAACTCACTGAAACTGAGAGCAACCGAATGAGTGCAATGTGTGCAATGTGCTTTGTTGTTATTGTAATTCACATAATGGCGCGTGCATTGTTTATCAAATCACAAAAATAGCATTTTTATGCAAAAAGTAAAGAGCACATTCGACAGTTTTCATTCAAACTTTTTGCTGCGTTGTGTTTTCTTTTGTCGCCTGCCAACAAATTTGATGAAATGCACGTGTCTGTGCTTGGGTGTGCGGGCAGGGGTTCGGGAGGGCGGTTGCTCGACGTACCATCCGACGTGAGACCCAATTGCAGAGCCAGCCCATTCAGCTTGGAGCTCTTGCTCTCTCGCAAGCACTCTCTCGATTTAACTGCTGGAAATTTTGCTCTCCCGCTCTCTAGCGTTCTGAAACAAAGTGCAATGGCGCACAGTGTGCTAAATGTCATTTGAATATGAATATTTTAAATTGAATACGCATTAAAGTGTCAAAAATGATCGATTGATTGATTGATTGAACGAGTGTTGTTTTACTTGCAGATTTTGGTGAATTATAAGACTACTGACAACTAAGAAAACCTAAACAAGGTGATAAACAAACACTGCTAAAAATTTTGGATTCTACAATAAATAAATAAATTCATAAAAACCGGTAAGTGAGAAAGAATCGAATAATACGACTGATCCTCTAATACGTACGTTACGTTACGGAATAAAATGTAGGGAACTTTACAGCTTACAAAATACCTAAAATAGTGCATAAAAGAAAGATAAAATTTTGAGGGTGAGGCACCAAATAGTTGTTTCTTCATTACATTACATCCGTTGCGAACATTATATATTTTACCATTATCTTATATCGAGTTCACACTACGATTAGTATATGGACTTCAGACTACGAGTAGAATATAGGTTTTAATTTCCTTTGGTTACAAAGTGTATAATCATTATGGAAAACTTTTCTGATCTCACAAAGTATACATATGTATGTATTCCTGATCAGTATCAATAGTTGAACGATGTCAGTTCATCTGTTTCTATGCAAATTGGTCTCGTAGTTTAAGAGCTGGGAAGCAGTACCTTTGATGGTTCCGGCCATATATGGTCACTATAGGCATAGAATGAAATTAAAAACTTTCTGCAAGTAGTAAGTAAAAGTACGAAAGCTTCAATCTCAGAAAATGGATATTCTTTCTGGTTATTATTCCGATAGTGCTTCAAAACTATCGATAGTGGCCGATCGATAGGTTAGGTAGCCGATACTATTAATAGTTTCAAATACTTCTTCGGAATATAAATCTTTAATTTTGAGTTTTATAGACAGTCAATATACAGGTATCGAAAATTTTAAAAATTATAATTTTAATTTTTTTTTTTATAATTTTTTAAAGTTTTATTTAGTTGATAATAATGTTAATAACGAATATGTTATCAATGCTGCGAAAAATGTTAAGCTCAACTTAAATTTTTCGTTTTTTATTTTAATTGTGATTGCGATCAACCACGAAAGTGAATTGTATGAGTTGGCAAAGTGTATAGGCTCCAATTAGGGACACTTTTAGCTGGAAAGTACTGGAGATTATCTATATACATATATAAAACAGCTTGCACTGACTGACTGAGTGATTGACTGTCTTGTAGCATCTTGTAAATTCCCGGAAAAATGTTATATGAAATATGTTGTTTACCATCGAAGCGACTTCTATGCGACTTATTTCATTATCTTGGCTTGAAAGCGGTTTTCGAAACTTTACGCAAAAAGTAGTTTTTAGTTTGAAAGAGTGGTACAAGTTTTTGGAATATCTTCCCCCTCTAATGCCCATAGAATCCGGGCTTAGAGTCATTTTAAAAGAGTAACTGAACTGAATTAGGCGTGTGGCTAAAATATATACTAAACTCTATCTCTATCTATGGGAATTCTCTACCATTGACGCAATTTGGAAAATTCAACATAATCAAGATATTTTGCCTGGCAAAGCAGTTAGTACCATGCAGTCTTCCAACGAAAACTACTTAGTAGGTATTTTTGAAATGTCTTAATAGTGCCAGTGAACTTTGATTTACATTTGAAATCATAAATTTCAGCTCATTAGAAAACGGGAAAAATATGGAATATGCAATGTAAAAATAATGAAAACGGGCTTTCAGGATAAAGCAATCATTTTATTAATTATGAAATAATGTTGAAATGAACTTAAAGTAGTTTATAATGCAACTTTTGGATGACCTACTTTTTGAATATGGCATCTACATACATAGTATATTTTCAACTATAGTTCTAGTTGCAGTCCATTCCATTTGGGTCTCAATGATCCTTAAAAGCTTTTGAGGATGCTGCAGTTACAAGTAACTGAACAGACGTCAAAGGTTCTTCGACATTCACTATCTATTTAAGTTCTGGTTTTTTTGGGATGAGCTCATTTCCAGCTTCAATGCTAATTACAAATTTCAATTCACTTTTCAACGATACACAAACATTTCTGTACACTTAGCATTCCCCTCCCCATGCCATAGCTGCCTAGTCGCATTTTTTGCACTCCGAAAAAAGGAAAAGGCCGAGCGAAGAGGAGGAAAACTGAAACTCTTCGCTAATTGCAATGCACATAAATTGCAGCTGTTTTGTGGCGTGCCAATTGGCAATGCAGATGAGTTGCGAGTTGCCTGACAGCCCGCGCTCGCTCCGTCCACGCTCTTTCCTCTCAAAAATAAAACTGAAACAATTTTCCGCAGCGGAAGTGCATCGTTTACAGTGTCGGTCCATCGGTCGGTCACTCAGGCAGTGAGTGAGTTTCAGACTTTATGTTTAGTCATACGATAGACAACAGCTCGCCCTGCCCTCCCCTCGCATTCCCACATTCCCACATTCCCGCATTCCCCGCCCAGTTGTGATCCCCACACGAAATGAGTGCAAGAGCAACATGTCAGCACCGAAAGGCGAATAAACTTTGCCAAATGCAACAAAAAATAAGAACTAAAATCTATTTTCATCTGTGTGTCGAATAAATAGATTTCAATCTGCCAATTTTTGTATGCGCTATGCCGAAGAAATTGTTTTATCGGGTATAATAGACGTTTGTGGAAATGTATTCAGCAGGTTGAAGCAAAAGTCTTCCTATAAGTTTTAGCTGCAAAAATATCGATTATTTCGATTGGTCTTTTCGACGACGCGAAACTGAACCAAAGAAATCCGTTGAGTACTCGTAATTTTAAGTTTTCAAATAGATTTTATATAATATAATGATAGTGTGGGCCAAACTACCGAGTGGGGCTACTATCGAGGTTTTTTTCATTTTTCTTTTTCATAAAAGTTAACAGGCAAGTCAAAATTATCAATAATACTTTAAGATATAGAGTAACCAAATTTAGTATGCAGATTTAGCCATGAATCATACATGTTCTAGCCACAATCATACAAATCATAAATTTTCTCAACATTTTTAATTTAGTAAAGTGATGAAGGCTTACAACCATATATCATTAAAATTAGGATACGGTTTGTCATGTGTGTGGAGTACTTCTGAAATACAGTTCCTATTTCTAATGATTGATTCAGATGGCAAAACTTTATAATGGAGGATGTGCCCATACAATACAGTGTGTCAGTCTTTCAACCAAAGTATGTTTCCTGTTCACTACTTTTCCTCTTGGGGAGCACTATCTTACAGCCGTTTCTTGTACGTAACTCCCCAACGAGCTACAACGCTTTACCTGCTGAAGGCATCAAAAGCCCACCCCACTGTTTCTCCCCAAAAAACTGGAATGGGCGGGCTGGTTAGCCAGAATTTCAAAAAACGACAAATATAAACTACTAACACTATCGCACCGAACACTATGCCGGATTCTGATAACCAGGAATCGGGGACTTTTATGAAAAGTGGTAGTATTCTTAACTTCTAGATTTATGTCCACACATATGTCTACTTTCCGGCGGGTAATTCCTGCCACCCACCACAAGGGGAAGAAGTTTAGGGTAACCGATAGTCAAGCAGACCCAATAAGAGCTTGTTTGATTTATTTTTGGGTCAGTCTGAGGATAGAAATTCTGTGTCCATTTCTGCAACTTGATTGAATTTTGTGCGAATGCAAGTATGATAATAATATTGTGGCAAATGCTCCTCTCCCTCTCCTCTACGCCCCTTGGGGGCTATCCTTACATAAGCAGCGCTACTGAAAAATTAGGCCAACGTCGGCGTAGGCGACCTTATCAAGGATTCTGGGTCAATATTCTTTCTTTCGCCTCACACATCTCTGAGTATATGTCTGTATGTGTATATGTATCTGTGTGTGTATGGCTAATTGTAAACGAACGGGCGGGCGAGTTGGGGGCGTGGCAATGCCTTCTCTTGAGAATTCAATTTGCAGTGCCGGACGTCACTGAAAACAAAGATGGGGCCCTTTCAGGCGGGGGACGCGCTGTGAAGGGGTAGTGGCGGTGGGTGGGTGGGCGCCTTTTTGCACGCAGCCTGCAGTTATTACGAGTACTTAAGGTGCATTAAACTGCTGCACTGACCTCGTTTACCGATGGGTAATTGACATTTGAACATTCAAACTATTTAAGTTTAAACAAAACGCAAAATGAACAATTTTATCAAAGAATATAATAACATGAGTTCTATACACATATGGTTAAATCAATCGCATTGACTGAAACTACCCAAACAAATATTTAACATACTATACACATGTATTTACATACATCGCCAATGCTGGATGTTATCATTATTAATATTAAAAGAACTACATACATATCTCTAACACACATTGGAGTCATTTCTATAAAAGTTTATTAATCATTAAAGTGTCTAACAAATGAACTGTAAATCAGTAGATAGGCTACTTGATGATTGTAATTTTAAAATTTAGCAAGGAAGATATTATATATATTAAAATATTAATTATATTATTATTTTATATTACAAATTTCTCACCAAAATTATTTAAATGAAAATATAAAAGAGTAAAAAAAAAAAATACTGCATAAATTAAACAAAAACATATAAAATATTCGCCTGGGGATGGTATTGATTTTTACTCCCTGTTCCCATAAAATGGGTTAAAAGAGTATTAGATTTGTCCAAAAGTATGTAACGGGCAGAAGAAGACATATTCGACTGTATATTCTTGACCAGCATCAAAAGAGATTTCGATTTGGACATGTCTGTCCGTCCGTCTGTATGAACGCGTCGATCTCAGCAACTATATATATAGTTAGAGACACCAAATTTGAAATGTAGGTTCCTGTATACCATACGCAGATCAAGTTTGTTTTCGATCTCAGATATCTCCCCTGTTCCTCTGCAACGGACTGGCAACATATTCCGACTTTGAATGTGTATTATTTAAAAGGTATGGCACCAAAACCTATCAATCGACGCGTTAAGAATATCTCTAAAATATACTGGCAAGGTTTTCAAAATCGGGCTAAAATTACAGCCATACGACCCGATATTCTAAAAAAAAGTCAGTGATTTTCATACAAGTTCAAAGGCGCGCGCTATTCTAGGGGTAATGTGACGTCACAAGCTCGCGTCACCGAATAACGGCGACTAACGGACATGCGCATGGCGTAACCTACTGTCTCTCAACCGTGATAAATGAAGGGGTGCGAGCTTTAACATTTTTTTTTGGATGTTAATAAGCATTATTCTTCTAACTTCATTAAAAATATTTTAGAGGACTACGCTCTCCCGACGCCGCGGGCGAGAAATGGGGGTCAAAATCAAATGGGTGAGATTAGTTGTTTAGTTAGATCGGTTTCAAAGTCATTGTCACAGCCCTACACAACAAATCATTAGGCATTTGACTCAACTATTTGGTTTCCACGGGAGGGAAAATTGTGATACTCTATTTTTGTGTATTTTCTACGATTGACGAAAGTAGTAAAATTCCAGACAATGTACTTTAAACTAAACATTTCGCCGGGGTATTTCTAGCTAGTTCAAATATAAATAAAAATAATTCAAAAAAGTTTAGTTGCGCCCCCGGGTGGACTCGAACCACCAACCTTTCGGTTAACAGCCGAACGCGCTAACCAATTGCGCCACGGAGGCTGTTGTGTTGCTTGCGTCTAACGTCGATTTTATCAAGCAGTGCGCGTCTCATACAAAGCAGTTCAATTGTAAAAGCTTTGTTGGCACTGCTGTATTTGGTTTTGTGCCTAAGTATGTTGAATTTCCGCGCTGCTTGCATAGCCTCCGTGGCGCAATTGGTTAGCGCGTTCGGCTGTTAACCGAAAGGTTGGTGGTTCGAGTCCACCCGGGGGCGAATACTTTTTTTTGCTTATATTCTTAGCATATTCAAATATAATAATGAAATATTTTATTTTCTCTGTCCATTGCAGCTGCACGGCACCTGACAAAGTATGTAAATAAAAAATGCTTATAGACAACATGAAGGCGTGGCCATGTTGTCAAACGCCACAGCAACAACAACAATCATCTACTTGTAAGAATTTCGTACATGCAAAATGTACCGTTTGAATGCTACACAACAGCAACAGCAACAACAACAGGAACAGCAACAAACTGGACAACAAAATAAGCAAAAACAATCAACAACTCCCAGTCACATTTTGTTGCAGCAACAATTGGCCGCTGCCGCAGCCGGTGGCACTGGCAACAGCAACAACAATGCCGCCGTCGCCTTGACCTTTCAAGTGGCCAATGCAAATGGCGGCGCAGCAGCAGCAGCAGCAACAACAACGACAACAAAAACAACAGCAACCAGTGTTGAGGATAAATTAAAGCTATTGTCAACTGCCACGGAGACGCCAACGCCAGCGTCGACGCCAACGCCCGCTACAATTAAAACAGAACCCATGCCTGACGTCATCGCCTTGACCATCACCAACAACAGCAATAGCAACAACAGCAGCAGCTCAGCGTCTGCAGCGAACGCCAGCAGCGGTATTGCTTCCACGTCGGCCGCGGCGGCCGCTGCTGCCGCGGCTGCAGCTTCCAACGGACATTTGGTATTTGTGCCCACAAAGCGGGCGCGTCTAGATGCGTAAGTATATGCTCTCATTCTCTCAGTGCTGAGCTTCAGCTAATGCAGTTCTCATTCGCATTGCAGGCCAGAGGACTGGATGTCGACGCCAAGTCCAGGCAGCGTACCCAGCTCAGCGCCGCCGCTTTCGCCGTCCCCAGGCTCTCAGAATCACAGCTACAACATGTCCAACGGCTATGCATCGCCCATGTCGGCCGGCAGTTACGATCCATACAGTCCCAATGGCAAAGCAGGTGAGTGCAGCAGACTGAGAGAGAGAGAGAGCAAAATGCAAAGAGCGAGCATTTGCGCAAACTGTATACAACGCCATCTAGTGTTCGTTTCTATGTGGCGTGCTTGCTAGAGTTGCCAACGATTGCTCACAGATGGCGCTGTTGACTACTGCTTTGGTTTAAAGCTTTTCCGAATTTATACAGACAGTTTCATATACATATTTATAAGAAAAACATAAATGTCTTCAAATGTGTGTATGCTTTTGATGAATATCTGATCAGTATATATTATATTATATTATATTATAGTATATATTAAGTTAGGCATTCGGAGTTGCCAAGAAAAGCTCTTCCCATCAAATTCCAATCCCTGTGTATCTCAGAAATCTCATTCGCTTGCTTTCACATTCTTGTGTATTGTCAAGAGACCAACATCAGACCAACATTATCTATACAGACTTTCAGTTGACTTGCGATTGGTTGCAAGATTTGGTTAATCCCACCTCTAAAAGCTTTTGAAAACTGCAATATTAGTACAGTAAGAAAAATATATAAGTTTTTTAAAAAGTACATTACTTTTAAGTTTATTAAAGTTTATTAACATTTTTTTTGAATAGGCTATTAGTCTTGTACTTTACAAATTATTTAATAAAAATTTAAGTTAACTGTATTTATAAAATGAACAATGAAATATGGTCAAATATTAAAGAACATTTTCATAACTTCAAACTAATAAAATGTTTTTTTTTTGTAAATATCTCAACTCAATCCGGCAATCGAATTTATATATAAATTAAAATTAATTATGTATAAATTAAATTTCCATTACTTTGTATAGATTTGTTATAATTTATGAAATCTCTAGAGAATTTTGTGTTTAGTATGAAATACTTTGTATGGTTGTCATGAATTGAATTGCCTAGAATAAAAAGGTATAATTCAATAGATAGATTCATGGAAAAACATTTGCACAGCTTTAGTACCCTCTTTCACCCATTTTATGGGTACAGGGAGTAATTATTAAAAGCCTACACGTAATTAATTACATTTGAATCTAATAACGACACCAACACGTTGCGGGAATTTTATTTGCCACTCCGGCTATCCCCCTATTCACGGCTAAGAATTATCGGTAGCGTTATTAGAGACTATTTACACAGGAAAGAGTTAGTTATAAATTTAATGAGGAACTTTAAAAAGTAAAGAAAACGAATAGGAATGATGGAAACGATGGTGGAAACTTTTACAATCGGTCATAATCTACTATAGACTATCTACTATATATAATATAATCTATATCTACTATAATTTACTATATACTATATATCTATAGTAGGTAGAGGGAGGGACATGGGTAGATCGGTTTAGTTTTGCACTTAGCAAAGTTTCGCACCTAATAAAATATCTGCACCAATAACATATCGAAATTCGTATCCGAAAAAGGACATTTCTCGTGGCACCGTTTGTCGTTTTTCGAGCTATTATCAAATTGCTGAACTCACTAAAAAGAAAGAACTGACTAAACATGTGTTAGCCACCCCTAAGGGAGGAATATATTGCAAAGGCTTTATATCTATGGTTATAAGCTGTTCTTTCTTGTTTTGATACCCTTGAGTGTTTCTTTTAAAGAAACTTTGTCGTTTCCGCGATTATAATGCTACGATTTTGAAGACCTTTCGGCTATTTGACTTATTTCATCTTGTGCTTAAGTTATTCACCAAAATTTGATTACGTTGCTCACCCTAACTCTTCCTACTTCTCCACTATACTCCATTATCTTTTTAATTCACAACCTTTCCATCAGTGGGCTGCTCGGAGGACAATGGTCACCCTTACCTCGCATTAACCGAACATTTCTGCCAACTTTCCTTACACTGTCGCAATCGAACCCCATCGGCCCAACTGCTGTGAACTTTGGCGACCTTGGGGCTGTCATTAGCATAAGATTAATGAGCCACACCGACATACAAAGTGCACTCAAGCTGACCATACATATAAATAACCAATTACATATGCCAGGCCAAAACGCAATCGAATGAAAATGTCAAGAAAATGAAAATGTACGAAAAATGGCATAGAATCAAACAGCAGCAGCTGGCGTTCTTTGGGTCCGTGGATCACTTCATGGGCTTGCAGACATTGCGCATACGCCACATTGAACACGCAGCACAAAAACAAACTCCAATTGCCAGTGAAATTGCGAAAAACAAGAACAAACTTGACATGTGGGATGTGTCTGCGTTTTGCACAACCGTTTTCCCCATCCTACCCATCGTCCCCATCGTCCCTATGGCACATTTTGGCATCTAGTCGACCGCTTAGGTCCCTCGCCTCGGTTTGCCTCGTTTTGCCTCGCCCAATCCTCATCCTCATCCTGGTACTCGTCCTTGTCTGCCCCCATTGAGCTAACAGCCTTGGCATGATTTCATTACATTACGCGCTTTCCTCGGTCCTCGGTCCTCGGAGCTCCCTCCTGCGTTCCTTCCGTTGCCAGTTTTGGGCTTTGTGGGTCGTTGCTTGGGCCTGTTGCCCCGCTGCGCACCGCACCGCCAGACACATCCATAATGTGAAAGCGAGACGAGTTTTGGGTTCAAAAACACACGCACAATGCAGCAGCGGAGGCGCTATTCTAAGGGATGTAGGACCCACAAAAAAACAATCGATTATTTTCGGGCCGACGACGCTGAGTTTTGGCCATAAAAGAACGTCAGACCCTAAAACGAGCCATAAACTGAGCCCCTTTCCCCACGAGCAACTTTCACGGTCAGGGCCAGGGCTGGGAGCAGGGCACACGGCTGGAATTGTTAACCCAAGATGTGCATTGGGACTGGGAAATTGGGAACTGGAATTGAAGCTGCGCAGGGCGTTGGCGCTTGTGTTGGCCATTTGTTTGTGGGGAGGGTGGGTTAGGGGCTGTGCGTCTGGCGGGGGTGTTGGGCGTTTGTAACCTCAAAGTTTATTGTCTGCGTTCAGCCTTCAACTTGGCGACGATGGCAAAAACCGACGTCGACGTCGAAGCTGCGCCGTCTGGTGACCTTCAACTTTCAACTTTATTAGCATTGTCAGTCAGACGACTGCCAAACAAAACCCCCCACCCACAGCCCTCCCCTCTCTCTCACTCTCTGTCTGTCTGTCTGTCTGCGTTGTCTGTGCGCGTTTTGGTAATTTCGAGGCTTACTTTTAGCTTGTCATACCCCCACATCCCCACCCACCCAGGGAGGTTTTGCGTTGTGGGTTGTTTGGGCTGCACTTGGCTTTCATTTGCTGTCTGCCATGCACGACCTTGAAAATGGCCACGTTTTCACGTGAAAGGTGAAAGGCACGTTCTGACTGAGTATTCAGGTGTGTGTATATCTAATATATACATGTGTGTGTGGGTGTGTATGCGCGTGTATGTGTGCTTGAGTTCGTGCCTAATTCACTTTTAGGTCTCGAATCCATTTTAAGGTTTTCCTCGTCCCGATTTTAAGCCATATTTTGTGTGTGTATTCTTCAATATAGCAGGTTAATAAACTTTCATTAAATTCTGTAAATTTGGGTGAAATCAAGATGGAAAACTCTGCATTTTCCGTCTTATGTAGATTGTTAGAATATAATAGAATAATTTGGGTATTCAAGAGCAAGGCAAAAATGCAATTGGGCTTCTTTGAAACCTATTTGCAGAACTTCTGGAGTAAATATAAAAACTTTTGTTTGAGAAAACATATTATAGGGGACTGAAAGAAATAACTAAAGGATTGAAGAAGAAAATAAAATGCGATTGATTTGGATACGGCCCATTCTCTAGGATGCTTAGATGAATGCTATTATTTATGGAGTTGTTAGTAGGGGCTGGCTTGCACCAAAGACTATAAAGTCAGAGAATATAAATAAGCAAAATATGGGTACATTCGAATGGGTCCCCCAATAGATCATTTTTCGTTGTATGAGATGTTCTTTGCTTTGCACACACTTGCTGAAAACTTATAGAAGGTCGAATAAATTCTGTCATAGACTGGCAAACATTACCAATCAGTAGAACATCTGGCAGCCTATTACCCTTGGTTGGTCGGATATCTGACGAACTGGCAATCAAAGAACTAAGTTTCCAACTTCATTTTCGAATGAAATAATCGTAAAACATATGTATACAGCATACCTAGAGGGTCATATATATGGTGTACACATTTCTGAGGAGTTGATTCAGGTCAGATAATCAGTTCTGTTTCGATTTCGACTTTCGAATCTTCCACTTTCTCTTCAAACTTGTAGTTCTAATTATGCTATTCATAACCCCTTTCGAATCCTATGCTCTAACTATAACAATCTTTTCCATCTATTAAGTAATGCTTCCTCAATTTCTACACTTAGAACCTTACTCGTTAATAGGGTCTTTTTGTATAAAGTTATTATACTCTGTTCCCGAAGGGATAAGAGTATATTGGGTTTGCGAAATGTCCGTCTGTCCGTCCGTCCGTCTGCTAGAGCAACCAAACTGGGTACACATGTTGGTGTATATCCTCAATTTATGAAAAAATCTATATCTCCCACACCTTCACAGGTAGTGTCACCAAATTTGGCGTACACCCCCTGGACATTTCTACATCAACAAAGTTTCGTTAGTACATCAACGTCCAGAAGAATCAAGCTTAGGATCGTCTTAATATCAATTGAAAATACAACAAACCTCAGGTTTTGCTTTATGCTCCAAAAAGGAGGCAACACACTCTTCTGTGGAAGTGATTGGACAGTGCAATTCAGAACAGGCTTTACTGTGGGGTTATTTCGCAAAGGAATAAGCAAAATAAAGAAAAGTGTACTTATTGAAGATTATAATTGATTTGAGGCAAAAAAACGTAGAAAGTAACTTAAATGACTGAGAATATCTTGTCAATAAAGCTACTCAGTAATGCCATCTATCTGTAACTAACCCATTTCTTTACTGTTTTCCTTTTAGGTAAGTTATCGCCTATTGACTTCTTCAAATTGAACTCACTTCATAAGGTAAGGGCTAAAACATTAGAGAGTGATACCGTATTCAAGAAGCTGTTAACTGTTAATTGCATAAGAAAACTGAGCCCTGAAAGCTGCCTCAGATTTCAAGAGCACGCAAATTAGCATAAAACTTGCTGCAGGCACTTTCCAGAGAAACCCAATCGAAAAGCCAACCGAATCGATGGCATCGATTGAGCAATGACTGCAATTAGGTGCGTACCAAATGTCTAGACGGCCAAGCCCAAGGCCCAAGGCCCAAGAGCTCATAACCAAGAACCAAGAACCAAAAACCCAGAACCCAGAAAACAGAACCCAAAACCCAACCGGAGAAGAAGGCGCAGTCTGAGCCTAATCTGTGCAGGACACGCAAATGTCGGCAAAGAGAAACTTAAAGTTTTCAAGGTTTCCAGCGATGAATTTCAATTTCAATCATGTGCCTGAAACATGATAACCGTTTGCCAGCAACACACACACACACACACACACACACACACACACACACCACCCTCCCTCCCTCTCGCACTCGATCAGTGTTTGTCTGGACTGGCTATAATAAAAAGGATTGAATATAAGAACTGGTTTCTCGATTTTTTTTGTTGTGGCTTGCATTTCCTGAATATGCCTTAGAATTTGTTGCTTGACCAAAAGCGATCTTGTCTCGAAAATTTGTCGCTGCGGTTGTTTTTGTTGTTTTTGTTGTTGTCTGGCTCTGTTCAAGGTCTCCCGACTTTGACTACGCTTGCGTCTCCGACAGCAGCTGCTTTTTTATTTTTCTTCTTGGCAGGTACACTTGTCTGCCCATTGTCCAGGCCTAAAGAGCTTGGATCATCATTATACCAACGTAATCATCATTAGCATCATCATCATCATCATCATCATCATCATCATCACTGCGGCTGCCTTAGTGTGTCAAATGGTCTGCAAAGGGGTTGTTGCTCAAAAACTCAAACCAGAGGCCAGAGTTCCATTGTTTATGTCGGCACATGTTTGCGATTCTCCTCTGTTTTCGCTCTTGTATATATGTACAAGGGCCTCAGTATATGGCTTGACCTTGATCTTGAAAACATACATATGAGTCGGTCTACATACATATGTATGTACTACATCCTATACAGTTGTTGGGGAGAAAGACGAGCAGAGTCCGTGTATAACGTGTCTCTGGAATGAGAAATTGGTATTCGAATACAGGGTGCCCATAGTTCTTATTGGAAAATAGCGACGCGCCCTCAGAAGAGGGTTGTCAATAAGAGGAATAAGAATATGCCATATCTTAAGGAATATTCCTAAGGAAGAGAAAACTGTTTATTAGACAGCAAAGAATAAGTTGTATGCTTTATAAATTTAATACATATACAACTTTTATTATTAATTTTTGGTTTTTTTTTTTTCATTATATAGATGGTTCTTATGTTGTTTTAAGAAGATAACTGTAGAGATCTATAGACCCAAAGCCATAGCCAAAACAGTTCAAATTCGCTTGACTTTTGTTTTGTTGGAAAGTTTATAGCCAGGTGCAGTGAAGAGTGTAATATATTCCTGCAATGAGTTGTGTATCGGTAAAAATCAAGTAATGTTATGAAAGTTACTCGCACAGCAGCTGAGAGTAGTTCAGCTTAGTATAGCCTAGAATTCGACCTTGAATGAGAAAATGGTTTAAATGGATATTATTTATTTATTTATTTGGCTGACAAACAATGCTGTCGCCTAAAATATGAAACATATTAAGATAATTCATTTTAAAAGAATAGAATAGCCTAATAGAAACTACATAAAATACTAAAGACGACACCGACCCGATGGGGGTATTTTATTTGCCCGTCCGGCTAGCTATGCCCCGAATCACAGCCAAGTGTGGTCAGTGAGGTCAATAGTCTCTACACCTGAATAGGAATAGGGAGATGTTAATAATAAAAATAAATTTAAATTAACTAACAATGTTAGAAGAATTAAACTAAAAATTATATCAAAAATAAATTAAATCAGGAAAAAAAGGAATGTTAAAGATAGAATTTGGGGTGTATAGTATGTATCTGGTTATTATATTGATATTTCAATTTTTTTTTTATTATTGTAACCAGATCTGGATCTTCAGATCTAACGAAGTAAATTTCTTTATTTAAAAAGCTTCACGAAGCTTGTGCGCACCCCAAAGGAAACACCCTGTTAACCCACTGCGCTTGTAACCTAATTAACTTTCAACTGCATAAGCGACGACATCGTCGACGACTCGAAATGCTTGAAAAAATTGAAAAGTTACCCCGCGCCAGTTGAAGGGTTATATGTATATATATAAAATTTGAAACCCCAGAGCGAAAGCGTAGCTCAAACGTTACCTAATATCCCAACCTATCGATGTGTGTGTGTGCGAGTGTGCGAATGTGCGAATGTGCGAGTGTGTGTGTGTTTTGAATACTTGGAAGCATAAATAGGCCAAATGCCATTAGCACACAAAGAGAAGATGGTGAAGTGGCGGGTTTTGCTTTCCTGTTTGCTTCAGTTTTGGACCGAGTATATATGTACATAAAGGAATATTAAGTATTTACGAATACACAAACATACAGATGGGCATATGTGCACAACAAATGCAACCTTTGTTTGTGTGCGTGACGTGCAGAGAACCCGCACAATTAATTCCTGCAAAAAATAAAAACACGAAAACGTTGAAAAAAATAAAATAAAATAAAATGAAATGAAATACAAAAAAAAGCAATACAGACCTTCCCAAATGTGCAGGGTTTCGAGTTTGTCCTTGAAACTCATGTGAATTTTAGAA
Source organism: Hirtodrosophila histrioides (assembly GCA_037075165.1). NCBI lineage: Eukaryota > Metazoa > Arthropoda > Insecta > Diptera > Drosophilidae > Hirtodrosophila > Hirtodrosophila histrioides. Next base: position 1,662,535 of record JBAMCL010000177.1, on the reverse strand, counting down.
TAACAACAACGCTTCTGGACGATTATGATGTTCCCAACGATGTTGTTTTCGTTTTCAGCAATGGCCAGGCCCCAAAACATGCGAGGGAACGCCCACTGCACCGCTGGTCCGGTGCCCCTCGTCTAGAACCTAGATACTTAATACGAGTGTTAGACCAAATACGTGAGCTACGTGCCACAAATGGGTTTTAGTTGCTTGCCTCTCTCTCCCTAGTTTAGGGGATTAACACGCTATCCCAGCTGTTGTTGTTGTTACTGTTGCTGTTGCTGAAGGGATTTTGCGACAGTTCAATTTGCATTTGGGTTATTTGGTCCTAAGCCCTGAGCCAGCCTCGAGGGACACTTCTCTTGGCATTTGCAACGCTGAGGATCAATTTTGGATCCAACTGATTGGCATTTTTGCACCATTTGATTGGCATTAATAAGGGAATCTCCTCACTCAAGTAAGGCAGCGTGAACTTATTTTGATTCTGTAACTAGAAAAGAGGCATATATGTGTATATGTATGTATGTGCATGGACATGCTTTGATTGGGCTTAGTGTGTATGAAAATATGAAATCATTTGCACCATTTACTACTCAAGATCCAACTGGAAGAGATGGCAATTCGAATTGCTTCATTTTCGGTAGGCAATATTCTCAATATTCTGTCATATTATTTTGAGAATAGAAATTCTCAGTTTTCACTGTTTCCATATTCAAATATAGGATCAGTGTGTGTGCATCTTTAAAATTTAATTCAAATCGAATCTGTTAAAACACAAAAATTAACTTATTTCAGCTTGGCTAACATTATCCACTCGTGGGGGGTGGAGTTTCGTTGATCGGTGAGACACACGTTTAATGATATTTTTTCTAGAGTTCTGGAATGAGCTTAAGTATTTATTGATCCGATAAAGTAATAGAACTGCATAACAGAGTTTTCCGCCCAAAGTCACGAGTCACGATCCATGTTAAGCGTGAAAAGTATCTCGAAAAGTATCCGTTTATCCCCCGTTTATAATCGGAATTGGAATAAAGCTTTTCCAAACCATTTTTAGTACTCAAGAATAATGCACATGATAATATTGACAACTGACTAATCCGACTGAACAGTTCTCGACATTTGCAAAAATATTTAGAAATATGAATTTACTTTTACACTCGAGGAAAGTAAAATATTTGCCAATGTGTTTAGCCATGATGTCCAGTGTGTAACATAAACGTCTGAAAGACGTAGACGCCGCTTTGCACTACCCTGGCACTGATAACATTACTGTCACCAGAACTTAGAGCACCTAAAGCTCTCAATCGTGTCACCGACTGATAGCTCCAAATGCCCCGCCAATTTAGTGTAGCGGAGACAACCTCAATATTTACATGTGCCTGATAATCCCTTTGCAATATCGTTCGTACGTCCTGTCTGTCGTAGATCTCGATTTTGCTCTGGTGAGCTCTGGTAAGATCCAGTCCGTCAGTCACAACCTGTGCGTCGATCACTAGAGTGTGATCATGTCGGTTAGCTACCAGGTCCGGCTTACATATCCTGGAATATCCCTGCAGACTTGGTTCAGTATTCTTCGTATTCTCAGAAAACACCTATTGCCCTATTGATGATATTGTACTTTCTTTATTATTGGATTATCTTTGCCTTGTCGTGCCTAGACCTTACCCCAATACGTACTCTCTGTATAGTAGATACATTCAGTGATTCTTATAAATATTCCACTGCTCTCTTAAATTCATTTGGCGATATTTTGCGCTCTGACTGCATACTTGCTACCGTTTCTCTTCTTCTTCTTCTTCTACTTATTTTTTGTGTGTTTTAAATCCACAAATATGTATGAACGTCTTTTGTTGTTGTTGTTGTTGTTGTTACTTTTTGACTTATTTCAGTTGCGCTTTCGCTGTTTGCGTTGTATTTTTGCGCTCCGCTCTTGTTGCTGTTGTTGTTATATGTATATGTATATATTTTTGCACTTGGCCTTGAATTAATACAGCGAACTTTGGCTTTTATATGGCGCACAAGTTTATCGTACATCTGTAAAAAGATAATTAATTTCATGGCAGCGCCGCAGTCCGCAGCGCCGCAGCGCCGCAGTCCGCGACTGCGATAATTACGAGCGCATTTCAATTTTAGCTGCTTGCATTTTGTCAACCAGCGAGCGACGAAAGCAGCGCCAACAACAATGCTATGAGCAAAAGTGACTTTTATTTCATCAATACAGGGAGATACACACACACACACGCACACACACACATATAGAGAGAGGCCCCCAGACACACACGCACACACACCGAGAGGCATACGCGCGATAATTTCCAAAATGTGCCAACAACAAAGCAACCGTTTTCAAGGTCACACACACAGCTGCAGCTTCAGTTACACCAATACACACACACACACACGCACACACACAACACACAACACACACACCCTCACACGAACACACTCAGAACGCCAAAATAAAAACAGACGCTAATGATAATATTTTTTGTCGCTTTTTTCTGTTCACGAAATTCGCAAAGAGGCGTGTGGGGTATATTGAACTATGGATGGATGGGTGGGCTGCCTACTAAGTACCCCAAGTGGGCGTGGAGTAGATCATTCGAGCTGACTGACAAGCTATGGCTTTATTATATCGTATACGCTCCCATCTGGCCGGAATATAAATCAAAGTTTGATATAAAATACATACTATATATAAAGCAATGTAGGCACAACAGTTTGGAACCATTTAAAAAAGTTAGACAAAACATTTATTATTAGATTTATTGTTTATTAGATTATTATATTATTTATTTATTTATGAGATTTTGTTTTGTTTGAAATGTTTTGGCGGGAAGCAGCGCCAAATGTACATTTTTCCACAATAGTCAGGTTTTTTTTCTAAATTTAATTTTTATTTATGAGATCCTTGAGATCATGTAGAGAGTTTAATAAGCCAGGATCAACATATTAACGGAGTTGGTAGATGTTAACTGAAGACTAACTTAACATAAGTATAGGGGGGAGAAAATAGAGGATTTATTCCTGGCGAGGTCCCTTGGGTAGATGCGCTTCAGCCTTATATTCAGTCTGCTGGCTAAGGGGTTAGGGTGGTTGATGTATAGAGTATTATAAGCCAGGATCTACAAATTAACAGAGTTGGTTAACTAAAGACTAACTTAACATAAGTATAGGGGGATTCATTACTGGCGAGGTCCCTTGGGTAGATGCTCTCCAGCCTTCTATTCAGTCTGCTGGGTGAGGGGTTAGGGTGGTTCGCTAACCTTTCACTATAGCGACTATAGTGCTGGTAGAAACCAGACTCAACCAGAGAAGTTGAGTCGACCGCAGGGCGAACTCTAGTAATACTAAATACTTTTAGCATAGACAAAAAACTACTAATATTATTTTGGTGTGAGAGCCGTAAAATATATTACCTGACAACTAATGGGCATTAATCCATTAACGCTGCTAAACTATTTTAAATATATAGTTTGTAGCTTTAGTTAAGACTATACTTCACAGGATCATTTCTGTAGTCAGTCTTCACTTACTTTCACATATAAAATGTAGCTTTAGTTTTAAAGATCAAATGTTAGAAAATCTATTAACTAACTTAGTAGTTTACAATGATTATAAGATGGTTTTGAAATTGTGCTTAGGGGATACATGGCATAGAGTATATTTGGTTCGCTTATAGAGCATTTGTAAGTCGAGCACGCTCAACTTTTGCCTTTTTGTGGGTTATGTTATTTTATTGCTGTTTTTTGTGCAAATGATAAGAAATATTATTAGCTTTTGTTGTTATTTTTTTTGATTGTTCCCCCTGCTTTTTTTTGTTTTTTGGTGTTGATATATAAAATTAAATGTATTTTGTTTTTAGAATTGCCAAAATGTCTCGTTTTTACTCCCTGTACCCATTAAATGGGTAAAAAGGGGGTACTAAATCTGTGCAAATGTATGTAAAAGGCAGAAGGAGACATCTCCAACGCTATAAAGTATTATATTCTTGATCAGTATCAAAAGAGATTTCGATTTGGCCGTGTCCGTCTGTCTATCTGTCCGTATGTATGAACTCGTCGTTCTCAGCATAGGAGATATTCCCCGATATTCCCGAGATATTCCCCCCACACCCCGCTATTCGATAAAAACCGTTTTACAGTAACAGTTTTAAAGATATAGCATTGGAATTTGGTATGTATAATACTTTTGTCACTCTTAATCTACTGTCTAAATTTCAAGTTGATCGGATAACAAACATGGAAATTATTCACGAAAGAAGTTTCAGTGCTGCGGCGCTGGGGGAAGATGAAGCACAGCCACCACTCAAAATGCCTCGCTTGCGCTGTCGCTTGTGTGTGTGAGTCTTTGTGCATGAGTGTGTGTATGTGTAAGTGTACGAAGATGCGATCGGAAACTTTTGACCTGGGTACAGGGAGTTTTGTAGTCGGGTATACTCGAGTACAGCATTCTTACTTGTTTTAATATAATTTCTGCGATTTTACGTGTTCTTTTAAATGCTACTCATTCGTTGAAGTCATAAATTTCGAAGAAATATATATTATTTAAGTTAAAATATGGGACAGAAATTGCATGTTGGAACAAAATTATTTTCATGTATCTCAAAGTCTATGTTTAGACTGTATTACTTTGAATCGATTGTTATGCCTCAAAGTAATATTAAATAATAATATTATTAGATCGTGTCGTTTTTAAAGAGTATTTTCAATCGATAATAGGTTCGAAATTGAAAGAAATGTGAATTTTGCAGGTATTTGAATGCAACCTAAATTACTTTCAAGTTGTGTTCAAAAAGTGTGTTTAAATTTTTGTAGAATTAATTATTAAAGCTACAATAATGATACAACATGGGTGTAATTCAAATCTTATTAAAAACATGTTCAAAAAAATGCATAAAATTGTGCCAATAAAAATAAAATTGACCGCAACTTGTGATGATTGCAATTTCATGCGCGTTTTCAAAATGTTTATAGGTATATACTATATTGCTTATTTGCCTTGTATTTATTGCTCATTCTACCTCACACACACACACACACACACACACACACACACACATACATACACACACATACACACGTACGTACACATGTCACGATATTTATTATTATTAAATCAGGTCAGAGACCCATTAACACATATATACTCGTACAATATGAAATTCGGTGGGCTAAGCAGCAGCGACAACGTAGACGGGCGTTTCATTTCATCAGCAATCGCCACACGTGCTCATGTATTTGTGTATCTGTATCTGTATCTGTATCTGAAGCTGTGTATCTGTGTGTCGTACAATTGTCTGACTGCATGTTATTCCGTCCATGCGCGTCATCAAAATGGCCGCCAAGCTGAAAAACAAGTTGAAATGCCTGGCACTATAAATAAAACAAAGATTTTTCGTTCTTTTTGGGCTTATTTTAGCAGCTCAACTAATTGCCTAGGTGCGGACATTTATCAATGAATGAGTTTCATCTACACCATTAATAATTCAAATGTTTCGCCTATCAATGAGGTCATCTTACAGCTGATGACACAGCTGATGACTGGCTATTTAAGGGGCAGAGAGAGAGAGTGCGTGAATGGTATTTATAGTCGTCGCTTTACTAGTTTTATAGACCAAATAATGTTGCCTACTTTTGGTGGTTGTCTAGCAGGATAGTTGCTTGGTGATTGATAGTGATTGATCTTTCAAGATAACTTTGGCTTGTTCTCCTAACTACATGTGCATATTTCTCAGCTTCATCCTTCTCCAAATACAAAGCGAAGGCTATCAAAACTATGCTCACAGGAGAGTACAGATTCTCTTTATATTTTGCTCTCTTTCTTACTTAGCTTCAAATTTTGGTAGCTCTTCTGTTTTACCTGAAATTTATATATTCTTGGCTCCAATTGATCTAGGATTTGTGATCTTAAACCCTATAAACCTTAAACCCTTATATAGCTCCGTATATCTGAAGGAAATATGACTGTAAACTCAGAACCAATTCACATGACTTGCCATACAAATACATCAGGCAATTAGAAAGCGTGCAAATTGCTTCGCAATGCAACATGACTAATAAGTGCAAAAATATTTCAACTAGAATTCCAGTAAATAACCCAGTATAGATATTGAAGAGCAAATACGCATATAGTACATACATACATATATATATATATATATATATACGTACTTAGTAAACACTCATTATGTACTCGAAAGCTCTTGTATACACTCTCGCTTTCGAATTGAAATGAATTTAACAGCTCAAAACGTCGACGCTTATCTCAAGAAATGCCGCAGCGAGTGCAACGAATATATATGCGAATATTCTCTTGTATGCGAGTGTGTGTGGCAGAATCTAGAAATATATATATATATATATACATGTATAGATATAGTAAAAGTTTTAGCGCTAAGCACAAACAAAACCTCACAAAACAGAGGCCATTAATTAAAAGTAATCTAAGAAGCCACGGCTAGAAGAAAGGGGACTCAGATATTTGTTTGTTTTTACTTTGCTCGATATTTGATTGATGTTTTATGACCCCAGCTGTAGGTGTGCTGATGATTAATTGCTTAATAATGCGATGAGGCGATGCACTCGCTAAATGTTTGACTTGACGAATGTGAATTACATTAATATACAAATAACAAAGATGACAGATAGAGAAATTTTCAGATAGGGAGACTGTCAAGGGCAGCTTGTCTGGCTCTTTGGTATTCTGCTTGGATTCTACGCTCTTGTGAGAGCAAGAGTTGCAGTTCCGTAGCGTTCAGCTTGTGTCTGTCATGCAAGCGCAAGACTAAAGAGAGAACTTCTCAAAACAGCTGTTATGTAGAAAGAGTAAACAGTTTTGAAATAATCGTTTAATTGAAATTTCATAAGCTTAAAAATGATTTTTGCTTATCGGTTCGGTAGAATCAACTATGCTATATTTTAAAAATGTAGAATTTGATAGAATTTAGTATCAATCAAAATATTCAGTGATTTTTAAATGAGATTCATGTTTGTGGTCTTTACATGGGAAATATTTATGTTATTATTGTATATATTGTAGATGTTACGATACGTTCTCCTTTCAGACCTTTTTAATTGTTTTGTTCCAGGAATTTGTGCAGGAAATGTTTCGATTGGATCGAACAATCGTAGTAACCCTAAAAACATCTTCGATTAGAGTTCTATTAGATGTTTTTATACCCTAGCAGAGGGTATTATAATTTTGTCTCGAAACGTGTAATGGACTGAAGAAGACGTTTCCGACCCAACAAAGTATATTTATTCTGAATCAGCATCAATAGCCAAGTCGATATAGCGATGTCCGTCTGTCCGTCTGTTTCTATGCGAACTAGTCTCTCAATTTTAAAGCTGTTTCCTCTCTTAATTTATCAAAATCGGGCAACAATAAGTTTTGTATAAAATTTAATTCCTGCTAGGGTATATAGCTTCGGTACTCCGAAGATAACCATCCTTTCTTGTTTTTTTTAAAGGTGAAGTTTTTTTGCATCAATTCGTGTGTCCTAAAAATTCTCCAAATTCTGTGTTATTCACAACTAGTCTAGCAAAAAGGAGCATGCCTAAGCTATAAATTAACTATCAATAAAATATTTGGGAATGCAATGTCAAACATACCAAAACATTAAACACTTAAATATAAATGATATTTTAGTCAGCACTGCTTTCAAGTACGTGAATTTGATAATCGAAATTCAATAACGAGTATTTCTTTGTTTTTTATTTTTTTAAAACAGATAGCATTTAGTAAATAGTAGATTTCCCCTCATACAGAAGTCGAACTCGTTTGGTGCACCTGTCTACGATAGAGGATAGGCAAACGATTGGTGGTCTATTATTTATTAATAATATTATTATTGGCAATATAGATTGCTCAGCCCTTCTTTCGAAGATACATTTTTGTGTGCCGGGAGACATTTGTCTAACTTTTTACCATTAAAAAGTATAACTCTATTTAATTCAATTTTTTTCTTTTTATTATAATTTAAATTTAATATTTTACTATTTCTAGAATAACAGAAAGTCTATGTACATTGGTTTAATAATAAATAAATAAATAAATAAAAAAAAATAAATAAATAAATAAATAAATAAATAAATAAATAAGAGAAGGTAAATCTGAAAATGTTGATTCGCGATTACAAAAAAGTACTGTTTACTTAAATAAGAATATCTTATATGCGTTTTATTTCAACTTCTTAATGCACATATTATGTTATATATGTATGTACAAGCTTAAGGCTCCACAAAATTGTTGTAAATCGTTTAAATTAAACGCATTTGAATAAATATAAATTTAAGTGTCTTGCAAACAATTTTTTGGCGAAACAATGAACAATGAAGACGCAGTAAATTCTGATAATATGTACCTGAAATTGCCAAAAAGAAAAAATAAATAAAAACAAACAAAAAGCCAGCAAAATACTACAACAACAGCAGTAAAAAGCCAACTGCATGTGTACCTAATATATATTATGTGTGTGTACTTACTTACAGATACAGATACATATATAAAAACATAGCTATACTACGTGCATATGTACATATGAATGTATGTGTGAATCGCGAACAAAGCATTTCAAATCACAGCACACACAAATAAATGCCAGAACAAAGGCACGAGAAAAAAAACAAAAACAAAAACAGAAACAGAAACGAATTGAGAAATGAATAATCAAGGGGCAAAGGGAGCTGGATGGGAGCTCGAGAAAGCCAAAAAGTATATACATCATATATCAAATACAATTATCGATGCATATATAAACGTACATAATATATTCGTGATTATAATATTCATTCGATACAAGCAGCTAACATTTAATGGAAGAAAATAGATAGGACATAATTTAACTCTATTAAAACTCATCCGATTTCTTAAAATTAGTTGATTCGTAAAAACATATTGTTTTTTTAATCTACGATTCTATGGAAGTGTTGGGGAAGCTAAAATAGGTTTGAAATTTTGAGTCTCATTGATTGTAAATGTTGAGTTTAGTGAAACAAAGCCCTTTTAAATGTTGTCTAAAAAGGTTCTTTATGTCTTTACAAAACTAATCGCTGGCTGATATCCGCTGCTTTTTGTCTATGTTGAAATATCAATCATAAAAATATTAAGCAATGTCAAATAAAACAAGTAACAAGTCGGACGCAGCATACTATGTTCCCAGTCCTATATAATTTGGTTATTTGTGGGCTCGGAAAGAGATGCTAAAAAGACAGTAGTCTGAATGTCTGTATAATGCAGAATTGTCCAGGGGTCGATATTAGTCTGTATGCCAAATTTGGTGACTCTACCTGTACAGGTGTGGGAGATATAAATTTTGCTCCTTTGTGAGGGACATTTCGCAAACCCAATATACTATGTTCCCGAAGGAAAAACATCCCTGTGTTCACAAAAGACAAGTCAGTCTTCCAGTTAGCAAGTCAGCGGAAATCAGTCAGCGATTAGTTTTGCTGAATGAGCCCCAAACTTCCCCAGGCTCTTAACTTTGCTAAAACGGAAACGGTCTTTGTAAACTTATACATATGTATATTCTTTAATCTTGATTTTGTACCTAAATTACATTTATTTGTGTTGTAAAGATATGGGTTATATAAAGTATCCAAATACATCATATGTAATTTTCCTTACCTTTGAAAGAATTGCAATCCTAATTTTTGTGTACATTTCTTGTTGAGCTAGAAACCCGAAACGCTTTGTCGATGAATGAATATGAATGTGCGTCGCAGACAACGCGGCGTATGAGTTATGAGTCACACGGCTGGCACGCACACACACACACACGCACACACTCGCACACACTCGCACACACACACACATACAAACGCAGCTGTCTGCATGAAATTTCGCACTAGCTAAGTTTTGCGACACCACAATCGCTGTTATACGTGCATAGTTGTTGTAGATATTATTGTTATTATTACTATTCTTGTAGTTCTTTCAGCGCTGGGTGTGCGTAAAAAAGTGCGTGGCACGCGGCGCCGTCGTTGGCGTCGCTTTATCGCAACTAAAACTCAATGAACCGCAGACAGAAATGAAATTCCAAAAAAAAAAAGAAGAAAATAAGTTTGTATACGGTCACGCCGAAGCTAATATACCCTGTTGATTATGTTAATCATTTTTAAATTCCAGTTAAGGTTGCCAGAAAAGCGCTCACTTTTCATAAAATTGTTAGTTTTGTTTTTTTTAATAATCTTTACGATTTTATGATCAGCTTCTTTTCATTAAGTGCCCAATTAATTAAGATTAAAATTGATAATAAAATTGTTAAATAGAAAAATGGTATAATTTTGATTTGCGGGAGTTTCTGTGTCATTTTTATACTGAGCGCTTAAAATATGAATATATAGAAGAATGCAAAAGATAGTTATTACTATTATTATTATTATTATTATTATTTCAATTGATATTTGATTGTACTGTTATTATTATATAAGCAACTTAATTTGAAATTAATAGGATAAATACTAAGGCAACCTAATCTACAATTAAGTCCGAATTGACTATTATAGATATTACTTGATCCCACATAGGTAAATGTTTCGTTCTACTGAAGAATGTCATTGTAAAGTGTGCCCAATGGGGTTGATAATGGGTGAATGTGTCATTCAGAACGAACGTGACGTACGTTTGCCATTCCCACAGTCGTCGGGGTCATGTGGTTGAGAACTTCTACTCATATTCGAATGGATGGGTGGGTCATAGAGTTCGCAAAGTTGAGAATTTATATTCGTATTGGTTTAGGTGGGAAAGCGTGAATCAAACTTAACGATATATTCATCAATACCATCTATAAAAAGCATCAGATTGAAGCGTAATAATAATAATAATAATAAACTAAATCAAGAGCAGCAAACACACACACACACACACACAGAGAAAACCACACTCGCACACAAATTAGCGAAAGAAAGCGGCAACGGCAAATAAAATTTGCCATAAATAGTTGGCATTGTTGTTGTTGTTGTTGTTGTTGTTGTTGTTGTATGTAGCTGCAGCCGCCGTTGACGTTGCCGTTGGCAGAGCCGAGCAAAAAGGGGTATACATGAAAACTATTGCGGTGGGTCAGGGTGAAATGAAATAGAAATCTATGAATAGTTGTTGTTGCCGCTTGTAGTTTGTTACAGTGAGCAGTGTGCGAGCGAGCGAGAGGTAAACAATGAGTGCGAGCGGATTTCTAGCGAACGAATGAATGAAATGCCCGACAAATTATAAACAAGGCAACTGATTAAAGCACATGGATGAGTGCAATTAAAATGCAACTATTATACATAATGCGCTCTAACAACATTTCCCGACCGGTGGTTAGTTGGTGGCGGGAGCGGGTGCTGCTTAGGTGTGATTACAAGCACTTGTAGATAAGTTCACAATGGGGTTGCTGCATCGAATCAATTGTTCAGCTGCTAATTAGTTTGACCTGAATAGCCACAGCCGAGAAGGAGAGAGAAATAGGCCCAAAACTAAATTACGCATACGCAATGTGGCCTCAATTGAGGCACGTGGGCGCCCTTTGTTCTAAGGCGTGGGCGTTCTTACTTATTCTTCGTTTCACCCCTCTATTTGTTTATTCATCTCTTGCCTTTTCCAATCCTCTTCTGTGTCCGCGTGTTCTGTAAATAGTTTCTGACGTGCCTGCAAATTGGGCGTTGGGCAGAACGGCTCCAAGTGCCCGGCTAGCTCAGTCGGTAGAGCATGAGACTCTTAATCTCAGGGTCGTGGGTTCGAGCCCCACGTTGGGCGAAAACAAATTTTTTTCTAAATGTAATTTTTTTGGTTAAAATTTTTAAAGAAAGAATCTTTTTTTTTATTTGTACTTTTGTAATAAAAGTTAATTTGATTCAATTAATAATGTATTTTGATATTCTGAAGTACCCCAATCATTCCAAAGTGTACATATTATTATAGTAATTATAATTATTTCTTTTCTTGAGTTTTAACGTATTTAAGTACTAAGATAACATAAGAAATATTATAAATATACTTATTAAGAGTGTACCAAGTAAAACCAAGAGTGAAAATCTGCCTCGCATAACAATTCTTTGTATAAATATCTCTATGTAAAACATTCAATGCAACAAACAACTTCAATCTGAGGATTTCTATAGTATATATTGGAGAATTCACTCTTTCGAAAAATCTGAAGATCCGATAACAGTGTAATTCCTTTGAACATAGGCTGAAATTGGAGAAATAAAACTACACATGGCAGGGAGAAGACACGGCAAAATAAGCATAAGTTCTTTTATTAGTATTTTTGATGTTGTAAATTTCCTGTGCATAAAAAAAAAATGCTTTTTCGATCCTGCCAGGAGTCGAACCTGGAATCTTCTGATCCGTAGTCAGACGCGTTATCCATTGCGCCACAGGACCGAGTTGAAATTAGGAGAATATTAGGTATTCATTAGGCCACATGGTTCAGTTTCTAAAACATTTACAAACTGTTGAAAAACCTAAGAACAGTTCGGTGAGCTTTAAATATGTTTAATGTATTGCCGAATGTGAACAAAACGAAATGAAAACAGCAAAAACAAAAGCAAGAAATATGTAAAATAATAAATAAATACGGTAGACAGGCAAAGCGAGAGAATTGAAAATATGTGAAAACGCAGAGAGCAACAACAAAGAGAAACAACAGCAACAAAGTTGACATCGACACGTTTTTGTGCTTCAGAGAACGGCAAAAACAAAACAACAACAACGACGACGACGACGACGACTGTGTGGACTTTGAGGGGCGTTGGCGGGGTGTGCGAGCGGGGCGTGACAGCTTGCGACGGGGGCGTCAAAGCGAAGGCGCGAGGCAGCAGACATCGCGTCAACAACAACAACAACAACAGCAACAGCAAACAATGCTAAGAACAAAATTGCCGAAAAAATAAGAAACAGTAAAACCAAAATGGCCGGCGGGCTGCAATATTTGGAGAGTTTCGTCTGGCTTTTGTGGGCCAGACGCACACACACACACATACCGCTATAAAGAAGAATGCAAGAGAGAGAGAGAGAAAGAGAAAGAGCGAGTGTTTTAGGTTGGGACAACGTTTAAATGATATTAGAATAGAAGTCATGAACAGAAATTTTGGGCTGCACTTGATGTCTGAGGGGACGGACGCCTCACGACAGTTGAATATCTCAATCTGTATTCAGAAACTTTTCGCTTTCGCATGACACAGATACTTTCAGACACACATACAGATAAATAAACACACACAGAGCTGCAGATACAATGGCGAGCCCAAACAGGGGATAAGAAAGCAACCCGTCGTCTGTCTGCTATCGTCATTGCCTCTAGCCCTGACCCTAATTTTTGGGTAAACAAACATTTCGTTCGGTTTAGTTTTTTTTTCTGTTTTTTTTTTTCACTTTTGTTCTCTGTCATTGCGACACCGACACCGATACCGTTTTTCGACTTTGAGGCATATCTTTCAAGCCCTTATCTGCCTAATCGGCCCCGATTATACGGCTGTCCATTTGCCAGGTTGTTTGCTGGAATAATAGGTCTTCGCTTGTGTATTGTTTAGAATATCGCTAACAAAATGTGGTGTCAACGCTCGACGGTCAACCAGAAATTTGCGTTTTCTGTCTAAATACTCAGTCAGCGAGAAACTAGCACATTGACCCATAAATTCCAATATCTTGTGTGTATATTCCCCACACACAGCAAGAGCTAATGGGGTGTGTATTAATAACAGATGTATCAATAAAAGATGTGTGGGAGAATAATAGTACAAAGTCAACTTGTCAGATTTCGTTTATATTTGATACGTCTGTCTCGTTTGATAGTTTGCCTCTTTTCAGAACTGTCCAATATAAATGCATATGTTAGATAAAGACGGCTAGTGTATCACGTAAAGGGAGATAACCAGTGTTTTGAGATAGATATGCAACTGCACATACAGATGTGTGAACCTGCTACCGCTGTCAGAATCACTTGATCCAGAAAACCCAATGAGTATTTCAAACTCCCACTTCAAGGGTTAAAGCTTCCTGATTGACTTTATAAAGCATGTAGTCCTAGAAACTTATTAACTTATCGAACTTATTCAAATAAATAAAGATCATGTAAAGATCTCTATTTTAATTCATTCCGCAAATTCGAATTTTTCTTGGCAGATTCCATAAAAAGATATACTGCATACATATTATACAAACATATGTACATTAACTAGTACTAAATATGCGGATGAATATTCAGTATATGCAGTAGTTAATGTTATATACATTAACAGATGCTTAAATAAAGTACTTGATGAAGCAAATTAAAATTTTTCTGGCGGTTTTTTACTCCCTGTACCCATATAAAAGGGGTATTAGATTTGTGCAAATGTAACAGGCAAAAGGAGACCTCCGACCCTATAAAGTATATATATTATTGATCAGTATCGAAGCAGATTTCGAATTGACCATTTCCGTCTGTATAAACGCGTCGACCTGAGCACTTATAAGAGCTATGACACCAAATTTGTAATGTAGGTTTCTGTATGCCATACGCAGGATCAAGTTTGTTTCCGATCTCAGATATCTCCCCCGTTCCACCGCAATTCGATAAAAACGTTTTACACCATACATTTTAAAGATATAGGTTTGGTATTTAGCATGTATAATACTTTGGTCACTCTTTATCTACTGTCCAAATTTCAAGTTGATCGGATAATAAACAAGGAAGTTATTCACGATCGAAGATTTAGTGCTGCAGCGCGGGGGAAGATGAAGCACAGCCGCCACTTAAAATGTCTCGCTTACGCTGTGGCTCGTGTGTGTGCGACTTTATGTGATTGAAAGTTTTAGACCTGGGTACAGGGAGTTTCGCATTCGGGTATACTCGACTAAAACATTCTTACATTCCAAATTCCTGCAGTCATAATTGTTCTCCTGTATTACTCTTTCAGTGATTTTATTTCTCATGAGCTACTTAGTCTGCCTTTTTTAAAATGTCAATGGCATAATTTAATTAATATTTTGTATTTCTATATACGTACATATTACGACTTGTTCCATATCTACAATAGTATGCTGAAATGGAGTTCAATGTGCAGCGTTTTTTATTGTCATATGACACATGTGAATCCGACAGCTGTTTAGGTATAACAGGGAATTTAGCATTGCGATGTTATTGAACTTGGTGCAGCGAATTTGTGTATTTGTGATATTCGATTTGAGCCTCCCATATTGTTGATTGAGTTTTTATGATGCCGTTTGTCAATGCTGATTTATTTGCCCAGTTTGTGTGGTGCCACAAATTGCATGCGAAATTGCGTTGGGTTTTTATTGAAAATTGAAACTGGTTTTCTTCTTTCCCTCCTTCCCTCCGCGCGCAACAATTTCACAAGTGCGAAATGGTTCCACCTATGACTAAAGAAATATCTGAAATCACTCAATACTTAAACTTGGCACAAAAATATTATTAAAACAATAAAAATAGTATTAAATAAGTAAAAATGTTGCACAATCATATACTATGAGTGTATACGTTTTTTAAATAATATACAATTATTTTCTGAAAATTTTGAGGATATTGTGGAAATACCGTCAATAATCAAATTCGGTTGTTTTGATAGCTGGAATTAATTTAATTGGCACTCTATTATCGCGATATTAACGTGAAAAATTAAATAAACTTGATCAATTTTATACACCAAGAAAGATATATAATACGCTTGCAGCGATGTTTTCGATAAAAAACTGTATGATATTGTTATTATTGGTGATGGGGCGCTGTACTACGACATATAAGATCTATTGTACCGCAACTATATGATATACAAGCGGTATTACCCCGGCCTTGCTCGGCGAAATATTTGACTACTTTCGCCAAGCGTAAGAAATACACAAAAATACCGTATCACAATTTTCCCTCCCGTGGGGGTAGAAAACTAAATAGTTAAGCCACGTGACTAATGTTTCCTCTGAAGGGCTATGAAAATGTCGTTGAAGCCTATCTAACTAATCAAATAATCCCACTCATTTGACTTTGACTTCCATTTCCCGCCCGAGGCGACGCGTTGGAATGGATTTTCTAAAATCATTTGGCATTTGAAGCCAATTCCTAGAATAAAACTAAAAATCCAGACTAAAGCTTTCCAACAATATTCCGCCCGTTGTATTGCCCGCAAAGTACCGAGGATTTTGTATTTATTGGAAATTAGTATGAAGCCATTCGCATAAAAAACTAAAATGCTGAATTCCAGACTTCACCCCCCTTTTCCGACCGTGGGTGTGCATATTTCAAAACCGGTAGCATTATTAGGTTCCAAATAATTGGATGATAAACAGAAAAGTTGTTAAATGAGCTTGAAGTCAATCGGACGATAATCGAAAAAGTTTCATACAACAGTTTTATCATAGATGGAACCTACTGTGAAAAATTCAGCATCCTAGCTCTTATGGTTTGGGCTGTGCCCAGTCAGTCAGTCAGTCAGCACGAACTACATATGTATATAGATAATGGTCCAATTTTAATCAAATTTGGCCAAATTATAAACAGTTTCTCATACAATTTAACTTAACTTGGTTCAACTTTAATTGAATGACAAATTTAACTTATTTTCATTTGATTCATCTTTCTATTTCGAATCCAGTCTAAACTGTCAGTTTAAAGCATTTATTTTCTCTTCAGAATGGTAAATAGGAGCATATAGAAGAGATCTTGTGTGTTTATCAAAAGACTTTCTACATAAAATGTTCTCTTTTATTGCTGATATTCAATTATAAGTATTGTAAACATTTGAATTCCTAATTTCATTTGTTGAGCACCCAGTTCCTGGTTTAAACGGTGAGCCAAAGAATTTCAACAAACACAAACAAGTATCTGCATAAATGAGGGCATTATCTCAAGGTCGTTTTCAATTACTGGTGCGGTTTGGTGTTGTTGTTTTTATGTTTTCTATATGGTTTTGGTTAGATTCGGTTTGTATATTGTACGGTATTCGTACTTTATTGTAGCACCCACATGCTTTCGATTTCGATTTCGCTTTCGTTTTTTGCCTGCTTGTCGCTCGTTGCCATTGCGGTTTTTTATATATTTATTTTGATTATGTTTTTTTGGCAAACAACCTTGATAAACTATTTTTATCAGTCAGACTAATGGGGCCAATGGCAACGCCTGCCTGTTGCCCATTTGTTTGGGGTTAGTGTGCCAATTAACGATTAGATTTTTCTGTTGTGTTCTGTTCTGTTCGGTACTGCCCTGTATCTAGGTTAATGGCATGAAAAATTTGAGATTCTGCTGGGAGAGGTAAACAAATTATATATGCAAATGTCATGCAAATGCTCTACAAAGTGCAAAGTGCGTAGTAAAATTGTGTTAAGCTCCTACTAAATGTGGGCTTGGTTTCTGCGTGGTTGCTGGCGAGGGCTTTGTCAATCTATAAATACTGCGAGTCTTAGATGCAATTGATAGTTGCGTAGTGGGTACGCTGATTATGATAAACAATGCAAAGGACGGCGTCATATCTGCTACGACTTTATGTAAGCGCCAGGGGAAGCGACAGTGGCAGGGGGATTGCTGCTCAATGTCAACAATGTCGCTAAACATTTAAACAATACCAAGCGAAGAACTTGATAACCTCGTGGAGGATGCGGGTAATCGACGGACGTTGTTAGCCCTGACCCAGATATAGTCTAGGGAAATAAATGGAATAGGAGTAAGGTGCAGGTGGGCGGGGGATTCGATTGTAGAACTATTTAAAAACTACCAGGTTATCTATAAATGGCAAAATACAATAAATACAATACCAGTATCTGTGTAGTGAGAGTTAGATAAATAGACTGGTATTGTATAGTGGAACTTGGGAAAATATGTTACGGACATAAGATCCAGAAGTGGGTACAAGAAACGAGAGCTGTAATCTATAAAAAGTTTAGGGAAGCATTCATAGAAAAGCGAGGATTGCTCGTTTTTAGGCCTGGTGTGCATTAAAAATGCATAAAAGGGTGTTATAAAAATGTGGAACTGTATGGAACAGACCTGTAAAGTGTATATATACTTGGCCAGTCAGTTTCCATATGAGCGTATCGATGTCAAAGACTATAAGTGGTAAAGACATATAGGTTTATTTGCTTTACTATCACTTCCGTAAATCGATCAAAGCGATTTAAAACGGAAATTTTACAGATATGGTCTTAAGTAACAAGCACCGAAGTTATTCAAGAAGTAGTTACAATATTTCTTTGTCGATCGGCCGTTACCTGCTTGCTTGCACTACCGCTGAACTGCTTGATGCTTATGAGCGTACTTTCATGTGTACGTGAGTATGAAGATGCCTTTGAAAATTTGAGATCTGGGTAGAGTGTCTCGTAGTCGATCATACACGACTGAATGATGGGTACTTGTTATAAATATAAACTTACAAATAATTTCCTGAAAAAGCAGAAAATGAAGTATACAATTAAGACAAAGGTAGTATATGGGTGTATCTAGGCAACCTTTTATGGAAAAGTCTGTGCGGTAAAATAAGATAACACGTATGCTTCACCGATCTTGAACCAATGGTGGGATGTTCCGGAAGTACCGGATAAGTGCATCGTGGGCTGGACCTGGCTCGAGTACGCCCTGGCCCTGCCTTAAGCCATAGCGCAGAAGTGCAAAAGGTCCTTCCCGCAGCGGCATCTCCCACGGATCCCGGGAGTGTCGCGTGCTCACCGTTGGCTGTACTTGCGCAATCGGTCGCGAATCTGCTGCATGCAGCTTGGCTGCAGCAGCAGCTTTTGAAAGACGGCGCCAACGGCGTTGGCTGTAATACAGCAGCATCAAGGCTGACAAAAATCGGCAGTAGAAAGCGTATTCCTTGTTGGAGGATATGCCATTGAACAGCTTCCAACAGATGTCCCAGGGAAATCTAAGGGCCAGATACTGCAGCATCAGACATTCTGTCATCTGGATTGCCACCAACTTTATGGAGCTCCTCAAGCGTTGATCCTGTCGCCGGCTCGCCTGTACACGTGGTGAGGGCGCCATTAGAAAGAGCAAGACGCTGCAGATATAGAGTCCAGAGCTGAGGTCCGGTTGGTGGCTGCTCAATGGTTCCCACAGATACTCCCCGAAATGCAGAATCAGAGCTAGGGAAAGCGTGGCTAGAAACGACATCTTCAAAGACCTTTTTAGAATTTTATTACTTGAAAACGATGAGAAAACTGAGACATAGAAAAAGTTGGGCTAAAACTACTAAGATTTTAGAAGGAATTTACATAAAAGTAAAAGCAAAAATATATATATTTTTATATTTTGTAGTTTCCCGGCGTTGCCCGAGCCAAATCTATTTCATAAAATTAACCTCTTTATATTTATCGCACTGCTTTTAAAATGAGAAAATAGGGATTAGATTTTCCAAAATCGGTGAAATAAGTATCGAATCATTTTTCGTATAAATATTTGAAAATTACTTTGAAGCAGTGATGTAAAAAAATCGATTTTTTTGTATGAAAAACATCGAAAAACATAAATTTTTATACATCATGGAAAAACATCGATGTTTTCCATGCAAAAAATCGATTTTTTTAACTTCCCTACTTTAAAGTCGATTGGATGGTTATTAAAAAGTTTCATAGAACAGTTATTCAAAAGTTTTCCACCCGAGGGTGGAGATTTTGCAAATACAAGCTAAAATGGTATATGGAAACTATATTACAAGGATCTAGTTAGACTGAATTGCACACATTGTGACATACATTACACAATTGCGACATCATACCAAGAGTCCTGTAAATAAAATGGGTGGATATACAGTGAATAAAAAGTTTTTTTTTTGTTTTTTTTTTTTTATATTAAGCGTTGAATCCATACAATACAAAACAAGTAAGAATGCTCTAGTCGAATATACCCCACTACGAAACTCCCTGTACCCAGGTCTAAAACTTCCAATCATATGTTCGTCTCTTACACATGCACGCATACAGAACACGCACGCAGGCACATACAGAAAGCCGCACACACGCGAGCCACAGTCGTGGTTGTGCTTCTTCTTCCCCCCCTTGCTCTAGTACTGAATCATGTTTGTTGAATAACTTCCGTGTTTATTATCCGATCGACTTGAAATTTGGACAGTAGATTAAGAGTGACTGAAGTAGTATACATGCCAAATCCCAAAGGTATATCTTTAAAACTGTGGCTGTAAAACGTTTTGATCGATTTGCGGGGGAACGGGTAAGATATCAGAGATTGGAAACAAACTTGATCTGATGGTATACAGGAACCTACATTCCAAATTTGGTGTCTCTAGCTCTTATAGTTGCTGAGATCGACGCGTTCATACAGACGGACAGACAGACGGACATTGCCAAATCGAAATATCTTTTGATACTGATCAAGAATATATATACTTTATAGGGTCGGAGATGTCTCCTTCTGCCTGTTACATACTTTTGCACAAATCCAATACCCCCTTTTTACCCATTTTATGGGTACAGGGAGTAAATAGTAACATAACAACTCAAGTATAGTAAATAATAAAAGGACCAAAACCTCAAGCTAGGCGCATAAGGACTTGCAAATATTCTCCTATTGCGAGGGGGACTTTAAAGTTGGCCATTTGTTTTGGCAGAACTCTTTCTTTTTAATCGCCTTAAAGGCCTGGCCGGAAGTAAGCGTCTTGCGAGAATACTGTGGTGTCTTCTTAGTCGATCACTATATCGGCTAGTGATCCTTCTAATCTGCTCCTCCACTGTATGGTGAATAGAAAGTGCGGTATACCAACGAATTTAGAAATAGAGAAGTAAGCTTGTTAAAGTTCTAAGTGGTTCCTGCAGGATACTCTCATTTCCTTAATGTATTGTTTTTATTTGAACTTAGTTGCCTCTTTAGCCCCAATCAACACCCTACCGTTAGAGGGTCCACAGACGGTCGCAAAACGCAAACTGTCCTACGGTAAATACAATGGAAGTGCATTTAAATGGCAATAAATCTAAATTAACAGTCACAATAAAAACAAAAATACAAAAACCGCTTTCCAGACGGGCAAATGACCCAAAAAAAAACCACAAAAAAAATTAAAAGTGAAATACAGTTGAAAGCGCATTCGCACACAAATACAAACACAATTACAAACACAAATACAAAACAAACATGGCGACTGTCAATATGTGCAAATAAATGCAAAGAGCGTATCAGGAGATGGCGAGGGAGAGTCAGAGTGAGAGTGGGAGTGGGAGAGGTGGGAGGTTGGGGGGCTGTTGTACCAGTGTGCCTCGCGGTTAGCAGTTAACCTTGAGCCGGCGACTGATTACAAAATTGCAGCGATAACTGCCAGTGACCCCAACGCCAATGAATGGGCGAACGCAGAAAACGAGCAGAAGAAAAATAGCACTAAATGAGGGAGGGGAGAAGAGACCAGAGCGGCAATAACTGCGACTTTGACTGCCTCTGATAAGTCGTCGTCATCGTCATCGTCATCGTCATCGCTTCGTTTCCTGGCCGCCAGATGTTGACACTCCGTCTAGAAGTCATTTGGATTTGCATTGGTTACGATCAGTTGGTTAAAATTCTGTTTTTTGAGACTATGGATATCAGTATTGTTAGATATTTGGGTAAAGGTGGAGTAAATGAAGACAGGAAGAAAACACTTTGTCATACTTGTCAACAATAGGAGATAAAAGACACTTGAACTAAGTTTACCTTTGATTTTTCAGTCAGATTTGGTTTGAATTTCTGAACCAACAGCAACATATTTGAATTTACATCGAGTTTTGAAAATGTACTCTATTTAAAATCCAAATTATGCAAGTACCAGGTATTACTATACTCCTTTAGTGACTACAAAATTTTGGTTAACAAGTCACCAGAAGTTACCAAGCATCTCACTATTCACATGCAGAGTATGTCTGAGAATCTGGAATTGACTGGAAGATCGTTGCTGAAAACTCGAAACCCCGTGTAAAAGAAAATGTAGTTAGAATTTAATTACTTTTATTGTTGTAATTACTTGAAGAATAATGCAATATAGCATTAGTCTTAGAGCATTGTAAATAAATATACAATTGATTCTGGGAAATTGTTACATTCTGTATCCATTTAAATGATTTTCTTAGAGCATATCTGAGTTCAAATGATCCTCTTCGTAAGTTGCCCCTTTAGGGTGACATTCTAAAAAGGTACCCAAGGAATTGCATCATGTAGAAAGTGATTAGTTCTTCAGCTTTCGATGTTGCAATAAATCAACTCTGTCTTCATATGTCTTGACCGTTACATATCTGTGAGTCTTCTTTTTTTTTTGGTAACTTGGGAAATTATGAACATATTTTTGGTATTTTTCCTGGAATACGCCTTCTTAATGTCAATAAACGAACAGAACCATCTCAATCCGGAATTAGATCATACCTGGAAATGAAAGAATTAATGGAATGCACACAATGAAAGCGAAAATAATCGGGTACCCTGCAATTTGGCCAACTGTTCCGTAGTCATCACAATGGGCTGCATATGATCCGGATCACTGTTGAATACCAACTTGGGATCAGCAATGGGTCCCATGTAGCACTTGCGCATCTTAAGGTACTGCACCCATACATTCAGCGATTGCTCTGACGATTGTATTTCCTGGCCTCCGGCGCTGCGCAGATTCACATCGATGTGTCCTTCATTGAGGAAGACCTGGCGGGTCACGTGAAAGTGACGATTGGTAATATAGATGTTGGAGGGCTGCTGGTCCTGCACTCGTTGGGCTAGGCCCTGTATCTGGTGATCCTGCAGCACAGTGCGCATAAAGTTCTCACTGATGAGATGAAGGTTATAATCTCTCAAATCGCGCAGAGACCGCTCAAGGCCACAATTCTTCTCGCGCATCGCTTGAAGCTGTGTGTCCAGCTGCTGCTTGTCCTGCTCGTAGAATTTCAGAGTCTTCTCCCATTCATCGTTAAGAACGCGCACATCAGAACTACGCTCCTTGAATGCAATCTTGGCGCTCAGATAGCGCTCCGATAGCTCCGTAAACTTGGACAGCGCATAAATGCACGCAAAGATCCAGAAGAAATGCAAGTAGACATCAATTGAGCTGGTCTTACAGCTCTCCGAAAGAGAGTCCTGCAGTTCCTTGTCTAACGTATTGTTATTATCCATATCGAATTCGTTGTTGTATGTTGTTGTGTATTGTGTGGAAAGCATTTTTGATTTACAGGTGTACAGTTTTGATAGAAGTACGAATATAATTTTATTGTGGCTTTCAGCCTGCTTCGATATTGAGTTATTCGACCAGGATACTTACCAATTTTGTGTTCATCTTTGCTCTCAGACTGGTAATAGGGAAACACCAGCCAAATGATGAGAGTTAGGCCCAAGCAAATTACCCAGTTTGCAATGCCTTCCATCTCCGTTCAGCTGTTATGTCTTAAGCTATTAAAGGCTTGCGATAATTTTGTGGTTTATTGAAAATAAGTATTGCAAATAACTGTTTTTGAATTTTGTTACGTATTTGTGGGCAAGGCCTACTTTATGCCATGTATGATTTATGTCAAATTTCGGATATCTCCAAAGATATTTTGTAATCAAAAATGTTCGATTACAATAAAATGAAACAAATTGAAATGTCGAACCAATAAGAATGGCTTGAGTTATTTGAAAATGACTTTATTTGTATTCACTAAGTCAAGAAAAAGTCAATTGAAATGTTGAAAATCCTTTTTAAACTAGATTTTCTCGAAATCTATACTATCTATATCTATACTTCCGTTTGTCATCTATTCGATCAATTTGATTTATTTATATTTTTAAATGTTCATTAATAATTGTTTTTATATGCACATATATACGTGCACATATATACGTGCATATAAAAACAATTATTAATTTAATATTGCTCTGATTTAGACTTCGTTTAAGTTGTAATATTTCTGTTTCAACATCCTAACTTCTCTCTGTCTAATTGTCACCAAAGCTAATTAATAGCTTGTGTCGCTAATTTACTAATTTGCGCGTCTATACCCTTCACATACGCTTCTTTTGTCGCCCGACATTCTGCAGTTTTCCCCCTCATGAGATTTTCTTCTCCGACAGCGCCTTCCCACGAAAACCAAATCGTGTTTTGAGCATTGACGACTATTAAATGACTTTTATTCCCTTCAAGAATTGGGATCTGCTCGTTACTTATTGGTGTAAAAAAACATTTGTGATCAAATATCTTATTGTTATAAATATAATAGAAAATAATAAATAACTTTAAATTCATCGAAGGAATAGCAACTTTTTAGTAGTCGTTTTTTAAATTCATTTATTTTATTTTAATTGTTTTCTTTTTAAACTAATCTTTTAACGAAGATTTTCTATGGGAACTATATTTTATGTAGTCTAATGAATACCTGCAAAGAACGTTTAAATTAAGCTAACTTTATTACGTAGAGCGCAGCTTTATATAACTTACTATTATACCCGAACTACAGGGTTTAATGAGTATAAAATGTGCCCCGACTCAATCGGAGCAACAAACTTCATACTTATATAAACGTGTTAATCAGACATTGTGAAAACCTATTGCCAGACACACGGATTCCCCCGCCCGGGCCGTTGAGAAGGGTCCTTTGAGTTAGGAGTTAGGTTGTTAAGAGCTTTGGATATTATGTGAAATTTTGTTAATTTTCTGTGTGAAGTGGCTTAATAATTGCATTTAATCCCAATTTGCTGTTGTTTTAGAAGCATTCATTTATTATCCTCCAATTTTTTCGGTGGCTGCCTGTGGTGAGGTGGTGCGGGGTGTGTGCTGTTGTGGTCCCTGTGTCTGTGTGGGTTTTCCACCACTTTGTTGATTTAATTAGGTAAAACTTTGCGGCGTACAAAACGCCAAAATGAGTAACAACCGCAGCGACAAGTCGTTCATTGAACTGGCGGCACTAAATGAGTGTGAATGCTCATATTCGTATGAATATGTGAGTGTGAGTGTGAGTGCGAGTGTGAGTGTGAGTGTAAGGTCGAGTGCTGAGCAGAGGGCAAAGGCGACATCTGCGCTCCCTGTTCGAATGGGTGACAAACAGTAGTAAAGTCGTAAGTATTTGCATGTTTACCAAAATGATTCATTTTTTGGCTGTGAAAATGTTTGTCAGGTAAATAAAAATATAAAATCTTTTCATATTTAAACACATCTTATTTAAGAAGGTTTTAATGTGATTGCTTGGCGACTGTTTTAAACAAATTTAAAAGGATTTCGAGTATTGTATCAACAGGGAGTGTTTCTGACTATATTGAAATACCGATTCCATTGTCTTCCCAGTGCTTGACTTTATCAGCTTCAATGTGACTATTGTCTAGCTTTGTGCTCTCATCTCGAAAAGTGTACAGAGATCCGATAAATTGATAGGCAGGTGGATCTAAAGTAGCATTGATACGTTTAACTACTATATAATCAAAACTGGAACATCTCATTTTACAACCACGATAAAGATGAAAACCAGGAACCGTAAATAATAATTATGTAATAGTGAAAAAGAATAGATACATGAAAAGGAAGGAGTATGCGCTACAATCAGCAATTTCGCTGATAGATACAGAGGCAGGCTTCTGGCCCCCACCAACTCCTTGGCCACTCGCTTAGCAAAGCCTTATATATCCAGAAGGCTTGTCCGACACCATCCTTCGGATAAGTGGATTTTTGGGAGGACGCCTGCAGGACGGTTATTGGAATTTAGCTAAGCTTTGTTTAATCTGGTAGAGGCTTGCCTAACGTACTGAGCGCTTTAATACACTCTGTAAGATTCCTGCGTTTACCTGTTAATAATTTATGAAAATGTTTTAAAAAACACGCAACATACAAAAATAAATATTAGTTTATCAAAAATTAAAATAAAAATAAATAAAAAAATGAAAGGACTACCTACACCTAGGGCATCCTTGTTGCTGCAATGATTTTTTAATTTTTTAAATTTATTTAGAATAGTTCAATCATAAATCTTATTTTTGAGATTATTTTTTATTTCCTTAAAAATAAAGCTTTTTTAATAAATTGTATATTTCAGTTTTATTTATCTATTTTTTTTTTGTTTTAAATAAAACTCAAAATTGTATTCAATACTTCTTGAGTTACGAAATTGTATTAAATAAATACTTTTTGAGTTCCGAAAAAATACTTAATTTTGATATTTGGTATCAGATGCGAGAAATACTAAAAATGTTCTTTAGAATTTTCAAAAATCTCAGACATTTTTGTATGTTATTTTTAATGAATAAAATAAATCACAAAAAGTCATAAATAAATTCACAATATCATGCTTAAAAGATAAGGTAATTATTATAATTATTAGTTATAACCGTTACAGTTACCCTGTAATAAACTACCATTGTCAATCAGATCAAAATGATCTTAGAATATAGCCCACACAAAAAACGCTTCAATAATTTTTAAAATTTACTGCAGTTTAGATACATGCATTACTTTTTGACTTTAGAGAACTTACTACTTGTACTTGTACTTGTACTAAAGTCTTCGCAGCTGATTAAATATGTACAGTTTAAAAATAATTTGCACGAGTTGCCACACTCGGTGGTGCAAGAGCGCCACAGGGGGCATGCGTGGGGCAGCGCAGGGCAGCGCAGGGCAGCGTAGGTGGCAGTGGGGAGTCTTACAGTTAAGCGACGCAGATTGTGTGCGACAAGTGCAGCCAAGTGCGTTGCTATTTCAGTGGCCCTCGCCCGAGGGTGCTTGCAACAAAATGTGAACGATCCAGGACCACTTAGGACCACTCAGCGCACTCGTGTTGTCCAACTGCGCCGCTGTTTTGACCCGTTCTGTCGGCCTTGAGCTGCAGCTGTGTGGCAGCAGTGTGGGTGACGGCGCGTGCTGTGGCTTGCCCTGGTTTCTATTCCTGTTCCTGTTCCTGGGCCTGGCCCTGGCCCTGGTCCTGGTTGGTATGGCTCTGATCCCCTAATCCTATGCCGCAGTGCTGGGCTTAATTATAAGAACGGGTAAACACACGTTCGCTACTGTCATACCAAGTGAAAAGGATTTGCGTGCAGTGCAACAGGTGGCAAGTGGTGGCGGGAGGTAGCCCGCAACTATTGGCACGTGTTGTCTGACATCGATAGCAGCATTTGCAATAGTCTGTGACGCCCATGTCCGCCCATATGGCTAGTTTCACAGTTTCCACGTCAGATCTGGCTCTTGGAAAAATATAACGAAAAAACTAAAAACTGTTTCAGGTGCCGGCAAATCTGACTTTTTCTACTAGTAAGCTTATTTAGTTTATTACTTTTTCCATACTTCAGATACTTCTGGTACTTTGGAAACAAAATATTTATATATTTCATATTGTAGACTTGGTATCTTGGTAACAGAGTTTTTAATTGCTATAATAATAAAAGCGGAAACATATAAAATATAACTATACAGTTATGATCTGAAAATCCAAATCAATCTAGTAATCTTCTGGTAAAATAAGAAACCTTCAGAAGGACATACAATTTACAACAGCAGTGCGTCCATTTAAATATTCTAGCGAAAATTATAGTAGTTATACACTCTCTATTTAAAGTATGTATGATATCTATATATATCAAATAAATTAAATAATGAGTTCAACAAATAGACACATATCTTAAATCATACAGTATATATGTATATGTGGCCAAAGAGTAAGCTAAGCTTGGCTAATAAAGTCTGGATTTACAAATCCATTGTGGTCTCCACTTCGACATATGCGATACAAATATGGGGCTCCGCCGCTAAGACGCACCTCCACAAATTTCGCATTCTTCAGGCTACTACGCCTTGAAGAATTACAGATGCGCCCTGTTACGTCCGGAACCGAAATTTGGAGAACGACCTCCACGTCACACGGATTGGCGATCAGCTAAATAGGCACAGTAGTCGGTATGCCGATAGACTGCTGTCGCACACAAATAATACTACTAATAAATAATAATAATACTTATAATTATAATAATAATAATAATAATAATAATAATAATAATAATAATAATAATAATAATAATAATAATAATAATAATAATAATAATAATAATAATAATAATAATAATAATAATAATAATAATAATAATAATAATAATAATAATAAGAAGGGCACTACGGAGCCCGGCCAACATCCGACGTTTCTATCCAGTCGACCTTCGGGAAAGATTGTTATAATTCTCATTTATATTTTCTTTTGTCTTTCTTAATTACTATAATTTTTGCGAATTCCTATAAATATTATTATTCTCCACATTCATAGGTTTCAAACTACATAACGCCTAAACTTTAGCAGCAATAATAAATGTATAGCTTTCATAAGGCTGATTACTATTATACATAAATACAAATTAAGAAAAAAAGAAGTAATATATATAATAGTAATATTTTGTTGCAGAAGAAGACTGCACTGCGACCTATCTCAATAAATGGCTTTGTCAGTAGGTGGTGTTTTCATATAAAGAATAGTTTAGGAAAAAAGAGGGTTAGCTATTTTTTATTCAACTATGATATTCTTAGCTATTTTTGTATATCGATAGCTGGCAACACTGATTGTTGCCCACAGTTCCGTTAAATCATTGAGTTTCAGTATCGAGTTGTCAGAGTTCATTACAATCCCACGTCTACGACACTTCAATCTATGTAGTTGCCACTCTGTGTACTCTGTAATCAAGCTAGCAAAGGGTATACATAAAGCTTGGAGCATCGGGACATGTAAAAAGTGTCGATGGCACGAATTGAAGGTTGTGGCGATATTTTCTTAATATATGAAACTATTTAACCAGACTAACTAACTGATTGGCGACTCACGGGAAGGCTAAAGTGTTGAAGCTAGAATATTACAGTATTCTTTTTCAACAGCTTCCTCTTATATCGTAGGTTGGTACTCTGAAATAATATACGAAAACTGTTTTTTTTTTTTTGAGGAAAACTGTTATATGAAACTTATTAGTTTATCAGATCTTTAAAAAAAAATCATCCAAAACACTTTTCACCGATTTTGGAAAATCCGCCACATAGCGAAAGTAGGAGTCAACGTCAGTATAATTTAGTGTTATTTTGGTTTTTTGTGTTTTGTAGGATGTAATAGTATATGAGAAGCCAAATTCAACATGACAACAAAGAACTACGAAATATATTTGACCGAGTCACTAATATAAGACATATCGTTTTGCCTGAGAAATACATACTTGATATATCAAATAGGTGATAACGTTCAATGAAAATACGAGTTAAGATTATTCATATTGGCTTCCTGGCATGTTCAGGTATCTTAAGCATAACAAGAACAAGAGACTATCTGTATATCATTATTTTCAAATATTCAAGAAATGTTTTTGATTTGAAGCAATTAAACCTTTATTATTTAGCACGAATTACGTTATTAGTTGTTTTTAAGTATTGAATGCATAATACAAAACTGAAATTAAAATATGAACAGTTTAATGAAAGTTCAATAATATTTATAGCAACATCAAGATTCATTATTTTAAAGCGAATAATTTTTAAAAATTAAAAATCTAACTTTATAAGATTTTAACAATATTTTGAATTTTAATTACTGAATTGAACTGAACGAGCTGTCGCAAAATAACATATTTAATAGTTTTAAATACCAATCTCATTCGAACTAAACAGTTGTAGAATGCTTTTTATACCCTAGCAGAGGGTATTATAATTTTGTCTCGAAATGTGTAATGGAGACTTTTCCGATCCAAGAAAGTATATATATTCTGAATCAGCATGAATAGCCAAGTCGATATAGCGATGTCCGTCTGTCCGTCTGTTTCTATGCAAACTAGTCTCTCAGTTTTAAAGTTATCGTAATGAAACTTGACACAGACCCTTCTTTTTGCTGCAGGCAGTATATATGTCGGAACCGACCGGATTGGACCACTATAACATAGCTGCCATTGGAATGATCGGTCGAAAACTATGTTTTTTGTATGAAAACCATTTTTGGTTTATAAATGTATCCTAACGAAACGTACCCAATCTCAAACGTACAATCTCACCAAACTTTGTCAAAATCTGACCAATATCAAACTTTTTGTTTACACAAATATTTCATCCAAACGAAGTGATAGTTTTATTATACTTCAAATAGTTTCCTATATTTTGATCAAAATCGGACCACATGGCTTCCATAGGAGCAATCAGACAAAAATGGATTTTTGTATAAAAATAAATTCCTGGTAGGGTATACAGCTTCGGTACTCCGGAAATTGCCGTCCTTTCTTGTTATTAACAAAATAGTTTCAACATTAAGAGCTATGAATTAAAAGTCCTGTCCAACTGTTATGGCCATGTTCCACGCCTGCTAACATGATATTTAATGGCCAATCAACTGGTTGGGAGCGTGTCTACTTGTTGATATCAATCTATCAATATTCTGCTCACTTGTCAGATTGAATGAAGGAATATCACGCGAGCTGGCATTGATAATAAATAATAATACTCGTAATAATATTTATGCGGTATATATTGTTGCATATGAAAATAAATCTAAATCAACACGTCCAGTTACTGTGCGCGCGGGGGGAGGGGGGGGGGGGATGGGATATAGCAGGTTTAAGAAATCGCACGGCATCAGTAAATTATTTTTAATAAAATTCCAGACAGCTAAATATCAGGCGGGCATTATTTGTAAAGCATTCGCGCCGGACGTCTGGCCAAACGGCAAATGCAAATACAAACAAATGGGGAGACATATAGTCGTATACATATATATATGTATATCCTATATATAGTATGTCTAAATAATGCAATTGGTCTGGCAGCGGGTTCAAACAGGGGTGCCAGACGATTTTAGTTGTGTTCTTGGGGGTCGTCATATCCACACAGCGTTTAGGAGTGTATTTACTGTTTAAAGTGTGTCAATATCAATTAAGAGCCCACTCGGAAGTTTCCTCTACGCCTCTGTGATACATTATCAGACTGGCTATAATAATAGAATGGAAATAGTCTTAAAAAGTGTGTATTGAAGTGCAATTATCTGATGTTATTATATATTATTATTATTTTGACAATTGTTGCTAGTTTCATACCAATCCCCCTTCAGTGTCTACTCTACGCCACTGTCCAGAGCATAGCATACTTGTATACTATACTTGGGTTGTGGTTGAATGAATGTTTTTTGTAGACAGCTCGTCAAGTGTCGCCTCGTTGAGTATCGCAATTTTCAATTTGAATTTGCATTTTGCATTCAACTTTATGTGTCGCCGTTGACACGAGAAACGTGCACAAATAATAAAGTTATCAGACGGGCAGTATTATAATGCAGAAGTGCGGAATGTTTACCAGATAGATGTGTTCGTAATAATAATAAAACTAACCCCTTCTCAGAATAGTATTTAAAGCTTATAATCTTTGCATGGCTGCTGTCAGTAGAACATTTGCGAATGCTGAGCAAAGAGGAATCACAATATGAGAGGCAAAATGAAAGAGTTTCAAATAAAACACTCATTCTTAGGCATTCTCAGGCATTCTCAGGCATTCTCGGGGGGCTTCCGTCCATTGAGCAGTATCATTTCGACATTTTCTCACATTTTCCAGTTATTCTTGGTGTTGTTGTTGTTGTTGTCATCTTCGGCATTTTGAAATGCAAATTAGCGGTCAAAGTCGTTGAGATGCCGCTGATTTATGGAGAAGGGGGCAGCGGAAGTCAAGTTGCACGCATTTCAGGCGTGAAAATTACTGCCAAGGTTTTCCCTCATATTGGAAAATAAGAAATAATATGAAGATACACGAAATGTGTTAAACTATTTGACGCATCGAGAATTGTTGCTAATTTCTGTTCAACTTACAAGTATCAAATCCGTTAACTGGTTGGGACAGTCTTACCTAAAAGTATCTCAATCAACATAGGTAACTAATTATGATCTTATTTTTGTATCTTTTCAGGTGAGTCGAATGTGCCAATTATTCAGCTGTAGGTAAATATATAAGCCGATGTATGAAATCGTAAGTTTAGCCCTAAGACTCCGCCCAGGAAACCCAATCCTCCCAAACTAGTCTGCCCTTGTCTGTGGTCTGCTGAACTGCAACAATCACAGAACAAAAAATACAACAGGGCAGCCATAAAAAGACATGAGAATAAATTGCGCTGATAAAAAGCAATTGAAATGTCAATATGCAATAAAAAAATAAAATATAAAAAACTACAAAGAAAAATGGAAAAAAGCAGAAGCCAACATGAAATTTATTTAAGTGAAAAATGCACGCACATAAAAATTGAAATTGAAATAACCGAAACGACAAGCAAAGTTTCTAAGCTGACGGTCAATTGTAGACCGACCCGGACCCGGACCCAGACCCGGAGCCGGACCCGGACTCGAACCCTCCTTCCTAGCCTCCTTCACTTCCTGACCCCAAATATCAACTTTCGAACTTGCTGATAAGCTGAAAATGCATTTCAAGTTGTCAGTGGCAACGATAGAGTCAAATTTTCATTTATGGACTGATAATGTATAACATATAGTTATGTTAATGGAATTGGATGGGGAATTTCAAGTGGGAATGCTCAAAATTAACCTTAAATTTCATATAGTATATCAAGTCAAGTATACCAAGTCACAGCTCAGTCTGCGAAACAAGCTATTGCTTTACAAGTCCATCCTGAAACCTGTGTAGAATGACATCGACTTCAAACATTGATATCCTGCAGCCTTTCCAATCTAAACTAAGAATCAAGCCTTGGAGCTGATATCTCATTATTCGTTTTATTCTTTTTTATATATCTTTAACATAAATTATTCCATATGATCTTAAATGGAATCAATTGTTATGCCAATATCTACTACATGTGTATTGTCTGAGGTCTGAAAAACCTGACCGTTTTAGTTTAATTTCTTAGAAGAAATAATATCTGGCCCAAAATCATTGGCGCCCCAAAAAAAATTAAACAAGTAAGAACGTTGCAGTCGGGTACGTCCGACTGTGGACGCACCCGACTGCAGAATACTATGTTCCCAGTCCTATATAATATGGTTATTTGTGAGTTCGGAAAGAAACGCGATTTTGCTCCTTTGGGGGAGTGGGGGTGTCCAAAATGCATTGGATGCAGTTTTATCAAGGGGGTCAACATTAGTCTGTATGACAAATTTGGAGACTCTAGCTCTACTGGTGTGGGAGATATAGGTTTTGCTCCATTGGGGGGGTGGGGGTGGTGGGTCCAAAAATGTTTGATGCAGTTTTATCCAGAAGGTCAACATTATCTTGACACTTTATAAATTGACGATATACACCAACATGTGTACCGAATTTGGTTGCTCTAGCTCAAAGATAAAGGCAAAAAAATTGCGTTCATACGGACAGACGGACATTTCGTAAACCCAATATACTATTTTTGCCTTCGGGAACATAGTATAAAAATAAAATAAAAAACTGTTTCGCGGGATTGTGAATGCTACGTACTAGTTTAAGCCAGAGATCGTAAGATACCAGGCTCGTAAATAGGTTATCCATATATTTTATATATATTTTATTTTATATATACTCGCAATCTTAACTTTTACAATTGCTTAAAGTCTGATTGTAAATAAAAACGAATTAAGACAAGAAAGAACGACCTTTTAAGTATACCCTTCTTTTATACAAAAACTTAAGTTTTGTCGGATTGTTCCTATGGCAACTTTAAGATATAGTAGCGATTTATACCACATTTTATCAGCCTGTGCATAATGGAACTTTGATTTAGTGAGCTTGGTCCAAATATCTGTATTAACAAAAGAAATGTTTTCCATTCAACTCAATATTTGACCAACTAGTGTTTGGTCAGGTTATCTTCTAAGTTTTCGACTGATGGATCCTATGGCAGCTATATGTTAAAGTGGTCCGATACGACCGGTTCCGACATAGTACATGTAGTATGTGTTGTCTGCAGCAAAATAAACATCTGTACCAAGTTTTACTACGAAAGCCTAAAAGCATCGCTATATAGAGTCGACTGTTGATATTGATCAAGAATATATATACTTTGTGAGATCGGAAACGTCACATTCAATGGGTTAAACATTTCTCGATAATATGTACCCTCTTCCAGGGTATAAACATGTTTACGATTGTTTAGATACTTGTAACATCTTTTACTCAATCAGACTTATATAATTTCTACACTCATCTTAACCAATTGCGGACGGACAAACCCAATATTCCCTCTTTCCACATTTTAAGGAACAGGGAATAAAAAGGTTTGAGTGAAGCAGAATCGTCTATAACTAGTTGGAGAATATCTGAAACTGTTATGGATAATTCTCAATCTAGCGATAAATAGTAACTTGGTACAGTTTCCTTAACTGGAAAGTTACGCATTCACTTCTGTGGATAAGTGCAGTGGACTCAGCGTGCACTCTATATATTAGAACTATATACTTTGGACATCCATTCGGCGTATCCTTGTGCTGTGCCTAAAACTCGACTACTTTTTATGCCTGCACTGTGAGTATTGGAAAGGAGTGTGTAAAAGGGCATTGTTAGCTCCATGGCTACTCCATGTATCTAATTCCCCCATTCATACGTATTTGCAACCGCTATATTGTTCTCATTCTCGTTGTTCGCGTTGTCTATGCCCACAATCAGTCGCAGCCCACTTTTTACCACCCCTCCGCCGCCCACCCCTTCACTGACAGTCAACTCAAACCAGGCGGCAACTCGCGGCCCCTCCGACTGCTGCCTGCCTCAACTGCAAATGCCGCGCGCCACTGAACGACATTAAACCTGACTTTGTCAACATGTCTCTTTCTCTCCCTCTCTCTCTCTCTCTCTCTCTCTCTCTCTCTCTCTGTCGCTCATTCTGTTTGCTAGCCCTCCTCTCTGTCTGCCTCCCTGCACCGAAACTGAAGCCAAAGCGGAGCAAACCAAACCTAACCGCACAAGGCAAACCAGGCAAAGAAAATACAAAAACAAATTATTATGATTATTATGTGCATGGGTTATGGAGCTGCCTCTATGCATTTATGAGAGTGATGTAGGCAGAGAGGTGGAGCGCAGAGCAGAGAGCGAGAGAGCTTTGAGCGGGCGCCCATGTTCAAGTACGAAGTGACGCCAACAGCAGCAGCGTAGTCAGCAGCAGCGACGCCGACTGCATTGTCGGTCTCTCGTTCAGTAGATTTGTGTGTCTTCGCATAAATTTTGCAGCTTGTATGACACGGCATGTAGACAAGTTTTTTTTCACTAGGCATAGATACAGGCTTCCAGATACACCATGTTGTGTGTGTGTGTGTGTGTATCTGTGAGTCGAACATCGACGGCTGCGGCTGCTGCTGTTGCCTTATAATTTTCTCGGTGTGTTTTTTGCTATTTGCCGGCAGCGAACTACCCCAACAAATGGCATCCATGACATGCACATGACGCCCCACACGCCCCGGTACACACACACACACACACACACACACACATGACCAGTCACCCACTCACACACACAAACATATATCGACTGACTGTTGCACTCACACCCAATCTGCTCCAGTGTACTACTGAACGTTTGGCAGTCGGCCAAAGCAGTGGAGTCACACAAATACATAGACATGCACTCACACAAAGCAATAGCAAAGCGCTGTATTTACAGAGCAAAAGAGAGCGACCCCTTGTGCTCCCCCGCGAGCAACTATACTCAGCTGTCATTGTTGATATTTTGTGTTTTCATCTTGAACTTTTGTGGTTCAATGTGTCTAGCCAACCCCAAAAGCTGCCAAACGCCAAATTCACCACACAGCCAAACGTTAGCGGTGCTGCTCATATCCCAAAGCTGCAGCTCCCTCTCTCATTCTGTCTCTCTCTCTCCCTCTTGCGTTGCTATTGCCCTTGCCTTTGCCGGCTTTTTTCTATGCGTATGCGTAGATGCTTTCGCTCTCGCGCTGTCGCTCTCAGTGACTTCTGCTTGCAGCGCTCTATTGCATTCTACACTTGAACTTGCCCAGCGTTAACTCAACACCAACACAGGCCAGGCACGCACACAGACAAGCTCTAAGCACACACAGACAGACAGACTCTGTCTGACAGTGAGACTGTCTACAATTATCTGCAGGCATACAAAGACCCCACACCCGCGTCCCCATCACCCCCACCGCCCCATCAATATATGTATATGTATGTATGTATGTGTATCTCTGTTTGTTTGCCTCTGCGCTTACTTTTTAACCACATTGTATTTGAAATGTGCAATTTCATACGTCGCCATCGGCTGCGTTACGTCGAATACTTTAGTTTAGTTGATTTTGTTGTTCTCCGCTTGCGCCGTAGATCTTTGCCTTTCATCAATTACGTCCCAGCACGCCGCCCCCCCTCCGTGCTTGTACTCGCCGATAGTCGACACTTTGCTTACTTCAGGCAAACATTCAGTTCTCGATAGGGTACTATATTTGGTTTGTATGGGAAATTGGTTCAATCGTACGTACTCGCTCTTCACCCATAAGCTATAGGACAAGTTTAGCAGAACTGAAAAGTGTACTTATAAGATTCTAGGCTAGTCCAACTTTATCTATATAACATTATACATATGTACATATATGAGCAGGCAAGCAATTAAACAGTTTTAAAGCCAAAAGAATGCGGACTAAGATCAGAAATATTTATCATCTTAATAATACTATATGTATATTATTCTTGGGAAATGGACTTGGGAAAGTTTTCCTCTTTAAAAAGCTTAAAATTGAGCATTCGGTTAAGTCATAAGAAAGATAGGATAAAGAATATGATTTTCTTATAAGAATTAGTTATTTCTTATAAGCCTGGAGGGTTACTATGATTTATATTTATAGGTAAACAAATTATTGTTGGGAAAGGAAAAATTAATCAATTTAATATTCTTCCACCAATGATTCTTATAAATAATAAACCTAGTATACCCCGTAATATAACCCAACCTTCATCATTTAATATATTTAATCTTCTACAATTTAAATCTCCTGTTATTGAATAATAAACTAATCGGAATGAATAACATACTGTTAATCCTGTAGAAAAAAAATATAAAAAAAATGAAAATATATTAATATTACTTATTAAAACAACTTCTAAAATTATATCCTTTGAATAAAATCCAGCTAAAAAAGGCATACCACATAAAGCTAAATTTGAAACATTAAAACAAGCCGAAGTTAAAGGTATATGAATTCTTAAACCTCCCATCAAACGAATATCTTGAGAATTATTTATATTATGAATAATAGCTCCTGCGCCTATGATTCACCAAATTTAAATCGTTTATCATCATTTAATAGGAATAATTTAAGATTCTAAGCTAATATCTTAAAAATTCAAGGGCTTTCAACAGAGAAATAAATTACTAGCCAGAAATAGATCCCGAGTAGATCAATAACCAATATTTCTTTAAAGACCTAAAACTCGTCCCCCTCCTGTATAACTTCTGTATAACTGTCTAAAAGTTCAAGCTACTTGGCTAGAAAATTTGGTCTTGATATATTAGGTTATTATGTCGTATTTGTATACTTATATATATATTTATCAATTTCCATAATTTGTATTATATTTATTTTCTATTATATGAATACCTCTACATACATTCACACATACATATGTAATGTTCTTCGTAGTAGTTCTTGGAAAATATATCCACTCCATCTCGGCGCTAAGTTCCCCAGCTCTCACTTGCTGTTTACAAATTTCCATTTCCATTCATTTTCATCCGTAGCTTGTAAACAACTCTGTGCATAGATACATATATGTAGCGCTGGTGTACTAGAAAATTCCGTCGTCTCGGTTCCCATCTTCGCAACTTCGCGTTTGCCCTTGTCCTCCCGACTGTCTCTGTCTGGCGGTGTTTACAATCGTTTTTGTGCCACTGTGCGAACACATTTCGAATGTACGTGTGAATTTGCACTTGTGCACCCGTCGAGGCAGCAGCAGCAGCAGCAGCGGCGGCGGGGCGGCAGCAGAGCGAACAACACACACACACACATACACACTCGTATACAAATCAACGAAAATAAAAAGAAAACAGATATTAAAAGGAGGCAAGTATAAAGGAAAGCGATGATGGCACAGGCACGCACACAAATGCAGACACGCCTCATTATTGTGAATGTGGGTGTAGGCAGGGATGGGGGAGAGAGGTGGCCGCTCTCTGTGTGTGTGCGCGTGTCTGTGAAGGTGGTGAGGCAATACAAAGAGCAGCGCGCGATTGCATCGGCATTTTCATTCAAGCCATTCGCACTGACTGTATGTGCATGTGTTTATATTTGTGTGTATGCGCGTGTATCTGTGAGAGCTGCCGTATATATGCATGTGTGCAGATGCCTGTATGGTGCGCTTCACATTTAACTTTAGCGCTGATTCCGTTTTCGACTTTTGTGAGCGCTATTTGCACTGGTGTTGGTTGCTCTCTGACTCGCTCGCGCTCGCGCTCTCTCTCTTACATTCTCTGTCGCTCTTTCGTGCTGGTGGTGGGTTTCGAGGTGAGTTTGAGCGCACTTCATCATTTCGAGCTTAACAGAGCAATAACATTTAGTATTTGTTTGGACTTAACATTTAGTATTTGTTTGGACTTTGTCGTTAACGGTTCGTTCTCCCGTTCGTTCGTTTGTTCGTTCGTTGTGTTTTTGCGGTTTGCTTTTGAACAAAAAATTTTTATAATAATTATAATATTCATAGCAGAACGGTTTCTCTGAAACTCTCGTTTATAACACGCGTTGCAACAAAGAAACAAAAATTACAAAAATCATATTCTCTTATACAAAAATATAACAATTTGTTAAACACACACAACAAGTGCAATTTATAAATAAATATATAAAAAAAAACAACAACAACAACAAAGTGCAAATGCATTGTAGCTGAACAAGTAAAAGTGCAACTATGAATTTCATAAATATATACGCATGTATGTATGTGTATAGATGCATATTGTAGAAAATCATTTTGTTTGATATAGTTTTGAATGTGCAGCAGTCGCCGCATGCGGCAGGCTTTAAAATAGCAACAAACAAAACCAAAAAATAAAAAAAACCCAAAGACAAAATGTGTAAATAAAAACGCACATGAATCTAAACATTTCACAGTGAAAGCAAACACACCACCACAAGACACACACACACGCACACGCACACCTACAACAAAAACTATCAAACATCAACAACAGCCAGCAACAACAACAAGAAGAGAAGCAGAAGCAGAAGAAGAAGAAGGCGACGTTTATCATTCAGCGTCGTCGACTGCGCTACGTAATCAACGGGGGCAGCACCCGGAGAGGAAGAGGAAGAACAACAACCGCGTGTAAACGACGTCGACGACGACGAC
Organism: Hirtodrosophila histrioides; assembly: GCA_037075165.1. NCBI lineage: Eukaryota > Metazoa > Arthropoda > Insecta > Diptera > Drosophilidae > Hirtodrosophila > Hirtodrosophila histrioides. Next base: position 1,623,422 of record JBAMCL010000177.1, on the reverse strand, counting down.
GACGACGTCAGACAAACGTCTGCAGTTTGTCTATCTCTCTTGTCTAGTCTACAAAATAAACGCATGTCCTGTGTCTCCGAAGAGAGAGAGAGAGAGAGCGCAAGACACCAACAACTGCCTGCCTGCCTGCCTGCATGACTGCCCGCCTGAATGACTGACTGCCTGAATGACTGACTGCCTGACTGTCTGACTGCCTGACAGATTTCGCGTTCGTCTCGCTCTTCCCAAGCCCTGCCCGCATCAAAGTGATTCCAGTTTACCGTTTACCAGTTCCCAAGTGCTTTTAACAAATGGTGCAAACACACAAATACAGATACAAATAACAAGCAAATTGAAAATTGAAGAGCACCAAAAGTCACAGTGTTCAATATTCAAATATAGCCCTCGAATCGGCCGAGGTTAGTGAATCGGCTGTAAAGTGTGCGGTCACTCGGAGCGGGGAAAGAAACACACAAAAGTTGGGTTATATATGTGCAACATCCTTGTAAATGGATAACGATATCTATGGATTAGTAGCTGAATTGGCGCATTTTATTGATGCTAACGGTGAGTTCAAAGGATAAAAACTGCTCAAGAAGTCACTTGAGAAAGTGCTTGCAAACTCGTCGGAAACAAAGAGAATACATTTTGTGGTCAATTGTCAACAAACAAGCCAAGGTTCCTGTTTAAAATCCCTGTTTCTGGTTTGGGATGCAACAAGTTAACGAGCAAATTTTGGGAATGCCAATTAAACCCTGATAAGAATTCTTATTAGAACGGAAACTAGTATTGTGATCGTTGGTAGAAGAGGAATAAAATGCCAATACTATAAGGAAACTCAACAGAACGATACAACAATCAAGGATATACCCTTGGAGGGAAATGTTCGTTGAACCATTGCAAAATCTCAAAAGTTTGCTTCCTCTACTCAGGATGTATTGTATTTGTCAAGTGAATTAAGCTGTCCATTTGGTTTATTTACATTTGACCTGTCATCCATTCCATCAGCTAGAAAAAACAAGCTACGCATTTCCTTTTCGTCCAGGGAGACACAAAAATATTGAAAAATTGGCCAAGTGAAAACTTGGGCATGAGTTATTTGCGTTGATAAACAACATAAGCAATCGGCATGAAGCCATTTCTATGCCAAGATACACACAACAGCCCAACAGATACATAGATACACACATGTACATACATACATAGATATTGCGGCCCAAAGCACACATGTTTATGTGCATAAATTGGTAATACATTAATTATCGCCATGACAACTGACAGACGGCCAATTAAATCGCATTCGCTGAAATGTAAAGTTATTTTTATATGCCACACACTCACAATAGAATCTCTGGGATGGAATACATATTGCGTAGCTCTAGTTCGAGTATTGAGCTTCATTTATCCCCCCCGACACTTCAACATGTAATTGGCAACGACATACAAATGAATTTCAATGCTTATTGACTTTCAAGTGGGCTTTGATTTGCAAAATGCGTTGTCGCCTTGGTTAATTTCTTCGTTCCAAGCGATTTGTGTGTGCTCTGTAGGGTCTGGAACTTGTTGTCATTTAAAACTCAAGTTGTTGTAAATTGGATCTTATTCTTTTATGGATTACGCAATACTTAAGTCAATTCATTTCATGCTAGAGTTAATTGGGAATTGTAACTGGCAAACATCGCTTGCCTTCACCTACTCCCCATGTTCGCTGTTTCTGGACATTCCATGTAGCGCTGTCATTTGATAAGCCTAAATTTGGGTTAAGGATTATTCTTCTGTAAATTACGCAAGACGTTAGTTAATTCATTTCATGCTAGAACTAATTGGGAATTGTATCTGGCAAACATCGCTTGCCTTCACCTACTCCCCATGTTCGCTGTTTCTGGACATTCCATGTAGCGCTGTCATTTTAAAAGCCTTAATTTAGGTTAAGGATTAGACATCTCTATTAAATCGAGAGTTTTACGATGTCTATCCTATATTAAACGTGTTTATATTCCCTCCCTGGACGGAGAAGAAGGAGAATTGACAGCTAATCCCCATATTTCTGTAACCCCAATATTTGTACAGCCTACACAAGGCGCAAAGGACGTTGGTTATAATGATGATGATGTTGCCTGAATGTTAATCAACATTCGCGATTCGCTTCTAATTGTTTTGGCTGCCACAAAAAGCGACTCGTGTCGTTAGTTTTTGCTAGATACTTTAGTATCTTTTTGTCGCGTCTGTTTTGATACAATGCATTTCACTTTGTTATTGTCGCGTTTTTTCAATAAGTCCGTGCCCTGGTCACATTCAAAATGGGCATTTACTCTGCTTTTCCGTTGCCTAATTCTGGGCGCCTAATGAGGCAAAGCCACATTAACCGACCCCCACATTAGTTTGGCTCTCGAACCAGGACTATTCGCAATTAATTTGCCTGTCGCAACGAACCGAACGGAACGGAACCTAACCGAACCTAACCTAACCGAAAATCTCCCCAAAGTTGGCCATGAACATGGAGACTTAGGAAGCTCTGCTTTCAGGCTGCGGAGACTGGCAACCTGTCTGCAAGTTTTTCTACTCATTCTCTTCTCGGTTTCTTTTTGCACATTACACTTTTGCCATTTCTCTTTCGCCTCAGTTTCTAGCCACTAAAAAGTTACTTATTTCCTATGGCGTTGTTGTTATTGCTCTTTGTTTTATGGTACATTAAAGTTGGCAAAATGGCAAATTTTAATGCCGTTTTATGCAAATAAATATATTCGTACACACACAAATAATATACTGTGTGCATGTGTGTGTGTGTTGCTCTAGGCGCGCATTCCAAAGTTTTTGTTCTCTTCCTCTCCCTCTCCCCACATGCGTCGACAAGTTTCTGGCTTTAATGGGCTCCCTCACTACATATTGTACTACTTGTAGGTAGTATATCATGATCGTACATATATACATATGTGAGTGTCCAAATCTGACTTGCTATAAAGTTATGGTAATCAAACTGGACGCTTGGTGTTTGAGAAAGTCTTGCGATAGATACGATTTGACTGGTTCCATTCATTGATGTACATAGTTCCTTTGAACAATAAGTTCGTTGAAGTTTTGGTGCACCAACTAATAGTTAACTATGTAACATATAACATATAGGTATATAGGTAGTTCGCTTGCGCGATTGTTCAGTTGAGTTAGTCTCATCTTCTTTCATCATAGCACATTCCTGTTCGTTGAGCCACCTCAGAGGAAATGTTTTTGCCAAAAATGTGTGATATATTTGAAAATCTTACGTATTTCTATTAGGAAAAATAAATTCTGTTAAATTTAAATGATGTAAAGAGCCAAAATGTGGGCTCTACGCGATAGGAAAGAGAGCTGAAAGTTTACAACTTACAAATTCATTAACAGTCATCAACAGTCAGATTCATTTAAAGTCAGATTCATTAACAGTCAGATTCGTTAACAGTCTGTTAAACGCGACATAAAATTAACAGCAAGATCACTTTTATTATGATATCATTTCTTATGAAGTAAATTAAAGCGAGAAGCATTTAAAGCATTTCTAACCAATATGTTTCATAGGGAACTCATATATTTTGAGAGCATTTCATTTGAGGTGGATGATAAAACCCTTCATCTAGGACTACCCAGAAAGAACCTAAAACCACGTATTTAAAATGTTTAAATATTACACTACATTATAAGTTAGCTTTGAGTAACAGCAAAATGTAAAAATTCTAAACTATTAGAATTCAGCAACCCTTAAGACTAAACAATAAATAAATATTCAATATAATTAAAAAAAAATTGAGGTGAAAGTACGGCCTTATATTGCATTATATTTACTAATTTTGGCAAACGCAAAATATGACCAAATTTCAAATGAGATCAACAAAGTAAAGTCTTGCTCACATCAATATAGCAAAGTAAATTCGACCACAAATGAACAAAATATTATATATGGATCGAAGGAGCTTGCTGATAAGCAATAAGGGATATACATAATTTGTTTGTACGTTCAGTACAGTGAGCAGATAGTTCCATCGAACTTATCCTGACCGACAAGTTATAGCAACTTCAACAGTTGATTTTGAATGTTTAAAGTAAACGATTAGTTTGTACTCCTCTGGCTCAAAGGTAAATTCTTAAATTCTTAATTCTTAAATTCGCTTTCCAAATCGTGAACATCCAACATTGTCCCACTCAACTTGACCGCCATGCAATATCTTGTGCAACTGCTGAAGGATAGATCTCATGTCTAAGTCAATTCAAACGTTTTCTATAACGATTACCCAGTCAGGCCTGCGAACAAGTGACCTCCATTGCGATCTGGAGTGACTCAAAACAATCAGACACCTGCTCTGGGTCACATTGACTCTAGGCAGTCAATAAGTCACTTTGAGCTGCTCTGTCGCAGCATCTCTCGACCGTCTGACAGCCCAGCCCAGCCCGACTGGGTCATGAGTCATATCTACTAACGGCTACTGGAGTTGCACAGTTGCACAGGTTCGGCCAGATTCGAAACGAATGCGAACCGCTCCGAACCACCCTTAAAAGAGCCAGCAATTGCATATCACATCAAACAGGTTCCCTTTTCATTGTGTCTGTCCATAGAGTCTTATCTTGTCAGTTGATTCGTTTGTCTGTGTTTCCTGTGACTACCTGTATCTGTGTGTCTCTCTGTGTGTGTGTGTGTCTGGACACTCATTGTGCAGCATTCGAGGCTGGAGCTCTCCTATCTGAAGCTGGGAAACCAGAGCGCCTTTAGCCTGTGTGTGTCTGTGGCATTAATTAGCAATGTCTTGCCATAAAAGCGGCACTCGGAACGAGTTTCAATGCATCGCTTTCACATTGCTCAATCCACATCAACTGCAAACTGAAAACTGCAAACTGCAAACTGCAACTCGCTGTCAACACTTTCGCAGACAATTACAACGGACTTTCTACAATTTTCTGCAGAGGCTGCTTTATTTACTTTTCATATAATAGTATGAATATTGCTTTGGCCCGTTTTCCCATGCTTATGTCAGAGTTCTTGTTAGTTGACATCAAGTTTCGTTTTCTAATGTTCTTGTCAATGAATTGCTCAAATTGTGGCAACGTCACGCTGACAAGTTGGCATCATCGTGACGGCAAGTGGGCAGGGCGGGTCAAGAAATATAACAAAAATATATTTAAATTATATTTAACTGTTAATTTCAAGCTGTTTATTGGTTACCAATGATGCCAATATACACCTCACATCTGTCTATCTTTAAAGGTCCAAAATAAGTCGGTTATTTGTAGTCAAAATTTGAATTACTCGCTGTGAAGAAGGCACAGATGTCTAACGATCCTTTTCAAAGGTTTAGCCTTTAAGGATAAATACAAAAACTCTGAACAAAAGCGTGACAATTTAAAGATTCTAGTGGAAATATACCATGTCAAAAATTTTGGCTCTTTTGAATAAAATTGTGTTTTTTTTTTAAGAAGTTCTTATTAGTTATTATTAAATGATAATCCTTTGATACTCACCGAGGCGGCCAAGAAGAGGATCGCTTTTTTATTTATATTCAAATTTGAATCATGTCAAATGACTGATAAGTTTGAATCAGGCTGAAACTGACGCGCAATTAGGAAGACTGAGCTGATAATTTAATGAAAAGTACTAAAAACCCCAAGAAGCGAATGACCTCAGCTTAACTCAAATTGAAACCTGATTTTCGTGACTAATGCTTTAGAGTAAATTATAATTATTTGGTATTTTGTTGAATTCATTATATTTGATCAGAAGCTGCTGACAAATGCATTTTTGCCATATTCAAAGAAAACAAATTTCAAGGTCGGCAATGTTATACTTTGCCATATTTCACAAGAAATATTATTTGGTTTTTCTTCAATTAATTGAGCTGGAAATGAGAATACAAATTCAGCAGCCCCGAGCCTATTGATAAAATGAAAAAGTCAACATAAAACTAAGCATAATTTGTCAATCGACAGATGAAAGATAAAACGACGAGAAACAGAGGATTACTTGAACGGATTTCTAAGGACAACAAACAGTCAGTTCTAAAAGATTGAGGAGCATTTAATATAAATGAAGGGCAGAGGAAAACAACAAGTTTTATATTGTGTGCGAGAAACGGAAAGGATAAGCAGTATTTTTGATACCGTAATTCATAAGTTTAAGTCAGGACCGATATATATATCAGCCACGCGCTTCATATAGTTCATTAGACATTACTTTTCATAAATTATGTACAATAGGCGAGGTCTAAAGGTCAACTGGGATAATGGTGCAGTCTTGTTTTTATTAAATTGTGATTTTTTGTATAAAATAAAACACGTCTTTAGTAAAATTAATTCGATTTTTAAGTATAATTATGCATAAATTTAAAAAGTATAACAAAATATTTGTATATTTGTTCATGAATTTAACAATTTTTATGCAAAACTTATGATTGTTAAGTCATGAATCATGCGCTAGCATGCATAACTTATGAATAGTTATGAATTGTTCGGCCATACGACTAATTGTCGTACATATTATGAATAATTAAATAGGGAAATTGATGATAATACTGACTTTTTGGATAAGTTCGAAGCTCTTGTAGTTTTTTTCACCACTTTCATAGAGTTAAAGCAAGAACCAAGAAGTCGCACATGAGTTGAATCTATTTGCATATAGTCAAAGAGTTTGTGAAGTGTGCTACTTAAAATGGAACCCGTTTGATTTGCAATTCAATCTACATTTGCAAATTTGGCATATACATACATATATTAGTAGAGACTTGAGATATTGGAACAAACCGAAGCAATGGGCCGATTAAGACATTCCAGTCTTCAATTAACAGCACGAGCTTTAGCAAACTTGATCAGATTTATGACTGTTCGGATGGTATGTACATTCTGTAGATCTTTCTAAAAGGTCAGTCTGAAGTATGCAAATCATGTTGATAATAAATACAAATCGATAATGAATACACATAAAACACAAGAAAAATGAGCTGAAAAGGAACGCCGCGAAACCGGAAAAGGAAATGATTCGAGCTCTGTTTGAGCTGCCTTTCGGCTGTTCGGTTGTTTCTATTCTATGTCTTATCCAATATCAATATTATTGATATTTATATTGACTGCTGCTTGGCTGCTTGCTGCCTTTGAAGCGTCAAGGTTGCTGCCATTTAGTTTTGACAACATGTGTATCCATAAGATACCGCTACTTTATGCCATGGTGATGTTTCTATTTCTATTGCTTTCGCATAATTTGTGTCAGTGCGCCATGCCAAGAACTTGAATAAATATTGGGGTTTGCTTTTTTTGAGATCTTTCAATTTGCTGTTAATTATAATTTTTTTTTTTATTTTTTTTTTTGGAATTAATTCGCGCCGCGTTAATCCAAACGCGTGCCTTGTCACAAATTTCTGGCAATTAAGTGCTTTTTTCTCTTTCTTTTCATAAAAAGTTGAAAATTGCGCAAAGCCACGCCATAAATCTGTTTTTAAAAGCGTTTTTCTTTTCTATTTTTTCGGAATGAATAGAAAACATAAGTTGAGCATTAAAAACTTTTATTTATGTCTATGTACGGGCTATAACAAATTTTCAATGTAGCTGAAAAGCATACAGCTTTACGAGGGACTATACATATACATATAAATCCGAACAAATCGGTTTTATTAGTGGCTTAAATTGGGCAGATTTGATAAAAAACCTTTTACATCCAACTAAATAAATACATTATTAATGTGGAATTGATCAAATCATCAATTAAAATGGAAGTAAATTTAATTTTATAAATTTATCGTTTATTAAAGTATAAACAGACGAGTTGGGAAAATGGTTTTTGGTTGAGTTTCCTAAAACGAGGGTATCTTAAGTTCGTAGTACTGTTGACAGCCTTATCCTGGATTATTTTTATTGTTAATTGGTATGGGGCGTGAAATTGTTAATGAATTAGAGGAGAAGGGACTTACATTCAAACGATTTTATGATTTGATGGCATTCTCTGAGTGTTGATATCATAAGCATAAGCTCCCTGCGAATGTCCAGCTGTTCTCAGCCAATAAAGTATCTGTAGCTATACAAAAATTGAAAACTCATCTATCGCCGTAACAGCTGCTGGTAAGAGCCGAGTAGGGGGGTAGGGGGTGAGAAAACCTTTCGAACCAAACCCAAAAATGCGACCTCACCTGCTGCTGCGACTATTTTTGGAACTACCTGTTCGGGTTCCCCCAATATGAGTATTGGATATGTGTCAATCGAATGGCACCATTTTTCATCTTTAACCAAATCAGCAAACTTGAAAGAAAACCAAAAGACAAAAGTAAAGTTTAAGCAAAAACAAAAACAAAAACAAAAAATAAAAGAGCAAAGTGATACAAAATTCGCGGAAAAGTAAATCGCAACCAGTTTGGTTTTGGGTTATTTTTTATGTGTTTATAACGAGAAACGCACACGAAAATAACCGTTAAGTTGTCGGTCCAATGTCTGGACAATATATATGGATAAGCGTATATATGTATATACTCGAATGCTTTATGGCTTATTGGGTTCACTCTTTTACTTTGGGACACGTGTGTTTACACAGACTTCAAGAGGGAGGCCCGGGAGAGACAGCCGCAATGAGGCTGAGAAACTGCAAACAAAAACAAAAGTTCCCTTAAAAAAAAAAAAAAACGAGGTCAACAGTGTTGATATCGTTTTGGGTTGCCTCCGATGTACTTCGAGGGGTTTTCGGAGAACTTTCGGTGCCGGCTTCTTATTCCTATTCAATCGATGGCCCAAAGGCCTTCGATCAAACTTCATAACTAATAGTGCCGAGACCTAGAGTTGGCTCAACAGTTAACATGCTTCGTTTGTTTACCTGCCATATGGTGCAAGTTATCAGCTTTAAAAACCACAAACAAACAAGTGATAGGGATTTTGTGCTCTGACCGACTGCTAGATACCCTAATACATGCATAGCTTTTAAGTAAATAAAATATCCCTATAAGAATTCTACGCACGACTATATACAGGGAGAGATCTTACGATTTGTTGAGGAAATGCTAACAAGTTGGTACTTATATCGATTATTCGACTACTTTTCTATGAGAAAAGTACCCTAACCGACGTTCCATCGTCGATGTTTTTCAAATAACGTAACCCTAATTCCTTGCATGGTACGATCAAAACGTTATCATTCAAAAGGTAGGAAAAAACGATCAAAACATTATCATTCAAAAGGTAGGAAAAAACAAACAAACATGTTTGGAAGAACATCCTAACATGTAAATATTAAATCAATATCTTTAGTACTATTACTATTATAATATTTTATATTGTAATATTAAAAAAAGAGGGTTTGTGTTTGGGACAAAGATTGAGATTTTGAAAAATTGATTATTATTGAATTAACACGTTATCGTTGATATAAAGCTAATTCGGCTCGATTAGAGTCGGAGCTCTTAGTACTATACCTAAGATTGGAACTCCAGACCTATTTGCCTGAACAACTATGTATGGTAATATAGTTTTGAATAACAACACATTCCCTCTCTACTTTCCTCTCGATTTATGGACTCCAACTCATCAGCCTCGAATATGCGTAGATTTATGTATGTTATTCAAATATTGCTGCATATTCTTTTTTGTGGTTTAGTCCAACAGGAAGTCAATCTCAATGACAGTCATTAGTGCATAGCATATTAGACTTTTTTCCGATGTGTTTTCTACTGAAAAACATTAGCTTCAAGTTAAACCTTGACTAGGGAGCTCTTTCTTTCTCCGGGCTCCGGTCTCCGGTCTCTGGCCACTTTTGGGTGGCCCATACAGTATTATTAGATTACTTTGCTTGAGACGATCCCAGCGTTTGACTGTGTCCATGTGACACATGGCGCAGTTGTGTTGTTTATGGGAATATGCCACATGTGTTCAACACACACACTTACAAACATACACACAGAATAGGCTAGAGCCAGAGTCACATTCAGAACCGGAGTCGTAGTCGGAGTCGGAGCCGTAGCTCCCTCGCATTCCCTGTCAAGATGTAGGCAAATGGAAATCACGCGGCGTTTGCGCTACGTGCATAAAAATAACAGCAGGAAATTAAAAGGATCCATGTGTGTACATTTGTCGTGGTGTGTGTGTGCGTGTGTGTAAGTGTATCTGGACATATTGTAGGCCTGTTATAGCTCTTGCTTAGCTGGACAAGCCAGCAAGCGGAAACTTAATTGTTTTGGTTCAGCTATTGGGCTCTGTTGTCCTGTGGGGACAACCCTTCATGCCACTCCACTACTACGACGTACATACTAGTTACTTGTTGTTTTTGTTCTGCTCAAATTGCCATACAGTTAATAAACTTTATTGCATTTGTACTCCTGGAGTGGAACGACGGGTCGCTCACCCTCTCACCCACTTACCCCCCAGGCCAAATAGCAATGACAATCGCGTGCCAGGCATTGACATACTTGTGGATAGATAGATACATTATTTAAAAGGACACCCACTACGTGTTTCCGCGAGGCGCTTAACACAATTATGTAACGACCATAAAAGGTCCGTTAAATGTATTTTGTATAAATCTATCAAACCTAAATATGTAAAATACCGATTCATTTCACGAGTAAGCTTAACTGCGAACACAATCATAAAGAAGGCAGCTTCTTAATACTAGGCCCACTTCCTGAATGTAAACTTAGGTGTTATCCTCTCTATAAAGTGCGGCTTACAACTGCACTCTCAATGTTTTTGTATAGGATTAAGGAAAACAGCTGATTGGTGTTTAACATTTTGCGATAGGATGTTCTTTTCATCGAAGAAAAGTTTTCCCTCCTGTGTTTTTAGCCATAGTGTTGGTCATCTTCTACACTTTACTGGTAGTTGGTTAAACTGATATTGAAAACGTATAGACGACACTTTATCGCACAGAAATAATAATGCTAGGTTCAGTTTAACGTCTCATTGAGAAAGTTTCCTTTATTTGAGTTTGTCATAAGTTAAATAACATAATTAATATGATGGTTGTTACAGATACATACATACACAGCACAAGCGACAGCGCAAGCAAGGCATTTTAAGTGGCGGCTGTGCTTCTTCCCCTCGCACTGAATCTTGTATGTTAAATAACTTCCGTGTTTATAATCCGATCGACTTGAAATTTGGACAGTAGATCAAAAGTGACTAAAGTATTGTACATGCCAAGTCCCAAAGCTATATCTTCAAAATTGTTACTACAATACGGTTTTTATCGAATAGCGGTGGAATGGGGGGGAATATCTCAGCTCCAAAATAAACTTGACCTGCTCCCGCTATACACAAACCTACATTCCAAATTTGGTGTCTCTAGCTCTAATAGTTGCGGAGATCGACGCGTTCATACATACGGACGGACAGATCAAGAATTTATATACTTTATAGGGTCGGAGATGTCTCGTTCTGCCTCTTACATACTTTTTCACAGATCCAATACCTTTTTACCGATTTTATGGGTACAGCGAGTAAAAAGTGTTATCTAGGCTCAATCCCCTACCTGATTGTAAAACTCTTCGGAGCTAAATTGACAAGGCCTTTCTATGCAATTCTCATGACGCAACAAATGCTGGTCAGCATACTGTGTGTAAGTGTATGTGTATGTGTATGTGTATGTGTATGTGTATGTGTATGTGTATGTGTATGTGTATGTGTATGTGTATGTGTATGTGTATGTGTATGTGTATGTGTATGTGTATGTTATGTGTATGTGTATGTGTATGTGTATGTGTATGTGTATGTGTATGTGTATGTGTATGTGTATGTGTATGTGTATGTGTATGTGTATGTGTATGTGTATGTGTATGTGTATGTGTATGTGTATGTGTATGTGTATGTGTATGTGTATGTGTATGTGTATGTGTATGTGTATGTGTATGTGTATGTGTATGTGTATGTGTATGTGTATGTGTATGTGTATGTGTATGTGTATGTGTATGTGTATGTGTATGTGTATGTGTATGTGTATGTGTATGTGTATGTGTATGTGTATGTGTATGTGTATGTGTATGTGTATGTGTATGTGTATGTGTATGTGTATGTGTATGTGTATGTGTATGTGTATGTGTATGTGTATGTGTATGTGTATGTGTATGTGTATGTGTATGTGTATGTGTATGTGTATGTGTATGTGTATGTGTATGTGTATGTGTATGTGTATGTGTATGTGTATGTGTATGTGTATGTGTATGTGTATGTGTATGTGTATGTGTATGTGTATGTGTATGTGTATGTGTATGTGTATGTGTATGTGTATGTGTATGTGTATGTGTATGTGTATGTGTATGTGTATGTGTATGTGTATGTGTATGTGTATGTGTGTGTGTGTGTTGCCATTCTTAAAGCTTAAGCTTTAAGCTTAAGCGTTACACGCGTAACAAATTGCTGAGTGAAAAATATTTCACAGTGCCGCGTAACAGAAGCGATGACAAATTACAAAGAACTTTTACATGCTACGGCAATTTCGCGCCAAGTGAGACAGACAGACAGACCTCTGAGAGAGAGAGATAGATAGATTGAGATAATGAAAGCAGTTGAGTGTGTATGTAACAGTGAGATGGAGAGATAGAAAGGCAAAGACGTCTGCGTCTGCGTGCGTGTTGCCTTTTTGCACTTGCCTTGCTGGCTTTTGCCTTCGTGCTTTTTGCCTTTTGTTTTGTGCTTCAACTTGAAAAGCTGGTAACAACAACAACAACTACAACGAAAATGTATAATAAAGTAACAACAAAAACAAGACACGCAAAGCTATAAAAATGCCTTAAATGTCGTTTATATATCACATTTAAGCATGTGCATGTATTTGTTTGTATGTAAACTGGATGCGTCTTCTGGTGCGGCGGCCTTTGGGCAAGATTTTTGTAGACAACAAAGCCAAAGCAAAAGCAAAAACAACAAAAGCAACAAAAGAAACAGCAAAGAACAACCTGTTTTTTGTATTGAACGAGATACAGCGACAGGTTTTTTCTTAATGCGGGCCAAAATCTCAGCAATGTGACGGCTCCACACTTACCCCACTCCATGTCAGGCCCACAAGCTGTTTGCTGCTTTTTCTCACTCGCAAAAGCCCTTCTCTCCTTCTGTCCCTCTCTTTCTTACTCTCTCTCTCGGCTCAGCTACATAATTTGAAAGCTTAGACTCGAATGTTGTTGTTGCGCTGTCGACCGCTTCGTGACGCTTTTCGATTTTGTTCTAAGCTGCTCCACAAGCGAGATAGCAGCAGATAGCAATGCGACGCGCTTCCCTCTCTTTTTCTCTTCCTCTTACTCGCTGGGCCACAAAACCGGTTTGGCGCTTTAAACAAAATAATTCGCTCTTTTTTGTCATGTACTCAAAAACTTTTGCTTATTAACTTTTGCTTCAATCATTGTTGTTGTTGTCGTTGTTGTTGTTGTTGTTGCCGGTCTTCTTATGCAGCGATTCGTGTTTTCAACTCGCCATTAAGTTCAACTGTCAAATAATGAATCAGATGAATCACCTGTTGCTCGTTTGAGAGTCTCTCAAATGACTCAAATGATTCAAGTGACTCGTATGACTCGAATGACTGCGCTGCCGGAACTGGCTCTCAGTTCGTCTCTAGACCCTAGACTCTAGACTCTCGACTCTAGACCATGACCATTACAAGAAATGTTGTTGAGTACTTAACTAGTGTAATGATTTAAACTTTCACTAATTAATTCCTTCAATTAGGCGCACTACAACTATTCGCACTGTCATTATGAATGTACATTGAGTACTCATTAACACAAATTGTGACAATACTTAAGTCGACGGTTGATTTGATTGCCTATAAATGTATTTACATGTGAGCATGTGCATTTGTAGTTAATGATTTATGTTACTATCAATTCCAACTATCAAGTAAATGCGTTAAGAATCGAGTGAGGTATATTACAATATCGATTAGTTATTTGTATAAGTTAATGTCTAGTTATATCCAAATGAACACAATGATAATAAATGTTACGGATAAGAAATAAAATGCATATATTGTCACTATTCGATCCTATGATTAATCTCATCAGAAAACTCAATGATCTTGGTTTCTTTTTAGAAAATGTCTCTTTCCACAGTCCAAAGTTGCTTCTCATGCAAATATATGTCTCATTTTGTGTACTTTCAAATCCTAAATATTCTACCAACTAACCTGACGAACTGCATTGACGACCTTAACTTAGTGGCTATTGAAACTTCCTATTAACAACTGTTGTCCATAATTTCGAAGGCTTGCGACGCATTTTTGTTAAGGTTTTTACGTTACTGTCGAGTTTGTTTGAGTTGGGAACTTGAATAGACGAATGTGTAAACAAATGATTGTAAAAATATTTAGATAAGTGCGACAAGTGTACATATTTAATGCATAGATACATAAATTCCTATGTATTTCAAGTTGAGGGTTCTACATGAGAATTCCAATAACAGTTTTTGTATGTACATATTGTAAATAGGGAAATAAAATTGATTAGCTCTGGTGACAACGAGTAGTATTCGATGACCAAATGATTGTAAGGGAAGTAAACAAGCAGTTTGTTCAGCATTTGATTTGAATGATGGATTATTATTATGATAACCATCCATTATAAGTTAGACCATCTAATAGAGAAAAGGATAAGATCTGTTACTTTGCTCATTTTTCTTCGTTGTTTGAGACCTTTTAACTTGATAGTTTCTGTTGAAATTTCCTGGAGAAACTTGTCGAGAGCTATGGCAAAATTAAAAACATTGACTTTGATTAATTAAAACTTGCGAATAAAATTATGGTCTATGCTTATGACAATAAATTCTGCGAGTCTGCTTATCAAAAGTTTGCAATCTTCCCAAGCGGAGAGAGAACTGGTTCAGTTTATTTGTATTCCAAAGATGCCGGCAAGATAAACCCTACAACTGGCAATACCCGAAACTGTTGTTAATCATTTTGGAACTAGAAGTTGGAAAAGAAATACATATATATGTATATGACGCATTCAAATTTCTTTTGAGTGAGGCAAATTAATTGAGTTTATGCTAGGGTTACTTAATTTTTCAGTGGTGTTCAGTTCCAGGCAAGGAGAAAATTTGCAATTAAATGAAACTGAGAATTTCATGAGCTCTGAGGCGGGGTAAGAGGAAGTTGTTTGGCATGTTGTGAAAACTGACCACAAAAAGTGATTTTTTCTTTTGATTCTTAGCCAGATAAACGAGTTTGCTAGCACATAAAAACAGTAAGAAGATAAAGTGGGTCTCATGTGGGTAACAAATCTTCATTTTGCAGCATTTTATGTTGAAGTCGCCTGCAAAACGCCATGAAAATGTATTTTGAACGCAAACAAGTGCGTAAAAAATACTAGAGCATCTTAAGATATTACAATTAAACCAAAAACTATACTGAAACAGAGCCAAAAGGAAGTTATTTGGCTTAGTACGCATCCGAAGAATATTCAATAAATTGGACAGTCGAAATTGTCCCAGCTATTTAAGAGGAAGGTACAGAAAAACAGCACCACAACGGCGACCATCGGCTACCAAATGATGAAAAGACGCTGGTCGAACAATGGTGGCTTCCTGCGCATACCGGAGGAATCTTCCTCGGAGGTGACCTCCTCAAGCAATGGTCTAGTGCTGACGTCCGGCATGTCCCCGTCATCGCTGGATTCCCACGAATACGGTGACCAGGAGGTCTGGCTATGTGGCACCGATGCCAGCCTCTATGGCAGTGCCAATGGGAATACTTTGGGGCACAGCAATGCCCAGCAACAGAGCGTCATCACGCTGGCCATGCACAGCTGCTCCAGCACACTGCCCGCCCAGACCACCATAATACCCATCAATAACAACAACAACAATAACAACAACAGCAATGGTTCTATGAATGGCAATGGTCACTATGTGCCCGGAGCGACAAATCTCAGCGCACTGACCATTGGCCACATGGGCAGCATGGTCAATGGCATACAACAGATGCAAAATGGTCACAGTCTGATCAATTCCACAACGCCCACAACCACAGCCCCGATGCACATGCAACAGAATGGTTTAAACGGTGGGGGAGGAGGTGGAATGGGAGTTGGCATGGGCCTCAACTCGCATCATCACACGAACGGCAGTTCAAATGGACTCGCCGGAGTGGGCGGAGGAGTTGGAGGTGGCAACGGCGGCATGGTCGGACCCCTTGGAATGGGCATGCAGCACACGCCGCGAAGTGATTCAGCAAATTCCATTTCATCAGGTTAGTGGGTTATAGTATACAACATAATTGCCTATTCCATTGTAGCTATAAGATTTTGGGAATATTTATTCACTATTAGTAGTAAACCTACCAACCTACGCGTGAATTTCTAATTACTTGTATCTAGAATCAACTTGAAAACATTCAATATATTGCAAATATTGGCTAGGATAACAAGCTACCATCCGCAACAAATGCAACTTTTTGAAGGCAATTTTCAATTATTTAGTTTTGTTTTAATCCCGCCCCCCACAGCTGGTGCAGATTGCACTAATTAAATTTTACTACACACATTTGATGATATGCTTTTTATGAGTCGCGCTCGTCTTTTATAGTATTATTCAAATGCATGTGTATAAATGATGATGCAAAGTCTACTGCAACGGCGCCCGAGCAGGGACCGAGGGAGGAAAAGCACTTAAGGGGTCCCGTCCCAGGCAACAATCAAGAACGCACACAAAAACATGCTTACATGGGGGGACGCAATTATTGTTGTTGTTCTGTTGTTCGTTGTTCGGACTTTATCAGGCAGCGTCATGGAAGGCTGCATTCCACACACACATACATGGAAGCAGTGGCAATGTGCAGCCATAAGGGCGGGTGCTGTAACTCGAACCTACCTCAAGCTGTTCTATATTTAGTTCCCTTCCCGCTGCAGTTGTGAAATGGGCAGGAAAAACTACAGAAGCGCATGCATCCCAGCAGTTCCTAACGTGTTGCAACTCCAGTGCAGGTCTATGGATATCCATGACGTCAGAGAGTTCAGCTTCATAACTGACCTTCGGTCGGGCACCCGACCTCGTCCTCGTCCTCGTATTCGTTGCAATTGCACGCTGTAGGGTGCAGCCTGTGCAAACCGAATCCGGGTCATAGCCCGTGCAGGCCAATTTGCATGCTCTGTGACCCAATTGTATGCTCTGCACGAGGTCAGGGCCACGGAGTCCCAGGAACAGGGCTGCTGTTCTCGTTCTTCTTTTTTTCGAAAATCGATGAGCCGGAGACCCGACAGTGACACAGTTTTGAATGTCCCTGCTCCGGTCGGAACACAGAGTACAGCAGCAACATAGCCACAGTCATGTCAGGGTCAGGTCAAGTATTTGGCTGGTCACATTTTGATCTAATATTGCTTATAGTCAAACATCACAGTTAAAACATTTATTTTTGAGATTACTATGTAATTGATAACAAAACTCTTTTCAATATGTCATTTTGTTTGTAAATAAGCCCAAATAAGCAGAATACTTTAAATACTTCAAATATGCACATCCAAAGAAAACGTGACGAGTTATATTATACCGTTCATATACATTGTGTATCGGTATAATAAGATATGCATACAATATTTATAATTGTCAAAATGAATCACTAAACTTAATTTTCGAGTATTCAATGTTTCAACAAAACTAAGCTGTCAGGTATATTTTACAAAACATACCAAATATGACATGGTTTCTTGCACCGAATAGGCCAGTTTTTATTACGCGATATATTGAACTTGAAACTCAATTTAGGAGGAACATAAATATTCGACAATTGAATTAGCAAGGCATGTGAGCTATATGTATGGGATGTACTCCAAAGTTTAGCAATATCAGAAACTTTTGAGAATGCCCAAAATATCCCGCTTCCCGCTTTCTTCTCACTCTCGCCAAACAGCGAGTTGAGTGTCTCTCAGCAGCTGTGATTGGAGGCTATTTGGCGTTTCGTTCATTTCAAGTGGCTTTGAACTCAACCCGCAGCTTTGAGCAATTTGGGTCACTGGTGCAGGCAGGCCCAAAAATGCCGTTCCTAAGTTAAAGTCGCAAGGACAAAGCTGTCAATGCGCATATGACTGCACATTTTACATCTCACTCACTCCATTTGCGTCGCTCTCTGGCTCTCTGCACAGCTTTACGTGCTATTGCAAGCGTTGCAAGCTCAAGTACATGACCTTACCCCTGCAGACAGCAATACGATGCCAACGCCAACGCTGACGCTGTCGTTGACGCTGACGCTGACGCCGGACTGTAAAGCTGCTACCGGTAACGACAACAACAACGACAACGACATCGACAGCGACGTTAGCGTCAGCTTCTGATTCTGATTCTGCTGCGACGTGTGTGCGTGCTTTTTGCACAATTGTTTTGCCCGGTCTGTCTGAGCTTATTATTTGCATGTCTTTTGTTAGCTTTGAGAATGGGCTGGGATTGGGTTGGCCTAGGGCTAAGGCTGTGAGGCCTGGGTACTGGGGTGATGACCGCCGTTGCAGGGTTGCTGTTACTCGATGCTTTTCTATGACATCATTTGTTTGCTCCAGAGGCGATCCCAAGCTCAAGGACAACAACAAAATATGAGAAACAAAACACAAAAACAACGGCTTACATTTGTATTTGCAAATAAAAGCGATAAAAAAAATGATAACAGCCGCAGTCAACATTGCCAGCATAAGGTTTTAAGTCTTGCACTCGCACACAATTGCAGCTGATTTGTCATATGTATGTACATGTGTATGTGTGTATTCGCATGACGAAAAAAATGAGGTCAATGATTTTGTGCCGCCATCGTCAGTTATCGACGTCGCGATCAAGCGAGCGCCGAAGCGCACTTCGTGTGCAAGCGCCAAGAATCGAGTCCCAAACCGCACCAACAACAACAAAAGCAACAGTGCTAAATAATGAGCGTAAAACTACTGCGCTCTCGCACTAGCTGACTCTCTCTCCCACTGTCGCCTGCAAATTGATATGGACTCGCGAGCGCAGTTGATTAACAACCGTGTTGTTGTTGTTGTTGCTGTTAATATTACATGGCGTGCACAAAATGTTATTCATGCTACTGCTCAACTACAGTGTGTCTACTTTGTGTAAGCGAGATTGTATTTCATGTACATACATTCGTATGTACATATGCACATATGTATGTATGTTGCTGTTGATTTGCTATTGCTTGTTGTTATTTTGTTTGCTTGTAATTACGCCGTCTTTGACGCTTTGACATTGATAAGCTTTGGGCTGTGTTACTGACTGCGACGCTGGCCAGTGCATGACAGTTGCCTGACTTTGACTTTTATAATTTTTTTTTTGCAAAATGTGTTTTTGTGTGCCAGTGATTTGTCATAGCACAGCAATGCAAACATTTGCGATTTGCATACGAAAAGTATTTGAAAAGCTAATCAGATGTTATAAACTAATTTGTACTTGTGTATATTTGTGTATAAATATATATACCTAAATATATGTATATGTACGAATGCACACAATTTATTCATACATATTTGTTTATTAACGAAATTTCAAAAACACAATGGGAAATTTATTAAGCAGCTAACTGCAAGCGGCGGCCATTTTGAAAGTTACTCACATGTGTGTGACGTCAACCTGAGAAAGCTTTGCCAACAGCCATCAACAATATGCATGTATGCATATTGTGTGTGTGTGTGTGTGTACACGTGTATGTGTACGTGTGTATGTATTTGTGCATTCTTAGTATGTTTTCGGCTATTTTCGTACACTTGGCATTAATTTGCAATCAAATGAGAAACGCAAAGAAAGCGAAGCGTCAGCGTCAGCGTCGACGGCGCTGCTACTGTTTAGAGCTTTTTTTTCTTTTGACGCGTCGCAAACATCAAGTGCATTAGCCGCAGACGTCGACGTCGCGACGCAACTAGTATTAGTTTTAGATTGACTGTGTGCGTGTGATCATTTAGCGTGCACGTTTTTATAGGTTAATGACACAATCGGCAGTGCCTGCAGCAACTATATATGTATATGTATATGTATATGTATGTACTGTGTTTAAAAGTTTGATATATGTATGTATATACGAATGTACATATATGTATATTTATTTTAATTGAATTTTAAAAACAACGCTGTCGACTTAGCGCAGCTGCGCTTTGAGCAGCGAGAGAAATAAAATCAAAAGTGAAATTATTTGCTAAATGATTACATGTACATACATACATACATGCATACACACATACATACATACATACATACATACATACTACATACATACATATGTGGGTTTTTGCTGTGTGGCAAATAACTATGATGCCACTGTGCCAAGCAGCAGTGCTGCTAAAAATAAATGATAAATTAAAAAAAAAACACACAAATATATTTAAGCAGCCCGCAAACTATGTCAGTAGTGTGTATGCACAAATGTACACACTTTCATAAATATACATAAATACATACATACATATACATATTCTTTTTATTGGGAAGAGCAACAACAACGGCAACAAATTGAAATAAAAGTGCTAGGAATTTGTGTTCAAAATATAACACAACAACAAAAACGCCAAGAATACACTTTTTCTTATTAGGCAACCACACACACACACACATCCACACATACACACAGAGAGAGAGTGAGTGAGTAAGTGTGGCGAATGAGCGTAACTTGTCGCGCTCACCGCTGGCGCGAGAGCTTTTAAAATGCGGCTTCCAAATGAAAGAACTAACAGACAGGCCAACTAACACACAATTTAAGCTCTGCCCGTCTCGGCTAACTGTTTGGCCTACAAGCGTCTGTCTGGTGCATTCTGGAGAGTCAAACAACTTTCTAACACGGTGTCCATAAGCGCAGCTCAGCAAACAAGTTTCGATCGCACACACACACACTTCGCCTCTCTTTCACTCATTTAACACACTCATTCTTTACTTTCTTCTTGTTTAGCTTCTACATCAGCTACCACAGACAGACATACATACGTATGTATGTATGTGTAGCTTTATGCTGCTCACTTTCTTTCTGGGCTTCTAGAAATGCGTCTGCGCGCAGCAGCAGCAGCAACAACAATAACAACAACAATTTTGTCTCAGGTGAAAGTTGTTGTTGCAGCAAAGCGTGATTTTCCACTTTTTCTTTGGCTTTTGTTTTCTGCTGAGATGAGCGAGCGCATAAAGTGCAACAAGAAGAAATTGTTTTTGTTTTTGCTTTTGCTTTTGCTTTTGATTGCTGGCAATTTTGAATTTTGCATAAATTTCCCATGCATTCAAAATTAAAATTGATTGCCCCCCCCGACAATTTGAACTTGAAATCAAATTGGCCCAGGCGAAAGGCGCCAAAAGCTGGCAATAATAGTAAATGGCGCATGTGGAAAGTGAGCAGAGCGTGCGAGTGAGCGAGAGAGTAACACCCGCAGATAAAGAGAGAAGGGTAGCTGTCGATCATTATCGCGATCGTTCGATCATCGCCAGCGATAGCTCCATCAAAGTCAAAGTGAATGCCTGACAGCCTGATTATACCTGCTGGACACGGAATCGGAGCTGCCTGATCGAGAGATCACGCTTGGCATCGATGGATCAACGGGGTCAAAGTTGCCCAATTCTGCTCAACTTATACAATTAAGGATTCTACGAACTATTACATGGCTGGATGATGAAACTTATGCATTTACCGAATATTTAGTGTCGTACAATCGATAATATATCGATATAGATCGCGCATTTCATAGATTATGCACAACTCATAACGTTTAAATGTTATTTGTTCAGTCAAATGTCGCTTTAGTCTTCAGTTTATTATCTTTTGTTTATCTACTATAAATTTCAATGCAATACCTTTAACCATCTTTAGAAGAGTTTCCAGCTTTGCATTCCATAAATAAAAGAGGCAGCCTGAATCATTGTGGGATATACAAATTTCATTGGTCATCTGAAATTTTCTATCCTGATGTCAATCTTATGATATAACTTATCACTGAAACTTTTAAGGATGAATACAAATTGACCACAATGATATTTCACTTCAAGTTTGTAAGATGTCTTTAAATATTCATATCAGTTAAGTAAACTTATTGCAAAGTCAGATTTCGGATACATTTCGTCATAGTTTAGTAATATATTAATGTATGATTTATGAGATATGATTTTGATTCTATTGATTGTACCTTTAATATTCGAATCATATTTAATATCGGTCATTATTTACATATGTACATATCCTACAATATATAAAGTATACTTCTGAAACCAAAAGAATTCCCTTAAAACTATATATTGTAGATATCAAGCCCGATAAATGTAAGCATTAAGTCATGATTTAATTCCATTTTATTTGTGTAATATTAACTGATTAATTATCTTTGCCACACCGTCAATTACAAAGTTCTAACCGACAATTAAATCCGTTTTAGCCACTTCAATAACCGATTAATAGAAACTTTAAGTCGCTGCAAAGTCGAACTTCTGTTGCCTTGACACTAAAAGGCGCCTTCAATTATTTGCCTCTATATATTTAAATTGGCCACAATAAAATATACAAAAATTATACAAAAATATCAATAATTTTATTCTCACAATTTCTATAATTTTTGCACGTCATCTTTGGCAATGAGAATTCTGTGCAAATTAATACGAGCCGGAAAAAAAGATAAATCATTGCCGAAATAATAAAAATAATCCAAGTAAGAGCGTTACAATCGGAGGTTCCCAACTGTAGAATTCTCTTTTTCCAAGCCGGTATGAAATAGTTATTTGTGGGATCGGAATGGGCCGTGAAAAAACATGAACTAGACACTATATACCAAGTTTGTAGTTACAATCGGAAGTTTCCCAACTGTAGAATTCTCTTTTTCCAATCCGGCATAGAATGGTTATTTGTGGGATCGGAATGAAACGTGAGAAAACATAATCTCGACACTATATACCTATGAAACGTACCAACATGTGTGCCAAGTTTGAAGTGAAAGGTGTGAAAAGATTGCCTTCATACGGACATTGCACAAATCCAATATACTCATTTTGCCAAAAACTTTATTTGAAACAGAGTATGAAAAAAACAAAACAAAACAGAAATGGCCAACAGCTAAAATTACACTATTAAAATGTTCAGGTTCAACCCTATTTGCTTTAGTTGTTGTTGCTGCTTTTGGGTATTTTTTGTTGTTTTGTTGACTGATGAGCTCATTAAAATGATTTTCGCGCTTTATTCGTGGTTTTTGCGCGTGTCTAATTTACAAATAACAAACTTTTGGCATAACCTCCGAGACAAATGGATGGGTCACATTCTCCCATATATTTCCTAATTAATTACACCTGAGCGTATCGCGTGCAACCTTCGCAGTCTCAAATTCAATCCTTAACCCCCTCAACTTGACTTTTCAACTCCTTTACCCACAACACCCCCCCGCGCTGTGCTTGTCACGCAATGAATTGGTTAGGTGAAAATAGTTGACGCCCCATTTGCACTGCGATAAAATTGGTGTTATACGATTCGATTTTAGCTATAGCCGGTGCACTTTGCGACTTTACGAGGCCAATTTGACGAGTTCTATTAAAAGAATTCGTTGGCGAAAATAACGCCGTCATAAAACTGCAAAATGCGATAACGATGACAATTAATAAACTCGAATGCAATTTTATGACATGCTATTCCATCAGTGGACTCCCATTAAATATTTATGATTAGCTTGGCAAACGTCTTATAAGAGTATACTTCCATTTGAGAGTCCGCTCATAATTGCACCCCATAGAATCGTACAAGAAAGGCTTTCAATTTTCAGTTAGTCGTAACTAATTAATAGCTAAGCTGTCCATTTGATCCAATGTTCGAACTTGATGAAATCATACTCTCACATCTAAAATCCTGCTATTCATTTACACATTGATCCTAAAACTCCCTCGTAACCTTTTCAGATTGCGATTTTCTATCATTTACAAGGAAGAAAGCTTGTCAAAAGCTATATAGTTCTTTTGACTATAGTATACCATTACAATATATACTATTATAATCTAGTTAAAGTAAGATAAAAGGTTTAATTTAGACTAAGTTATTTGGTTTATTTTTAATTCATAAACAACTGATTGATTTATTTCGTTATTTCTTTATCTTTCAGGTATGTTCCAATTATGCAAATCAAAACTTATCTAATAAGCCTTGCTGATTATAAGTGTTGACAGGTAAGCCCAATACAAATATCACAACAATAGAAAAAGAGAGAGAGAGAGAAAGAGAGAAGTAAACTATATAATGCCTAGATACGGCGTTCCAGAAAGTAGGTCAATGATATGTAAACTTCCACCCGCCACATAAAGCGCCCACTTCCGATAACTCTATCGATAGATAGCAGATCAAAACATCGGAAACTTTACAGCTGCTGGGGCTCTTGAGGTTTTCCACAGTTCATTTGCTTTGCTAATTGTCCAAGTAAACAATCCAGTTCTATCTAGTTGAGAATTTATTTCAATTACACTCAGAAATCAAACGCAATCATCGTGGGGTGGAATGAAGTTATCTTCTGGAGGTACTACTCGAAGATACTCTCTCCCCCCCGACCACCACCACAGTCATTTCGTCAATTAAGGCAGCCGCCCCGGATGGGTTTGTCTGTGCTGTATTGTATTTCTAATTCTTATCTGCACTCGCCGTTGCCCCAAAATGAAAACAAAACTGTTTAGCCCAGCAGAAAGCGAAACACATGACCCCAAAAGAAGCAAACGTAGAACCCAAAACCCCCAACTCATCCAAATCGAACAGAACGAGAATCAAAAACCATTCCACACAAATTTGTGTGCGCTTCGTTTTGCCAAGATATTGAATTCAATTGTAAGTATTTTCTTACATGGCCCGCTTTTTGGAGTGGTTTTCATTTGTGGGCTACTTGGGTGGCTTTAGTTGAAGACTAACAATGGAAAAGAAGTCAAAGTATCTGCGATAGTTAATGACGGCAGTACAAACAAAGTCTGGTACAATGCTAATACTTATTAAAGCAACTAAGAACGTTGCAGTCGGACGTACCCAACAGCAGCATACTCTGTTCCCAGTCCTTTATAATTGACACTTCATAAATTGAGGATATACACCAACATGTTTACCAAATTTGGTTGCTATAGCTTTAAGGTTGTGGAAAAAAGTTGCATTCATGCGGACAGACGAATAGACGGACGGACGGACAGGCGGACATTTCGCAAACCCAATATACTCTTTTTACCTACAGGAACAGATTATAAATATAGATACATGGTATATAGCCGTCTGGCTCGAACCAACATCAGACACAACAAGAATCTGAGTTGTAGAATTGAATCAAGAAAGGTTCCAATTTGTTTACAGCTTTCGTTTATCAAACGTTCAACGCATCTTCCACATTCTCACAAGAGTATTATGATCGCTCTTGTTCTTGGCTTATATAGATCGGTTATTTCAGGGTTATAATAGCAGAAAAGTAGTAATCTCAGTAATATGGTGCAAATACACTAGTTTTCTACCTCATATCCTAAGAAATTGAGGTATTCATCATTACAATTGAAGAATCAATTGAGCGAAACCCAAATAGTTCGAGTTATCGAGGTTGAACTGTATCATATAATTACTACTATATCTTATTTCTATCTCGGGTGCTGTTTTAGCAAATATTCTGTTAGTACTAAAGGGATGTTTGATTATTTAACGCTTAAACTAATTGGGGTTAATAAGTGAAAGGTTCCATCTCGCAGAAAGTACATAGAAACTATTTGGAATACTTTTATTTTGCTTATATACAAAGTACACATTAAGAGTTCGCTCCAGTGGCTCGGTTAAACTATATTTATTTATTATATCGGTACAAAAAATGCAAACTAAACATTGACCCAAATAAGTCAATTAACCCAAATGAAGCAACAAAAGTACAAAAAAAATAAAAATAAATAAAAAAGCTCAACGATCAAAATTGTGCACTCGCCACATGAAATTGACCAAAAAGACAACCCCTCGAGCGCCCTTGCTGCCACCTCCCCCCCTCTCGAGCTACCTATGGATATGGAAAGTGGAAACGAGACGCGTGTTGTAAGGCGGCTTATCAGCGGCACCGGCATTTATTACCGGTGGTAAGGGCGGGGGTTACTTATCGTGCCGGCCGCATCTCGTTAAGGAACTGGAGGCAAACGCACAAATACAAAAAAAACAGAAAACCAACGAAAATTCTAATCAGTACCATTGTGTGTGTTTGTTGTGTGTGTGTGTGTGTGTGTGTGTGTGTGTGTGTGTGCGTCGGCTATCTCAGAAAGTAGGGCAACACACACAAATAATAACCCAAATTTCGAACGCACGCATTTCCGACACACTCACTGAAAATTGTGCGTGTGCGAGAGAGTGCACAGCAAGAGCGAGAGAGGGTGAGAGAGGGAGGGAGAAAGCACACACACCTACGAGCTCCGAGGCCGTACTCGTCATCTTTCACTACTCTTTCGTAATGCTAATGGGGCTGCCACGAGAATTTCTATTTCAAAAAGTCATTCGAATTGTATTTTCTTTCCTCTCCCTTTCTGCGGAGGGGCTAAATAGTATTTCGTAATCGCCCAAGCACCTAAGTTTGTGTATACCTGGATGTTATTTGCTTCCTGGTTCTTTCCTTTGGGAATGAAGCGTAGGCCAAACTGTAGCTCTCCTATACGGGGCTATACGAGGGGAGCGGGGGAAGCCTGTAATAAACGTCTCTCAGCGGGCACTTTCACAATCCCTCCCCCGTTGGCGGCGTCGCTTGTGCGGTCACTTGGCTGCCTTGTTATCGTGATAAGTAAAAATAAACAGAAAAAAAACTTGTTCCGTTTGGTTGATTCTGCACTTGCCACTCGCTGGATTGTACTGTTTGCTGCCAGTTTGCATCCTATGCTAATTGGGGGTGTCAGCCGAAAGTGCTAAAAGTCGTGCTAAATCGGTAGCTAACTAATTAGGCTCCAAAAACCGTTCAACTGAGAAGTAACTGAAGTGAAACTCATAAGAGATGTCGGCCAGGCATATCTATAAGAATCCCTATTACATCTGATTGCAAGGAGTCCCAATATCGATAAAAAGCCTTATCTATCTGAATTGGTAGCGAATTAGTTTGTAATATTCATTAAAATCTGTTTGTGAACTTAATACAAATGAAATGCATTAGTTCGTATTACAAACTATAATCTTTTTCTATAAAAACTCCGAAAGGGAGAAAAGAGGTATTTTTTAAATGTTTACTCCCACCCGTCATTACGGACGCGAAGTGGGCTTAAGGTCAAATGTGTGAGATAAGGTTTTGTTAGATCGGTTTCCAAGTGCTTATTACTTTCTCATCCATGCAACAACAATGTGCCACAGCAAAGTGCAGGGATACACCATTTCTAACATATACAATAGTATATACATGTTCTCATCCCCAGATAATACTATTAGTGTATCCATAAATAAACTTTGTTTGCACATTAATTCATATGAACTACATCTATTAGTACAATTTCTTAGTACTTAGACAAGCTATGACCTATGGAAAACGATCAACTTTATAGCGTCATGTCTGACATAAGACTCCCTTTATCCCTTAGATAGATTCTTGAAGCCATATCAAGCGTATAACTCATTCAAGTTCGCAGAGTTTGACCTGTTCGGCAACCAAGTGTTAGTACGGTGTACTAAACTTGTTTTAGCCGCTTATTAACTAGCTTAGCTACGAGTATATCTACCTCAGGCTCTTCGATGTGCGGTATGTAAATGTGTAGATAGACTTCAAGTACTAGTAACTATGGCGGCTATAAAACGCACAGTTCCCAAAACTAGTTTTATATTGTTTTTTTTTTTTTTTTTTTGTTGAAAACCCATTTAGCCTTCACACTTGGCCAAAGAGTTCAAGCATTGCCTGGAAAACACACAGCGAGTTAGTTGGCTTACTTCACTTCACTTCACTTCACTTTTATTTAATGATTTCGACTAATTTTGCTTATGACGCCAACAGGTTCAAGTTCAGGGTCGGCCTATACTAAAAGCGTACTAAAATGGGGAATTAAAGTGCGGAAGTGTTTCTAGAGAGAGGTTCGTTCAACCCGTACAATTCACTTAAGCATTCCATTCATTTGCACTCATTTGGATAGACCATTCGTATTCAGTTAGAATGCAAGCTGAGTGACGCAAGTTACCGCCCAATTGGATTCAAGTTTAGACTCGGGAATACCTCTAATTAGGCCTGATGCGTTCCTCGCGTGTTTCCGGAACCAATGGGGGAGCGGGAGTGGGAGTGGGTACTCAAACTCTTTGGCTGCTTATCAAAGAGACCAAAAATGCCAGTCAACCTACGTTTTGTCAGAGTTTCTTATGCTTCTTTTTGTATACACCACGCCACAGATAACACAGTGCCCCACAATCGGACGGTTCAAATTGAGGTTAATGCGCTGGTGTGCGGTTTTCAAACAGACACACACACACACACACACACACACATGCTCACACATAAATAATACTCTGTACAACTCGTGTGGCGCTGATAATGCACATTTGTGCTATTTATTTAGCTATAACAATTTTTGTTCTCCTTTAATAAATATATTTACTGTGTACTCAAGCAACAACAATAAAAACAATACTTGTTTTTTCAGCCCGCTAAAGTTTTTTGCACTTTTTTCGTGTATACCATCGCATTGGTGATAAGATAAGCCCCAAGTTGTAGATGTACTAAATATATACATATGTATATATATATGTATGTATTTAGTTTATTATAAGGAACGCAGCTCCGTTCCTACAAAAAAGTCACAACAACGCTAAATGAAAGCGAAACTTTGCACACAATTTGCACTAACAATCCAAACTGAATTTGAACTATTTGCAAATACAATTTGTTTGCTTTATGAACTTGCAAACTGCCAAGAAAAGCTATAAAAATTGGCATTGCAATTGGCAACATGCTCTGTGGGTTATCGGTAAGATTTCTTGCGGAATGTCAGTGATACTACACTTTCCTATTCCATAGCTTTGGTTAAATAAGTATATTCTATCTCATGCGGAATTCATATGAACTGGTTCAAATTAATAATCAAATTCGTGTCTCGGAAGTCTCCAGAAATGTTGCCTTTGGTTATCCTGTCAGCACACAAAAATAATATGGTTGTGTAGTCTTAGTCGTCTTGCTTGTTCGGCGGTTGTTTTTGATTGACTTTATTGAAGATCAACATCGATACTTCTTTTCAAACGATAATAGATATTTATGATAACTATCGAGTACTTAAATACATTACGATACATTTCACACTTCATTACTTGACAAATATCTTTATGATATTTGTCGATAACATTTAAATACTTATAGAATACTTTATAACTATTGTATTACTACAGTTGATTATTTGTAGAATACTAAGTTATGCTTGGAATATAATATTTATTTTTATTTTAACACTAAATTTTTACATATTGCTGTTACTCAAAGTTAACTTATAATGTAGTGTTGTATTTGAATATTTTATGTACATATCGTGGTTTCAGAGTTTTTATGGGTAGTCCTAGATGAAGGGGTTTCATCAGCTAGTTTTTATTGTATAGGTATGGAATGAATATATAGTGTATTATATTCGTGATTGTAGTTGTGTGAGTAACACTTTAACAGTCTGAGTAACAACTCAAGTCAATTTCAAGTCAACAAGTATTTTTATGAGAAGCGAGTTGACATCTCCATCATTTGGTTGTTTTGGGCTGCTGAAACTTAGTGGAAGCTTAACTAAAGATTTTGTCAAATGCGAAACCTATTCACAAAATATGTTAATAGTTAATAGAACAATAGTATGTTTTCAGCAATAATATTTTTGAGATGTATTCAGCAAGTTTCCCATGTCAACGTCTGTAATATCGAAGATTAATATTACTAATGTTTAATGACCACTTTGGCATAATTTTAGTATTATTGTTTAAGACAAAAGATGAATAGAGAAGTAACCAAATGTCTTTATTTTTATTATTATAATGAAAAGAGGCTTCGGAGCCTAAAGATCCCTCATCAGACCTATCGCCTGCACGAATACAAAAATTTTTGTTGGGCTTAGTGTTTCTATATCCAGAGGATATGTCTTCACAGAAGCCTACTTCTATCCATAGCAATGATCCTCGCGATCGCAGAATCTGCATGTCTTGCTTACAATGTCCTGTTAAGAGTATCCAGAACTAATTCTAATTCAGTTCTAGGAGTAACTTGGGCTGTCTTAATCTTACGAGTTTTGTTGTGTGTCTTCTTAAGCCATCGACTGTTTCGTTTGGGTGTATCCATGTGTCCTACTATCCTTCTAGAGCAAGCCTGTTGTTACTGATTAGGTGATCTAGCTTGGATTGCTCTTCTCGAGGCAGCTTCGATGTAATTTCTGTCTTGGGCCAACTCTCAGTCAGAAGTTCTATATCTCTGTACTGATAGTTTCATAAAACACCAATACACAAACCGAATTTTCCGATACTGAAGACTTTGATTCGTTTAGAAATCGGTTTGATTTCGATTGGAAGAGCTGCTTTGAGATCTTCGTAAGTCTCAAAGAAAATCAATTAGCTTTTCTCTCTCCAACTCTCCAAGGAGCCAATCAAAGGCCTTGGTTACTGTTCAGACCACCCCCCAAACGGCGGGGGGTATCCCATATAAAGGCAACTTATTTTTGCAATTAAAAAAGAAAGTGGATGCTGTGCGGGGGCGGGTGGCGTGTGGCATGTGTGGGGCCTGCAATTACCGAGATTGCTTAATTGTGCGCCACACTTCACTTCATACTGAACTGAACTCAGCTGAGGCTCAATTCAAGTGGAGTTAATCATCATAATTATATAAAAGCAACACTAACAACAAACAATACGTCAAAAGGAGGCCTATGCACGCCAGAGACAAAGTAAAAGTACAACAACAACAACAACAAAAAACAATAACAACAACAACTTAAATGAAACTATGCCAAGTCTAACCGCAAGGCATTTATTATATAGATGGATAGACTGAAGGCTAAAGCCGCGCCGCATTTCTTTACGGCGTTTAAAACGCGCCAAAAAAAGCGACATAAGTTTCAAGTCGTTATTTTATGTGGTGGGTGTTGCTCCGTGTTTTTTATTTTATTTTTTTTTTTGATATTTTTTAATTTTGCTTTCCGAAGGTTTCTCGCAATTCTCCAAAAAAAAAAAGAGTATTGAGCTAAACAAATAAGCATCGAGTCGCAAAAAAAATTAAATACATTTTTTAAAAAGCACGCACTTGCGTCGCTGTTTGTTTAGAAAACAAAAAAATGTTACAAGGTTAAGCTCTGGCTTCGAATTTATTTATTGTTTAAATTGAACAAATAAAAATTAATACTCAAACGTAATGCACGGAGCCACAGACAGATTATGCGAATAATTGGCCTAATTGTGCGGATAATACAATTTGGATGATATTATATAATAATGAACAAATTGCTGAAAATCTAGGACAAACAGCACACCAAAAACTATATACTGCCAAGGTCTGCCAGACATACAGAGATCAGCATGGAGCAATTCTTACCCGGTCAAAATTCTAACCGCAATCTACTCAGGAAATGGTCAAGCTTTATGGGAACTTGAAGGATGTCTTTCTGTTTTCTATGCTCCACACGCTCTTTGCAAAGGTTAGGTTAGGTAGAACCGGTTGACCACCACAGGGTGATCTCACATAGACCGAGCAGGTTCTTAGTGTCGCCGGATACTGAAGATCGTTAGGAGGTTTGTTGATCCTGTAGAATTCGATTGCCCATTGGGAGTGTGTCTGGCGCTTCTTCTAGAGATGCGAGCCAGTGTCTTTTGAAGACGTTTCAATTCTGCTTTGTGTCGCATTCGTGAACGTTTTACCCTAGCTCAAGAACGTAACAGATGGGAAATCTAGCAAATATCTTGTTTAAGGCACTGATCTGTTTTGCCTACTCATATTTTGTAAAGAGACAGTACAACAATCATCCAATAACTAAGGATGGTTTTCTAGGAAGATCAATTGAACTTCCTTACACCCTGTTTCTTCTGGCCCTCACTTGTTTTCTCGCATTGTCACTGACCTTGTCAGGCTGCCTGTCAGCTGTTAATTGGCGTCTTTTGGCAACGCTGCTTTAACGAAGCAAATCAAATGTTAAACAATGAAGTGCGGAGAATAATTAATATTTAACGGTAAATTTGCAATGCTAAATAGATAGAGAGACATGAATTTGCCAAGACTATTTAAACACTGCGGGAAGAGGAAACTCACCGAAAACTTGAAATTGACCTTTACCCTTGACAGGCATTGTATTGTATCGTATTGTGTATTGTACACTGGGTATTGTGTATTGTGTAATATGATATATGGGCTGCAGTCTATAGGTTACAGGCCCCAATCTCAAGTTGGCGGTACTCAACGCGTGTTGATTGAAACGCGTTAACTTTTCGCACAACCTTTTTTTTAGTAATTGCTGGCTCTTTCTCTCTCTGTGTCGCTCTCTCTCTCTCTCTCTGTCTGACTCGATATTGAAGGCAATACAATACAGCCAAAGTATTCAATTGAAGTATATATATTCGTATATTCGAATCACACGAGTCCATAGTCACATACGCTCTCATATATAATTCAAGTACAAGTCGCGTACTTTTCGTCAATGCGAATCGAAAATAATTGTAGGACCGTGTCGTGGCCGTGTCCGAAGGGGAGGAAGAGGGGGTCCACGGCACAATTTATTCAGCAACAATTGAAATTCACAGTAAATAAATAAAAATAGGAAAAGCACACTGCAAAGTATTTATAATGTTGATGCCGTTGCTAGTGTTTCAAGTACAACGAGCAAAATGGCATTGCCAAAAAAGCTGAAATAATAATAACAAATGTAATAATAATAATAATACTTAGGGTTTCATATACATACATATAAGGCGAAACAAAGGGTGAAATATTGATTGTACAAACATAAGACTCGGCTAAAGTCTGTAACTATAAAAGTATTTGGAATGCAGCTCGGAATTTAATAAAAAAATTTCTCTGATAGTTATATATATCCACACTTCATCATTAAAGTCCAGGCATATAGCGAATAACTCGATAAAATGATTCCCAAACTCAAATATTACGCATACGCCGTGTTTGACCAAGCCAAGTTCCATACTAACAATATAAATATATTATAATTTGAATAGCGTTGTTATAATTTTGGTATTATTCTTTCAGTGGTTGTTGTTGTTGTTGTTGTTGGTGGTGGTGGTGGCAACTAAATATCGTTAGAATATTTTGGCCAAAACGTTCATTGACCCGCACGTTCAAGGTTAAATGCTGGTGCGTAATAAACTACAACGAAACTTACAACAACAATCGTAACTACCAAGGCAGCAGCAGCACCAGCAGCAGCAGCAGCAGCAACAACAACAACAACAACAGCAGCAGTAACAAGCTGGTTCACACTTTTGGCTCAAAAAACACGTTGCCAGAAGAGAGAACCGCATAACAAAGGCCAAAACACAAAGAATAATAGAACTCATGCCATGTGCGTGCTTCGGACCCGAATTAGAATTGGACTTTAGGCGTAGCGTAGGGAATTTTTACTATTTCAGTTTTACTATGAGACGTGGGTCCGAGCTGCGGCTTCAGTTTTGTATTTTGCTATTTTTCTTTTGATTGGGGGAGTTTCTGCTGCGTCAGCGCACACGCGATATATATATATATATATATATATGTATCTGTAGTATATACTTTTCGCATCGGTCGGTTCTCTTGAGTTACTTTTCAGTTTCGGTTTTGATTTTGTAATTTCGTGCTGCGTGATTATTATGTTGATTATGATGATCGTTGCTTTGGCAAAGCAAATTAAATTTTATGTTTACTTTGTCTCCCCCCTGTTAGCCCCTGTTAGAACAACAGCCAAAACACTCTCAGCTGCCTTTCTACACGAATCGCTTTTATTTATTTAAGCCATGTGCTTCAATTTCAGAAAGCGCGTTTACAATTTTTGCCGTTTTTTGTTGTTCCACTGGCCTTTTGTCTAAAACAGCGTTATTATTATTATTGTTACTATTATTATTATTATATTTATGTATGTATGTGCGTGTGTGTGTGTGCTTTTTTAATTAAAATAACAATGCCCGCAATCAGCAGTGATTTATTAAATTTTTCAAACTTTTTCTGACGCCATTCTGTGGCCGCTTCCACAAGTTGCGAGCTGAGGCTTTTATGGGTGCCAAATCTGTTTTTCCTGTTCCTTATGTGAGGCTTTCAACTCATCTGGCTCCAGCAGAGAGCACTTTGTTTTGACAGCAGTTCGTTGCCTAAGTCTTTTGTTTACGATGTGACTTGGAACAAGACAGACGCGACTTGCAAAATGTTATAACTTATCCAGATATTTCATACTGTTCAAAACACACTTTGAAATGAATTGGATTATGTTCTATCGTTGAATAAAATACAAATTTCAAAACATCGAAACGAATTCAAACAGAAAGCCCCTCTACAAGATGAAGTACATCAGAGAAATGAAAATATAAATGTTTTCTTTCTGAGCAAAATCTTACTCTTAAATATAATTTCAGAAAATAAATGTAGCGTATTTCCAAAAAAAAAAATGAAAAGACTTGTCAGAAGTGGGATTCGAACCCACGCCTACAGAGTAGACTGCGACCTGAACGCAGCGCCTTAGACCACTCGGCCATCCTGACTGAATGATATGCGTGCGATGGATCGATCGTTGACTAACTCAATTTCAATTTCATGAATTGAGAGCATTAAAACTGACCATTTAATGAGCTTTTTACAATGCTTGAAGCGCCCACAATTAACCAATTGGCCAACGCAGAGAAACTGGGTTAGCAATTATCGTATTGAATATGTATGTATCGCGGATAGATAAGTATCTGTATCTGCGTTTGTTTTTCTCTCTTCTGTAGACCACAAAGGCGTTAATTGCTCAAATTTCTATTTTGCGCACATGAATGTTGCGTTATCCAAATATTTGCCCTGTCTAAAAGTTATTTGCCATACGCGTCAGGCTGTCAGTCAGTCGGGCGAGCATTTCAATTAGCGACTCGCTTAATCTGCAGTCGGGCATCGGGCATCGGGCATCGGGCATCAGCATCAGGTTGAGCTGCGGGGCCTTTTGTGTGGGGGCTGTTTGCCCCTTGTTGCCACGCCTGCCCCCTAACGGTAAACTGGCATGTGTCTACTTTTATGGGCATGTTTGTCCATTGAAACTTGATTTTTGCGCAGATTGGCAATAAATATATTAAACTCGAAACGTTAAGCTTGGCCTACTGAATGCTATTTGAACCGATTTTCTTATGATTTGTATACCCCGTACCCGTAATGGGTACAAGGGATATCAACTGTATATAACAAGAATATAGCTCTAAAGTAATAATATCAACATCAACTGATCGCTCTACTTGTCCGCCTGAATGAACAAACTGTAACTAGCTGGTATTACCCGCAATTGCGATTAATTGAGCCTTGAGGCCCATTTTCAGCATTTTCCCAAACCTTTGCACTTTAGTAAAGTTTGATGTAAAGAATATAATTAAAAACAAAATATCACACAAAATATCATACAATTTTGTTGATCTATAAAAGGAAATTGTTACATCGATTTAAAATATCGTGTATATTACAAGCAGGTAATATCACGGCCTTGCCCGGGAAAATATTTAGATGAAAATTAATTTTTTTTTATTTGACTACTTTCGTCAACCGTAAGAAATACACACAAAAAAACGTATCACTGTATTCCCTCACATGGGGGTGGGAAACTAAATAGTTGAGCCACGTGACTAATGTTTTGAATTTATGGCTATGAAAATGTCTTTGAAGCCGATCTAACTAAACAAATAATCCCACTTATTTGTCCTTAACTTCCATTTCCCGCCCGAGGCGACGCGTTGAAAATGAATAATGAAAATGGTAAACAAAAATGTTTCATACAACAGTTTTCCGCGATTTTCCACGCTTATGGGTGGAATTTTAAAAATCCCGTCTTACTGTGCACTTTCATCATAGATGGAACCCTCTGTGACAATTTCGGCATCCTAGCTCTTACGGCTTGGGCTGTGATTGATGATTGCCAATCAGTCAGGACGAACTGTTTTATATATATAGACAGATAAAATTATTATTATTTTTCATCAATTTAAAATGTCGTATAAAATCCCTATTTATTGGGAATAATTAACTAATTTATGCTATCTTAATAATTTCAAAATATTCACAAAAAACTCTGTGAATTGCCAATGTTACAGCACCTTCTAGAAATGTGAGAGCTTAACACCAGACTTTTTCCTTCATTCATCATTAACCTCTCAACAACACACATAAATACCAAAATTAACGATCCATTATTTAATTTGACTTCCGTAGGGCAGACAAAGAAGTTTGCTAAAACAAATTTTTAATAAATTATGCATTTAAATTATTAACTAAATAAATTTTCTAAAATGCAAAAAAAGCAAACTTAAATGTGAAATTAAAATAAATACAAACGAAGCTGCTGAAAAAAACCTGTTTCTTTTGAAAAAAATAAATAAATAATAAAAAATTGAAACTTTAAAATGAGCTGACATAATTATGAATATATATAATAGAAATAATGATGATAATGATACTAAAGGGAACATTGAAAAGGAGCAGAGAAGATCAGTCTCATGATTCTTTTCTCTCTCTGTCTCTCTGTGTCTCTCTTTTGCTGATGGCACGTTTTGTGAGTTGTTGTCTTGTTACTTTAATTCCGTAGCATCATTTAGATCTAGTATCTAGTATCTAGTATCTGATGTTTTGCGGGCTGTAACACTTGCAAACTGTCGCTGCAAAAGTAATTACCCGCAATTTCAAAGGTCTGTCATTGTTTTTATAGGGCTTCCTCGCTGTCTATCATACTAGAACAGCCTTTTAATTGCTTTGTTGAAGTTGGAACTTTGAGC
This sequence comes from Hirtodrosophila histrioides, assembly GCA_037075165.1. NCBI lineage: Eukaryota > Metazoa > Arthropoda > Insecta > Diptera > Drosophilidae > Hirtodrosophila > Hirtodrosophila histrioides. The sequence continues at coordinate 1,586,692 of JBAMCL010000177.1, read as the reverse complement.
TGCGAGCTTTGGCTTTATTTTGTGTGGCAGCTGCCGTCTGTGGAGTTCATTTAGCTCTAGCTGGCCTTAACTTTGGATACTATCTTAGGCATTGTCAAAATATGTATGTACATACATATGTATGTATAAGACAACAGCTTGCCAATTGCCTGGTTAGCTGATGTCTTGGAATACTATCGCCCTAACGCTATCGGGGCCAAAGCATCAAGCCACCTGCTGAACGGCTTGATACCAGCCGGAACCAGCTCTCGACGCATTTTCAATGAGGTTTCTTTTTGGCCAAAGGGCACAAAGCAGGCAGCAGGCAGCAGGCAACAAGCAGACGACGTTGCCACAGTTTCTGTCAGTCTTAAAATTGCCTAAATTTATTTCAATCCTTTAAGCACTAATTTTAAATTAGATTCCAATTGCTGTTCTTTCTGTTTTCTGTTTTGTTCCGTTCTGGCCATGTCTGGTCTGTCCTGGTCGCCGTCTGGGACATATTGGCGGCGCTTTTTGCTGGCCCGCTGCTGGCAGCTGTTGTGGTAGCCCCTTTTGGCCCTTGTTTGGCCTGGCATCTGCTCAAAGTGTATCTTGGGTCTTCTGTCTCTTTTGTCGTTTGTCGTTTGTCGGTTGTCTTATGTTTTAATTTTAAGTAGCTGGCAAATGTTTTGGGCGATTTTAATCGCATCTCATACGTTAATTGGCAAACAATGCACAAAATGCAAAGCGCTTCTGGAGTTTTCCCTCACTTAATCAGCAGCTCATCAATCAAATGTAGCACGCAACACCAGAATTGTTTTGTCCAATTACTCATGCCAAAAATAATAATATAAATAACAATAATAATAAAAATAACAAATACGCATATTTAAACACACATTATCCATACGCCATGTGCGCCGCGAAGAAAATTAATGAAACGAAAGTTGTCAGCAAATGCGAGAAATTGAAAATGAAATGTGACACACACGCAGAAAGCAGTTTGTCAGACTTGTATCTACATATACATATATGTACATACATATGTGCGGTTACGTTATTTATTTGAATGCTCAACAAGACCTAGACCCAAATACACTCCCAACCCGCTTTTACCCGACCATTCATTCACTCACTCAGACGCATTATTCATGGACAGACATCAGGGCGCGCCTAATGTCACAAATATGATACATACTATATATTAGGATGTAGCACTCAAATTGTGTTGTCTTCTTGGGGAACGCGTGTTGGTACTGCCAGAACCTTTGCAACACTGCAAGAGAGTGTTGAATAACGAGATTGTGTTATCTGAAACTATAATATGCCGATTGCTCTGGGAAAGTCAATATTTATTTTACACAGTGTTTCAGTTTTTAAGTAGTTTAACATTTTGAATTCCATGCGATTTCCCAATTTTATAGCACTTTTGAAAATGTGATATGCTTTTTGTACCTTTGTAGAGATATATATAGAGAAGATATTCTCACCAAACTCACTCAAACCGAGTCACTGTAAAGTTTATACAATCTAAACAGCTTTGGTCATAATCGGAGGACTATGTCATATAACTGCCATAGCAAATATCGGGTGAAAAATTGGTTTTGGTATGAAAACTGTTTTGTTTATACAAATACCAGCAGGTAAAACCTCAACGTTGCCCGAAATATATAGATTAAAATGCAATTTGTTGAATTTGATTTCTTTCGTCAATCGTGAGAAAAACACAAAAATACCGCACCACAATTTTCCCGCGATTTTCCACGCTTGTGAGTGAAATTTTTCAAAACCCCGCCCCGAACCTACTGCGAACATTTCAGCATTATAGCTCTTACGGTTTGGGCTGTGCGATGATTGCCAATCAATCAGTCAGGGCGAACTCTGTTGTAGATATACATAGATATCCAAACCTGAAAATTTCGAGTTTCATTATACTAGTTTCCCATTATTTTATAAAATTGAAGCTATAGCTCCCATAGGTTCCTTCGATCACTCGAAAATTGAGATTTTTTATAAAAATATTGCTTAATGGTATATAGCTTCGGTTCGAATGTAACCGTTCTTTCTTGTTTGTTTTGATTCTACTTATCTTTAAATTAAAAAAGACTCTGATGTTTCATAACAGTTGACAAGCAACAAATATATTTATGAATAATTTAGATGTCTCAATCAATCTCAATCTCAAACATCTGTCCTACTTTTGTTTAATTTGCTTATTAGATTATTATCGTATTCTATAGATTCCACTTCGCGTTTCTCCAAAAAGTATAGTTTGATTTCATCCTGCACTGATCATTTAAAATTAAAATCGTCATCGTCATTGTTACTGGCTTTTAAATGCTTCATATAGTAGCTTCAATAGATTCGATCTTAGTGCACTCAAGAACTTAACCTCTGTGTTTCTCTAATTTCTGCAACTGTATATAGACTAAGTCTAAAGTGAAGTCAAAATTATTAGTTCAGGTAATACATTTTTACTCATATACTCATACAATGAATTCGTTTGTACGCTTATATAAGTATATCCATGGAGTTTTCTTTAGAATACAGAAAGCAGCGGCTGGGAGGGGGTAGACCAGTGACAACATAAGGAACACATACAAAGAAATGTCAAATAATGCACGGTTTTTGATTTATAGGCTCTGCATATTGTTGCATTCATGGCAAACTCTCAGAATTTCACAATTCCCCCCGTACCAGTTGTCCATCTGCACTCCAAGCCGAATGTCCAAACTGCGTTCAACAGGCGCGACAAGTTCTTCACATTTGCTTGGGATTCGCTTCAGCATGTGCCGCCAACGATTCTACGCGACGATTCTTCTCTCCGATCTTCTGGCCGGGTTAAAGAGTTTCTCTACCTAAACGCATAATTTGCATTTCGGGCGAACGAAACGAACGGAGCCTCGAAATTGATAAAGCTCGTTTGCCACGATGCTTTGTCAAATGATTCAATTTCTTCGTTGACTTGAAATGCATTTCGAAATCCCAAAAAGAAATATACCAAAAAAATACGAAAAAGATATGTTTTCTTGTTAAAATGTTGGGTGTGTTTGAAATGCAAGCGGGATCGTTCATTCTGTCTGTGTGCCGTATCAAAAGTCAAATACCTCTCCCCTTAGGTCTTACCCCTTACCACTGTCTGTTCCTTGGCCATTTTGGCCTGTCAGAGTTTACATATGTCGGCTTTTAGCTGCCTTTATTTTTATTTATTTTATGATTTTAGGAAGGCGCAGTTTGCAGTTTGTTTTTTCGGATTTCGAATTTCGGATTTCGCTTTTTATTTTTATTTTTCCGCCAGTATCTGAGACTCTTTATTAGTCATGAGTGGTTGCATGGCTTATGACAATTCCTTTAGCCGCCTGTCACGCCCCAAGAATGTGCGTGCAATTAATCAACAAGAGCGAGAAAAAACCACATCAAAATTTGCAAAAATTGCCCAAATTGGCAATTAAATTAAATATCGCTTAGTTTTTGTTAGTCAGTATTGGAATTTGTGTCTCAGTTCGAGTTTAACCCTTCCCCAATACACTTAATCAAATAGGTACATAGATTGCGTTATCTTGTCTTGAATGTCAAGAGATGATTTCAAAATTCCCAAAATTGTCTGTCCCTATGCAAGTTTTACCGACACTATTGAAGCTAGAGTAACCAAATTTACTAAAGATGTAAATAATTTTAAAATAATCGAGAAGTGAGTTTATCGAAATATCAAATCTATATATCTATATTCTATATATATATATAAAAGTGAATGTCTGTCTGTATGTTCGCGATAAACTTGAAAACCGTTTAAAGAATCTTGATGAAATCTTTTATAATATATTCCTTGAAGTCCAGGGAATGTTTATAGCTATAGTTTGTTGTGTCATCACCACCCCCACACAACCACCCACTCATAAACGAAAAATGATAATATTCATGAGTATAATTTTACATTAAATAAAAACTATAATATCCACGAGTGTTAGTGTGTGTAAGTGTGTAAGTGTGTGGGGAAGGAAGTTTCATAGCAATTGTTTTACCGTGCCCTCGATCGACATAATAAATATTTATAAGAATCAAAATTTAAATAAATATAGTTAGGAAATGCAAGCAACGCCGCGGGTATAAGCTAGTACTAAATAAAATTGTGATTTTTAGTAATCGTGTCGGAAATCGATTAATTGATGTTTTTCAATTTAGATAAAAATTTCAAAATGATGAATTAAAAGAAAACTATATAATCATATGCACGGTTTGCATGATCAGAATTCAATGTTTTAATGTAAGTATTATTATTCGGATATGCACACACTATAGGATACGTTCTTCCAAACACATTTGCTGATTGTGTTCCGTTATTTGTAGCGAAAAAATCGATTATTTTATACATACCTATCATCAGATAAAACGAGTTTTTCCCAAAACTGTTGTCTTCCTTAAAGGACTCGCCAACAAGCCAATGAAAACAGACTTCAGACAGAGTATACCGCAGTCAGGAGCGTCTGACTGCAACGTTCTTACTTGTTGTAAACTGTTTAATAAACAGTTTTACTCCCTGTACCCATAAAATGGGTAAAAATAGGGTACTAAATCTGTGCAAATGTATGTAACACGCAGAGGGAGACATCTCCGACCCTATAAAGTATATATATTCTTGATCAGTATCAAAAGAGATTTCAAACGCGTCGATCTCAGCAACTATGGGAATTAGAGACACCAAATTTGGAATGTAGGTTCGTGTATAGCGGGCGCAGGTCAACTTTATTTTGGATCCGAGATATTCCCCCGCTATTCGATAAAAACCGTTTTACAGTAACAATTTTCAAGATACAGCTTTGGGATTTGCCATGTACTATACTTCAGTCACTCTTAATCTAAACTTTAAGTTATTCACGAAAGAAGATTAAGTACTGAAGCGCAGGGGGAAGAAACAGTACCGCCACCACTTAAAATGCCTCGCTTGCGCTGTCGCTTGTGTGTGCGTCTTTGGGTTTGGGTATGTGTGTGTATATGTGTAAGTGTATAAAGATACGATCGGAATCTTTTGACCTGGGTACAGGGAGTCGGGTATACTCGACTGTAGCATTCTTACTTGTTTTTCATTAGATCTAAAGTACACCAAACGCAGATATTTTGGATAAATTTGCAACTTTACGAAGATAAAGATAATATGGTAAAGTGGAGCCAACGCCAATTTAGTACTTATTTTGTAAGTATTACATGCTGTTTTCTAGCACTTGGTTTTAGGATGTCTTTTTTGCTTAGTTACGCTCACTTACTAATTTATACAGGTTCTTATATTTTTCAGTTTCTTTTTTTTTTAGTTTGTATCGTGTCTTTGCGTGATTTTTTGCGTATTTCTGCACAGCAGGCAGTTTTTTGTTGGGTAAAAAAATAATTTTGAATACAAGTTGATGTTTATATGCAATGTTCAAAGGTTTGTGTGTGTGTATTTGAAGATTGGTGTGCGCGGACTGTGGCAAAAATTGCGCGCGTTTTTATCATTAATCATTTGGCACAAAACAAAAAAGCGAGCCAAAGGCTTAGTTTTTTGCGAGCCACCAAGTTCAATAGAACTTGTTTGAAGTTAACGAGTAACATTCGTATGTGTGTGCCTAAAACATGACCAAGCGATTTTGAGGAGGCGAGTGGAGTAGAGTATAGTTGAGTGGATTGTAGTGGAGTGGTGCCGAGTAGAGTAGAGTCGGGTCGAGTTGAGTTGAGTTGAGTCGAGTCGAGACTTTGGGGCCGTGATCAATGCCTGAGGCTAGTCTGCGAAACTTGATTAAAAATTCAAGGCCATATTGTGGCAGCAACGAGCATTTGAAACGAAAGCACCCCCCGCCACCGTCTTGGACACTCCCAGTGCAGCTTGTTGTGGCATGTTTAGAAAGCGGTTACAAATACTCGAAACACCCAAGTCAACTGGCTGCTCCGCTTGCCCAGTGCACTCGTTGCACTTGCCCCTGCCCTGCCCTGCCCACTGTGGAAACTAGTTACTCAGTTGGTGGAGCTGCGAAGAGTGGGTCTCCGACTGGCTGCCAGCCCCATTGAAAGTGGTTTGGCGTGCCCACTTTTTTCCCATGTACTTCATTTTCTTATAGCAAATTATTTTCTGTGTTTTTTTTTATATGTTTTTGCATTGTTATTGTGCAGTCAACAGCTCAGTTTCATATCTCACAAACAAACCATCTATTTTGTTTGTTTTCGCATTCATGCATCAGTTTTAATTGCATTTCATTTAATTGCCAACCTGGCGCTGCCAATTGTTGTAATCACCAAGTAATTGAAATTAGCCATAAACAATTCTACTTAAGCTTTTTCTTTCAATTGATCTCACAGCTGGCCACCAAATAGAACCAACTCTGTATACCTGATCGAAACGCTTATTCTAAATACTGCCAATCCGTCAGCTATGGAATTTAGATGGTTGGAGTCCGATTTTGTTGGTTGTTTCATAAACGACTTCAATTCAGTCTGCTGTTTGAACAGCTGCTGCCTGCGGAGGTTGTGCTGCTGTGGCAACCCACAAAAACTACCAAAATAAAGTAAAATTCATCAAATCATCACTTACCAATGTTCTTCAAGCAAACCTTTGATATCATGAAATGTAATCATTGCGCTCGTTCACCAGAACCAATCGCTGACTTGCTAACCGATGACTGATTTGTCTTTTCCTTGCAAATTTGCACAAATTCAATTACAGAGAGCACAAATACCATTCTTATGTGGGTATATCACAAAGATATCCCCGCCTGGTTGCGTTTAGGAGAAATCTGTTTGTTTTCTTACAATACTTGTCTAAATTAAACTTGATTTTATCGATCAAATCACACATCCTAACAGACTGCACTGCCCTTGCCAGAAGAAGAAACATGTACCTGGGTGGGTTTTTCCTTCAGACTATATCGTTTGTACTCTAGATCCGACCAAGATCCTTGCATTCATGCAGGAGATAGGGTTGATGAGTGAACTTTAGGCTTAGAAGGGAGCACAATAGATCTCATAGGTCGCAGTGCAACGCCCCCATCAAATAATAATAATATCGATCAAAATAAAAATTATAATAAATTATAATCGTCCCGAAAGTCTGTTTGGTGTGACTTTTTACCTATGTAAGTCTATCCTGCTCGGCTTAGGGTTCTTAAGCCCATATTTGAAACTAACTTCTGTCTTGAAGTTGCTGTTTGAATTCTGGATTGTTTTAAGAGCAATTCATCACTTCATGCCTTTCTCAATAACTGAAGGTGTTGATTTACAATGTAACTCCTAAAGAGTTGTGAAATGTATTGTCATTCCATAAGTATTCATGATTATGAAAATGCACACATGTTTAAGCAGCATACTAGTTTCAAATAATCGAAAATACATTATATTTTACTGGGTAACCTAACAGACCTCTCATACAAATATGTCGCGGTATAAGAAGTCAGAAGGCACACCATCCCAGCACTTACTACCTGAGGAAACCCCGCTTGAAAGCTTCCTTTACTAACCCCTATATTACGGGAGAAGTTAACTATTTGGACGGAATTAGTTTCAGCTGGGCCACGCCTCCAAGTGTTTAACAAGCAAATGACAGCCCACTTGTGAGTGTATCTGTGTGTGTGTGTGTAGCCTGGCAGCTTTAATAGCCTCAATCTCTTTCGTTTTTTAGATTCTTAACGCTTCTTGCTACCAACTGCTGCTGCCTCAGTTGATGGGATCCAACATTTCTTGGGGTTCTTCTTGTGTTTTTCGCATGATGATCGCATGTTTATAAATAGTTGGGACGTTAAAGTAATATGTATATGAAATGTCGATTTCAAAGTGTCTACAATTTCCACACACACACACGCACACACACACACACACACACACACATGAGTTGTTGTTCCTCTGTTCTGAGTGGTTTCTGTCGGTGCTTTTGAGCTTTACCTTGAGTTTTGGTTTCATTTACGCAGAGCCGAGAGAAGAAAATTGTCGGTCGTTTGGTCGTTTGGATTTTGCTTTGTTACTTGTAATTAAAGTTGCCAGCGGAAGTTAGACGAGCTGTGAAGTTCACTTGACATGTGCATGTGTATGTGTAACAGCTCTAAACACACGACTATACACATAAACATATACTACACCTGATTTTTGTTGTTCTGGGCTTTTCCCTGTTGCGGAAATGTAATGGGAGCCAGATGCGCTAGGTCGCACTGCAAAGTTACACAGCCGAGGAAATATCTACATACATATCTATAACTATATCAGGTTTTATACTATTTTCTAATCTTCATTTGTTATTTCTCTCTTCTCTTTCAGGTAATGATACACATCCAAAGAAAATGTCAAGTCTAAGTTGCCTTTCTACAGGTAAACCCTATTTTGCATACTAACTATTAGCCTACAGCATATGTAGAGTTGTCTTTCCCAATTTACACACAAAAAACATACGCCTACACACACACACACACACGCACACACACGCACACACACACCCACACAAACACAGCTGCCTTTGCGTAATTTCTTTTGCTCTTACCCCAAAAAATTAAAATAGAAAGAAAAACAGAAAAAAGTAATTTGACAGGCGTACTGAAATCATATGACTGACAAGTTGCCCCTTGACACACTTTTTGTCATAGCAACAAAAATAATAAATTGTTTTAAATTTTTTAATAAATCTACATAAAAAATCGCGGAATATGTTAACATTTTGGCCAACAATTGGCACCAACCGGTTAGCGGGGGTGGGTAAGATGTGCGGTGAATTTTGTTTTATTTTTATTTTGAATGAGGCAAACAATTTTAGTTACAAAAGTATGGCCAATAAAAATTACAGAAAAAAATATATTTTACATCTTGTTTAATAATAACTTTAAAAAATAAGTAAGAAGAGGAAACGAGTATGCCCGACAACAAAACTCCCTGTACCCAGGTAAAAAATTTCTGATCGCATCTTCGTACACTTACACATACACACACAAAGACACATACATACAGGGCACAAGCGACAGCTCAAGCGAGGCATTCTATGTGGCGGCTGTGCTGCTTCTTTCCCCCCGCGTTGCAGTACTGAATGTTGTTTGTTGAATAACTTCCGTGTTTATTATCCGATCGATTTGAAATTTGGACAGTAGATTAAGAGTATTAGTATTAAGTACATACCAAATCCTAAAACAACTGCAAAACGGTTTTTATCGAATACCCGGGGAATGTGGGGGAATATCTCGGATCCAAAATAAACTTGACCTGGTGTCTCTACTTCTTATAATTGCGGAGATCGACGCGATCGTACATACGTAAAGACAGACGTACAGACACGCGGACAGACAGACAGACGGATGGACATGGTCAATTCGAGAACTCTTTGAATACTGATCAAGAATATATATACTTTATAGGGTCGGAGATGTCTCCTGCTGCCTGTTACATACATTTTCACAGATCCAATACCCCCTTTTTACCCATTTTGTAGGTACAGGGAGTAAAAATTTAAAAGTGCAATGAACAGTATTTTTTCTTCATACCGCATACTTTCGTTTCTCTCTCTAGCTCTTTGAGATATGGAATGTTGAACAGCAAATGAGCCTAAAATAGTATTTTTTATTTATCTTTATCAGATCGTCTTGAAAGTTGAGTGAAATTTCAACAGTTAAATACTTGTAAATGAAATATAATAATAAATAAACCGACAGAAATAGCAATCCGCAAGACTTCAAAAAATCAGTAGCTCATGAATGCGATTAATTGAATGTACTTAAAACCTTAACATTTGAATGGCTCTCAATGGGATTTAGCCAAATTTGTTAGTCCCTTTCTGCTGCTGTCAGGCAATCGTGTGCTTTAGCGAGTGATTTATTTGCAAAAGCAATAAGAAATAATGGAAATAATTTGATGAGAGAGCGAAAGAAGCAACACAAAGAGCCAAATGTCAAATGGACAGGTGTTGCAAGACGCAAAAAAAAAAGAAACGAAAGTTTCAACAATTTGTCACGCCGAGCATTAATACGATATAATACAATAGATGTGCACAGGAGGCCTAAAGCACATGATAGTATAAGCCCTAAAATTGAGGGCCTGGTGAAATTTATAAAACACAAAAATAATCTTTATTATTTTAATATTTTGGTACGTTTGTCTTTGTCCACAGTTTTCGCTTGGCGCTGCAAAAATACAAAAATACAAAACAGACAAAATCAACAGGCAAACAAATTGATAATCGCATTAAGTTCAGATACTTTTCTGTATTTTATTTTTCGGTCTTTTGGCGCTGTACATGCATTTAAAAATTCCTGGAAATGTATTTTGTAATATCTCGTATAGTTCCCCCGTTTTCTGTGCTCGGCTTACAAGTGCCGGCGGCGGTAATGTAATACCCATAACAAGTACACTTTCTGCTGCACTCGACAAAAGATTTTCCCACAATGTCAACATTCAGCGAACCAAAAAATTGCGCATACGCATCGTAGAACCGCGAAGTCAATGCCAGCCAATGCCAAAAACACCCGACAAAAATATACTTGTATATACATATAAAACAAAACAGACATCGCCGAAGGCCACGCAACTAAGTTAGCTTTAGTATTGTTAACTATCCTAACTCCAATAAATAAAGATATAAATATATAAATCGTGTTGGTAGCCACTGAAGCATCAACAGTGCCACGTTTTGCACTTGAAGTGCAGCACAATAACATTCGGTAAACAAAGTTGCAGCAATTCGGCAAAAAGGGGGAACAAAAGTGCGACAGAATAAAGAAAACACAGGAAACTCCCCCTGGCTCTGCTGCAGTTCAATGCCTTTGCTAGTGGGCCAAAATTTAATCTCAAAATTAAAATGCTAAGCTTTTGGGTAACGAGTTGTTGAAAACAATGCAGAGACGGCTCCGTACTTAGATATATGGGCGCGTATCTGGACAAAACAATCTAACTTATAATATTATATTTTTAATATTATCCGCCCTAAACAGTATTTTTACTCCCTTGTACCCTTGTACCTTGTACCTTGTAATGGGTATTAAATCTGTATGTAACAGGCAGAAGAAGACATCTTCCTATAAAGTATACATGTATATTCTGGATCAGTATCAAAAGAAAATAAGAAAACTATAGAGACACCAAATTTGGCATTTAGGTTCGTTTATAGCAGGTACAGGTCAAGTTTATTTTAAGTCCGAGATATTCCGCACCCGTAATTCGATAAAAATGTTTTACACCAACAATTTAAAAGATATAGCCTTAGGATTCGTTACTTATAATACCTAAATCCCTCTCAATCTACTGTCAAAAATTGAAGTCGATCGGATCATAAACACGGAAGTTATTCAACAAACTAGATTCCGTACTGCAGAGCGGGAGGAAGCAGCAGCGCAGCCTCGCTAGCATTGTTGCTTGTATGCGTGCGTAGTTGTGAGTTGTATATGAGTTGTGTAAGTGTACGAAAATGTGTTTGGAAGTCTTAGACCTATGTATAGGGAGTCTCATAGTCGGGTATACTGGACTATTGCATTTTTACTGGTTTTACTAAAGGAGTTCAAGAATTTTTCATATTCATAATCACAAAGGCAAATTAAGTAGCGCTTTACGAATTTTAATACTCGGTTTCCAGAGGGAAAATTGGTATATTGGGTTTGCAAAATGTCCGTTCGTCTGTCCGTCCGTTCATACCCTTGAAGCTAGAGCAACCAAACTTGGTACATCTGTACCCTCAGTTTATAAAGTCTCGAAACCTCCACTACCCGTCCGTACAGGTAGAGTCACAAAATTGGCATACAGACTAATCTTGGCCCCCTAGACAAATCTGCATCAACAAATTGTGAAGCTGATCGAATCGCTATATCGCAGCTGGATATCACGATCGTTATAAAATAGAATTGCTTTAAAAAAACACTTTATATGTACATAAAAAGGACATATTTGCGGATAAGGATAAGGTTTGGTAATTTTCGCGGCTGTGGCAATTTAAAATGCGATAGATCTGTAAGGCGTTGCCTATTTCTGCATTGGTATGCAATTATGTGGACTGCGTATACTATTAATAGCACTTGTAGCACTTAAAATCGACTGATTAACTAGGTTTTTTATCCTGTAGCTCAAATGCATCAATGCCTTTGTTCGCATCATAAAACTCGAAAGTGCGTTAATGCGTTCTGGTAATGCTTTTGCGACCAGTTTTAACTAGAGACCCATTCACGTACCAGATGCATTGTCAAGTGACGTAAATTACTTCAAGGACGCACAGTAACCCTCGCGAACATCAGACAGTTATAATAAAAATAATGACAAGAACGGAGAATAAGAGCAAGTCAGGACGGCAATCGAGTCGCAAGATTCAATTTCTGCATCATAGTCGTTGCCGTTGTTGTTGTTGTTGTTGTTGTTGTTGTTGTCCTCGTCTGTGTAGCTCAATAAAAATCACTGACCATCAACAATGTGGATGATATTTAATAAGTCGCAGCCAAGAGACGACAACAAAGAGACTCGAGACAGTCGGGCGTCGGTCAGGGTGGGCCATGAGTGGAAAGGAGTGGAATGGTTTAGGATGTCGTCCAGTTGGGTTTGATTGCTTGGGATGCTGCATAACAAGATGTGTACCAGCTGTACAAGCTGTAGAGCATGTTTATAATGTAAAACCAATAACAATAACAATAAAATGTAAATAAGCCAGCCAGACAATGAGATCCAAGCAAACCAGACAAAAGTGGATAGCTAAAACGAGTCGCATAAAAAAAAAAAAAAAACAAGTACTGCATTTTACTTTTCCTATGGCGACCAAAAGGTCGGTGGGACTTTAACGTAGCGCAAACTATTTTCTAGCTAAATTTTCAACCATTTTTTATATGTTTCCATACAATATTCAATTAAAAACTTCCGTTTTAAACTTCAAACTCCAAAACTCCAACAATAACAACAAGAATTGCACTTGAACAAAGTTTTTGCATACGTGAAACGCTTCACTGACTGCATTAATCACGTTCGTAGGCTTGAGGAGTGGGTAGAGCGCGGTGAATGAAGTAAAACTGGCGGATGAAGTTTGGCAACAGTGTGTCAGCTAAATCACAATGAGAGGCTATACACTAAATAGCGTACACCTGATTGCAACGATGCCAAACTACAATACAGTATAAAATTTGCCTACACATTAAAGTTTATTGTCTCGGTAGTCGATTTTCAATAGGTGTAAAATATGAATTATAGCTACAATTTACATTATACCTTACAGAAATTGCTCTTTTGTCACATTTCTCCGTTCTGGCCACCATTTGTGTAGGACAAAATTACCAAATACACACCAATAGTAATTTTAGTTAAACTACAATTGCGTATTACGACAGTTCATTGCACTGTGCTTAACCAGTTGCACTTTTCCAAAGCGTTTTTGCAAAATTTTACAATCGCCTTACGTTGTTGTCAAACTTCACTCGATTTAGTTGAGTGCTAGAGCTACCCTTCACATGTTACAAACTGTGCACTTTTTTTTACTTCACAGCTTCCATCTTTTTGTTCTGGTCACACTGTCATAAGCATTCGCTAAGAAGAAGCTCGCCAAAACAATCGGCGATGCGACTTTTGTTGAGCTCATCCACTGCAACTTTTTCATCTATTTCGACTTTCTTTGTATGAGTGTGTGTTTGTTTGTTAATGGCTTCCCTCCATTGCCATTTGTTTAGCGCTCCATTGTTTTTGCTCGGCTTCTAGAATACTTTTATGTGTCGCCGCGCACAACAGCCAGCGTTTAAATATAGGCACACGCACACACACACGTTGCCACACTTCTAGCCCGCCCAAGTTAAGCACTTTAATATTTGTCGAGTGTCGCCGCGGCAGTGTTGGTAATCGACTTGCGGGCGAGTGGCGCATAATAACTACGCCGCAAACTGCAATAAAAGACAGTATAATGTGTCCGATATATGTACATACATATGTTAGCTACAGAATGTTAAGTGTAAGCATATGTGTGTATGCAAACATGAGCATGATTAAAGGCGCATAGGCCAGAAATTGGCAGTTGTTTGATTGAGCGACAGAGAGTGGGGAGAGCCTGCAATTAAAGCTGCATAGTTCAAGGCTCTAGCCTCGAACCAAATCAAAGTCACACAGCTAAGAGCTGGAAACTTAAGCTAGGTATACAACTCAGGGCGTTAGCTTGCATAGTTGAAATCAAATCTAACATACAACAGAGTGACCATCGTCTTTTATTAACGGATATCTATTCCTTAATAGAAACCAGCCAAGTAATAATAAATAAAGTGGATCTTGTTCTTCTTCCGCATCATTAAACGTTAACTCACTCATAAGAATTAGTCCAGGGTATTTTCGTATATCTTTCACAGTATCTGAGCCACATTTGGTATGATATTATATTCTGTTTACAGATGTACGCAATTATTGCATGTATCGTCAAGCCAAAACACTTTAAGAAACTTTTCCTATGGTTTCCATGATAATTTTGACTTAACTCGCATTTGCTCCTGTCCGCGTATAAGCCGTAAACAAAATGGCGTCCATTTAAGCGCGGTACAGTGCCGTCCGGTCATGCACGCTGTCGTTGTCCTAGTCGTTGTCATGTCAAATGCACATTTTTCCTTGAACTCGACAAACGGAAACGGAAACCATTGCAAATACTTTCATTTACCTTCGAGCTGTGTCTTTTTTTGCTTTCTCTTCCTTTCTGCTTCTCAGTCTTCCACTCACGACCATCTTGTGTGGCGGCCATTTTTACTCCCTGTACCCATTAAATGGGTAAAAAGGAGGTATTAAATCTGTGCAAATGTATGTAACAGGTAGAAGGAAACATCTCCGACCCTACAAACTATATATATTCTTGATCAGTATCAAAAGAAATTCGATTTGGCTGTGTCAGTCTGTCTGTCCATATGAGAGCGTCGATCTCAGCAACTATACTAGAGACACCAAACTTGGAAGGTAGGTTCGTCTATAGCCGTTTAAATTACAGACGCCATCCTTGCAGACGCGTCGTTCACTTGCAACGTTTATACTCGTATGTAAGTATATAAATTAGTGGCGCCTTTTTGTTCAAACAAATTTGGACAGTTACAGTACAACACAGACTAAATGGTAAAGCATAAGCCTCAACTTCTTTCCCACCCTTCCACCTCCTTTGTCGCCCACCAAAGCCAAGGTATAAGCTCAAAGGTCATGCGACAACCCTCGCCGAATGCCGACCTATGCTTTAAGTAGGTTAAAAACCACTTCCAGCCCTGTGACGTACTGCAGTGTGATGCAACCCTGATTTTGATGTGGTCAACACATAGAAGATATGGGGAGGAGGCGAACTGTTTGGGCTAGGTCCTAGGCAACATGCCAACGAACTGAAAAAATCAATTTTTTCCGCCGTTTAACAAAACGTGCCTAACAACTGAGAAACTCGTGCAAAATATATATATTACAGCCTTGCACTAGAACCCATCTAAGGCCCCCTTAAGACCGTGTGCATCGCCACACCCCTCAACAGACCCCCAGCGACTAAGAGAGCGAGACAGAGAAAGGAGAGAGAGACAGAGAGAAAGGGAAAGAGAGAGCTAGCAGTGCATTTGCCATGCGCTACTTCTGGTACAGTTTTTCAACTCCAGCTAACAAACTGGCGCCTGCCACTGCAAGCAGGGCATCCGGTAACCACCCGTAACCCAAACCTCGGAATATGCTTCATGTTGATGTTTTGGCTTAAAGCCTTCGCCAAAGGTAGAGCAGTCATCGGGTGGGCACTTGGGCAGATACCTTTGCATTTTGGGGTTGCTATGGTTAGGACGCTAATGTTTTGGCCTCACTACGTTTTGAGTTAGGGTCGTCAGCCCTATTTATGTAATCGGCTGGCCCTGTAGGGCTATTGGTCAAGAAGCGATATGGAAAAATGTGTCAATGGAATGATTTTTGAATTGCTTTTTGAGATTTATGTCTGAGGAAAGGGGGAGGGCACAAGTATAAATTCATTGGTGGTGACTTCCCCTTATGAATAATGAGTGATTAATTAACTGGGGTAAAGTTCTAAACAGAACCAAATGCAATCCACGTCACATTTACTAGTTAGTAGCTACATACTATATCGACGAATGATCATATAACAAGTTAGGATGAAGATCTTTGGGGTTGCCAAATGTAGTTAACTATACAGAAATAGTACTGCTATGAATAAATATTTTCACAGGTATATTGTAGCACTCGTTTGCACTTAGCTTTAAAATTAAGGACAGATTGATAGAAATGGGTAGACAAACTGTCATGGCTATATCGACAGCTCATAATATTGTAATCCAATTGTAATCCATAATATTGTAATCCATACCATTCCAAAATCCTCATTCCACGTAGATGAACAAACATTAAAAAGTTCACACGAAATTTCCACCCTATATCCGTGTCTGAATTATCTGATCGGTATGTAATTTTCACGATTGACAATGCTATTTCGAGACTAAAGCTACATATTTTAAATCGTGTTAGTACATGTAATGGATGTAAACTTGATTTGCGTCTGGCTTACAACTTCTGAGGTAACAAAATCGGTTATTCGGACGATTTATCTATTATTTGATTTTTCATATTCGACACGATATGATATATATATAGCTATAGCTATACATACATACGTATACTGTATTTGTGTTTATAATGTAGCTAAAACTCGACTGCAAATCGTACAAGCAAACAAGCCAACAAGAGTTCGTTGTTGTTGTTGTCGTTGTTGCCCAACGGCTGTCTGACTTTTTCATGGCTTTCAGGCGACTAGACTCCAACTAGCTAATATAGCACAATCGGAGGAAGGGTTGTGGGAGGGGCGTTGGTCAATGCAAGATGGAATCGGGATGGTATAGCGACTACAAAGAGTGCCTGGCTCCTTCCTGCATATGTAATTTGTGTGTTTTTTAAGCGCTGCAGCAGAAAGCGCTATTTGTACAAGCCCCCTCCGCATGTGGATATGTAATACATTCATATGTACATATGTACATCTTGCGTACACACACATACATATAATATGTGCTCACACACACACACACTGATAAAAGCCGATTAAAAATATGCATTGAAGCAAGTTAAACAAGTAGGGATGCACTAGTCGACTATACCCGACTACGAGACTCCCTGTACGCTGGTCTTAAACTTTTAAACACGTCCTCATACACTTACACATACAGACACATATACGCACTAATAAAAGGCACTTTCCCGCTCTGCATTACAGTACCTTGTTTCTTAAATAACTTCTGTGTTTATTATCCGATTGACTTGAAATGTGCAGAACAAGCGAAGTCCGTTATAATGATTCCCAAAAATCAGAGAAGTATCTATTAAATTGTCTTTATAATCGTTTTAACAAACAAATTGAATCTGCGTCTGGTATACATATCAAATTTGGTGTCTCTAACTCTTATTCCGAGTTTCCCAGACATAAAGATTGACTCAGATCTGGAATGGGTGCTTCTGTATAAAATGTGGGTTCGGGCGCAGGGGTCAAGTATATTTCAAATTTTTAATATTTCCCCCCAAACCCCCGCAAATCGATAAAAAAAAACGATTAGGAAGAACAATTTAAAAGTTATTGATTTTATTTTTGGCATGCATTAAAACTGGGTCACTCTTCATCTGATGCCCAAATTTAAAGTCAGTCGGATAATAAACACAGAAATTATTCAAGCAGGAGTTTAGGAGTTTTTAACCTGGGTATAGGGAGTCTATTAGTCGGGTATGGCCAACTAGAGCATTCTTCTTTGTTTCCTTCTGCCTGTTACATACATTTGCAAAATTGTACTATCCCCTTTTTTACGCCGAGTACAGGGCAAAAAAGTTTCATTTCTTAGCATAGAACAAAAGCACGCAAACGTTCGGCGAGCAAAACCAGAAAGCAGAAGGGAGAACTTACCTATACCACGTTTAAACTGTGTGGGACATGCAATTCACGCACACACACACATACAGAAACCAAAGGCGTACAAACAGCTGCATAGTAAGAGTTGAAGTGAGGGGTATGTTGGGGGTATACGCTGGCAGCGCTGCCTGCAGTGACAGTGGCAATGCCAAAGGCAAAGGCAAACTGCATATTCGAGCCTACATCAACATTTTTCTGCTTTGCAACAAGGGCGCTCGTTGCGCTCCAAGAGAGCAGAAGCGCACAAATAAAAAGAGAGCGCGCGTGAGAGTACTTGCGTTTGTGTGTGTGAATGTTCACTTGAGCGCGAGTGCAGCGGCTGCTGGGGAAGTTGTTTCGCTGGCGGCGTCGACTGCAGTTTCCCAGTTTGTGTTGTGCTCTCATGGCCATAGCTATGGCTTCTGTTTATGCCGCTGTCGCTGCCGCTGCTGCCTCTGCCTCTGCCTCTTTCTCTCCATCTTCCTCAGCCGCCGCGTAGCTTTCGGACGTTTACATGGATTATGTGGGTATGTAGTGCGGCGTAGCATTGTACCGAGACCGAGACCGAGAGACGACCAAGCACAATAACACAATGAACTCCAAATGTGGGCAGAGGCCGGGCTCGGCTTTTGAGTGGAAATAGTGGATTGAGAGGGGTGGACGTCGCTGGCTGGCTTTTGTGTTTTGTTTTTTGTAGTTGCTTGGCGTCTGTATTTCCCCCTCCCCCCTTTTTGTTACTCCATGTCGTTATTTAGCATTGAGCGAGTTGGAAAAATGGCTTTTCATAGAGAAAAATGAAATGTGGCTCGTTGGCTCTGTGTGTGTGTGTGTGTGTGTGTGTGTGTGTGTGTGTGTGTGTGTGTGTGTGTGTGTGTTGTGTTTGTATTTGTATTTGTAGTTGCTTTTTAATGCCTGTATAATAATAACTCATCAGGTTGATGCGTTACCCTGGAGCACCTCCAACCTCAGGTAATTGCAATGGCAAAATGGCGGCCAATAAACTGCCGACAACTGTGAGCGCCATCTGGCGCCAGCTTGAGCGTGCTCTATTATAATCGTACTCGTTGGCCTTCGGAGAAGCCTCTATTTTGGCCCGAATTTAAATAGGAAAATCGGTTTGCCCACATGTTGGTTAGGTTGATATTGGATTGGTATGTTAAACCAACCCTTGCCTTGTGTTTGTTGTCTGTAGTGAGAAAACAGCCGATACTTTCGAAAAATTGAAAGCTATCGATAGTATCGATGATGACATCGATAGCTTTGCAGCTCTACCCTGCACCTGCCAACCAAGAGAACGCTTCCCAACTCCATCGAAGTGCCATCTTGGGCATAAGGTTTTCAGAGTTAGCAACCCAAGGGCGGATAGAAAAAATACATATTTAAACTTCCTTGATACGTAAGAAATTGCCAAATTGAGCGAGACCTTTCCATTGGAGTCTAGAGAAACTGATGCTCCAGTCGTTAAAATGGGCGGAGAATAAAATTCAGGAGGAAATAGTACATATTTCAGTGCCCAACTGACTAACCCGATAATTGTCGTCTCAATTGTGACTAAAACAGTTCAGGAGTTTGTAATCCAACTCCTTTTGACCGCAATCAATATAAGATTCTTGTCTACACTAGGACATTCTCTTCAATCCCCATACTGATCTTATTTGTACTTGTCATAGCTCGAATAAAATAAAGTTGCTTTATTGTTGTGCTCAAACAAGCCATGAAAATGCCAAACATTGCATGACGTTGTTGGAGGCGCCTCCGTAGGAAGTGGGTAGGCCATATGTAGGAATGTAGAGGGAGGGACACAGAGGGAAGGGGTCAGTTGCATGTGTGTGTGTGGAATGATTGGCGGTAGTGTGTGGTTGGTCAGGTTTTTACTTTTCTTCGGCTTTACAGACTTTTTCTTTGCCGCAACAGCAATTTACTGCATTTTTCATTTACCACGCAAGCGGCAACAAACACACTTGGCACCATCCACCATCCACCAGCCACTTGCCACTTGCTGCCACACGCCGCAAGTTGCGAGTTGCGAGTTGCGAGTTGCACGTTGCAGTGAAATTTTGCTCAAGTTGGCGTCGCTGCTGAAGCAGACGAAGTTTGCATGACGCCGCACTTTATTTCATATTATTTAGCGCGAGGTATTTCTTTTTCTTTCTTCATTTCTGTTTTGCTCTGTGGCAGTGAAATTGAAACAACGCAAAGTTGTTGCAGGAGGGAAAGTGGAAAAGCGGCAAGGGGACGCGCGGGCCAGCAGCAGAGCCCCCAACATACGGCAAGGCGTTTGCGCGATTTTTCATGGCAGCGACGGTTTCGGAGGAAAAGGGCGCCTGCTGGGCGGTGGAGAATTATGACTGGGGAGCTGGGTGGAGGCGGGCAAGGCTCGTGCACTTGTGGGCAAGTGTTTCGCTTCGGATTCTTAGTCGAGCCTCTCCCCTCCTTACAGTAGGCCGTTGCAGTTGCAGCAACACCTCTTGTTCGTATCTATTGTCCACTTGGGCGCGCCCCCTCCTCCATCTATCGGTTGCCCGATTATTACTATCCTTGCACCCATCAACATCTTGCTTGGTTGCAATTGTTTCCCAAATCAAACAGAATGAAAACATAGTGAAAATGGACATATTCCTACATCTCAAGTTTGGTGTCTCTAGCTTTTATAGTTTTCGAGATCCTTGCGTACATACGGACAAACGGACAGACAGACGGGCATATCCAAATCGAATTTTCTTTTGATACTGATCAAGAATATACATATATACTTTGGAGGGTCAAAGATGTCTCCTTCTGTCTGTTACATACATACCCCCTTCTTTATGGGGGCACAGGGAGTAGAACGCTTCTTGTTTCCAAGAAATCACTAAACTCAGTCGGTCTAAGGTCCCGTGTTGTCTTTTTTGCATTTTATCTAGACATATTGTTCGTATTTGATGATTGGTGCGATTTTGAGCGCACGGTTATTGAATTTTAAATTTGTGGGTTTTGTGACGCCTGCCTGCTGCTTGGAGACTATTTGCAGATACTATATCAACAGAGATACAGCTATATGAGGATTTATATATGTAAATATACAGCTAGACAGACAGTTGAACATTGAGAACATGTGACACTCAGGGCATTTGTCTCTGAATGTTTCTTGCTTGCTTTTTGCCAAAGTACGAATGCAAATTTACACACTGAGTGTTGAAACCACCCCCTGATAAAAATTTATTTATTTGGGTCTAATGTTTTATGTAAGACAAGAAATCGAGTAATATTAAAAATTCACGGAAATGGCAAGAAAAAACAAGTAAGAATGCTCTAGTCGAGCATACCCGACTACTAGACTCCCTGTGTACCCAATACTAATATTCATAAACACATCTTGCAAGCAAGAAAGAATTTTGAACCCCCCTTTACCCCTTTTTTTGGTTAGAGGGAGTAAGCTGAAAGACTAAAGAAAATACGCAAACTGAAACTGGATGATTTTGTTTTGATTTTTACAGGTCGCGATGATCTCTCGCCCTCGAGCAGCCTCAATGGCTACTCCGCGAACGAAGGCTGCGATGCAAAGAAGAGCAAGAAGGGGCCAGCGCCGCGGCTGCAGGAGGAGCTGTGTCTGGTGTGTGGGGACCGAGCCTCTGGCTATCATTACAATGCGCTCACCTGCGAAGGCTGCAAGGGATTCTTTCGCCGGAGCGTGACTAAGAATGCCACCTACTGCTGCAAATTTGGTCGAGCCTGTGAAATGGACATGTATATGAGGCGCAAGTGCCAGGAATGCAGACTGAAGAAGTGCCTAGCAGTGGGAATGCGGCCGGAATGCGTTGTGCCGGAGAACCAGTGCGCCATGAAGCGGCGCGAGAAGAAGGCCCAAAAGGAGAAGGACAAGGTGTCCAGTTCGCCCAGCTCTCAGCATGGTCTCAACTCCAACTGTGGTGCTGGCGGCGGCGGCGCCGGCGGCGGCCTACATGGCACCCATGACTACGTCAAGAAGGAAATACTCGACCTCATGACGTGCGAGGCCCCCCAGCATGCCACAATTCCGGTAAGCTTACCCCCAACCTATTCATCAACGAAACCTTAGCTAATTGTTACCAATAAACTCCCTATAGCTACTACCTGATGATATTTTGGCCGAGTGTCAAGCGCGCAAAATACCTCCATTAACGTTCAATCAATTGGCCGTTATATATAAATTAATTTGGTATCAGGATGGCTACGAGCAGCCATCCGAAGAGGATCTCAAACGTATTATGGTAAGTACATATGAAAATATTCAAAAATAGTCCTCACTTCCATACAGCTCATCGTTTTCAATTTTGATTTCCTTTTGATACCTCAAAAATCAGTTGAATAGTTTTCATTCGAATAGCTCAATGCCAGCTTTTCACACCAAATATTCAATCCCGGATTTCGGCTTGATTATAATAGTTTTACCGTTTTACATCCCAAGCTTATTAATTTTGATATGAAATTTAAAAACGTTAATATCAAAAGTATTTCTAGACCAAAACACAGTCTACAGACAGAGTATTTTCTGCTCTCAAAATTGCAACTATGAAAGTCAGTGGAAAAGATTTCCAATTTAAAGACAAGACTGTGTTCCTTATAAACCGACTTTTTATATATAAAAACAATTTGTATGATAATTATTATGTTTTTTTTGGACATACCTTCAAACCTTCGAACTATGACGACGATTAACGATTATTAACTAATAGCTTGGATTATTGTATTAAGATGTTATTTCAACTATTAAATATAGTAAACTTTCTAATTTTTAATTGACTTCTTTCCCCGCAGAGTCAACCGGATGAGAATGAGAGTCAGACGGATGTCAGTTTTCGGCACATCACCGAAATCACCATACTCACAGTGCAGTTGATAGTTGAGTTTGCGAAAGGATTACCAGCGTTTACAAAGATACCCCAAGAGGATCAGATCACGTTACTCAAGGTTAGTATACACTATACTTATGGAATTGACAACTCTGACTAATCGATATTTAATCACAGGCCTGCTCATCAGAAGTGATGATGTTGAGGATGGCCCGACGCTACGATCACAACTCGGATTCAATATTCTTTGCGAACAATCGATCGTACACACGCGATTCGTACAAAATGGCAGGCATGGCGGATAATATTGAGGATCTATTGCACTTTTGCCGGCAAATGTTCTCGATGAAGGTAGACAACGTGGAGTATGCGCTACTCACTGCCATTGTGATCTTCTCGGACCGGCCGGGCCTAGAGAAGGCCCAGCTGGTTGAAGCGATACAGAGCTATTACATCGACACGTTACGCATTTATATACTCAATCGCCACTGTGGCGATTCCATGAGTCTCGTATTCTACGCCAAACTGCTCTCCATACTCACCGAGCTGCGCACTTTAGGCAATCAGAATGCCGAGATGTGTTTCTCGCTCAAGCTGAAAAATCGCAAACTCCCCAAGTTTCTTGAGGAAATTTGGGATGTACACGCCATACCGCCCTCTGTGCAGTCGCATCTGCAGGCTCAGCAGGAGGAACAGGAGCGAGTGGCCCGTGCTGAACGAATGCGGGGCGCGGTTGGGGGCGCTATCACCGCTGGCCTCGATGCCGACTCGGCTTCTACATCTTCGCAGGCGGCTCTAGCGGCAGCAGCGCAACAGCAACAGCAACATCAACAGCAACAACATCAGCAACATCATACGCTGCCCGTGCACACACTTCCATCGCTGCCCGGCTCCGTGTCTGGCTCCGGCACTGTCTCCGGAACCGTGTCCGGCTCCGGCTCTGGCTCTGGCTCCGTCTCGGCCGTCACTACCAGCAGCGATTATATTAGCGGCGGCGGGGCCATGGGGCCGACCACAGCAGCCGCCAGCTCATCCACCAGCATCACAGCAGCAGTGCCCGCCAGCTCCACCACAGCAGCGGTGGCCAACGGCGGTGGTGCCAATGTCAGCATGTATGCCAACGCACAGACGGCTATGGCGTTGATGGGCGTGCCCCTAAAGTCGGAGCACTCAACGACCACAGCATAGCCCCTGCTAGGAGGGATGTGCGCGGGCGGTATGCTTCTTGGCAGCATTATTGAGTAAATTGGGTGGGCGTGGCAGCTGTATACAACACACACACACAAACACACATACACACACACACACACACATACACATACAGACAGGCTTGTACCGTTACACACTTCTATAATATATTCGCGATATTTAGCATGGCATATAAGAACAGCTAGAACTGTAACCTTGGCATATTTAAAATCGTTTCTGAAATCCCGCGAACTTGATTAACAAGTGTGTAACGGAATAGTTTTGATAGATTTAAAATATAATTACCGCCTGAAAATTAAGTCGCATCTGAGAAGAAAGAAAACTGAAAAGAATAAAACATTTTTGAACAGCAGAACCTTCGATGAGTAAGCGTAAAATGCAGTTATTTAGTGTTAAGTCTGCAAATATTAGATTTAAGGCATTATGAATATATATACATTTATAAATATAAAAACCAATTCTTAACCTACACAACTGCTTAAACAAATTTTAAAACAAATAAAATTTAAATTAAATTAAATTAAAAACAACACCAAACGACAAGTTTGAAAAGCAAGAAAGGGGCCTAAAATAAAGCAGTTTCAAAATAATGAATAATGGAAACCGAATTGCCACAGATTGTTAAGTAACAGTTCCGTAACAGTTTCGATAGCAAGGCAAACAAAAAAACTTTTGGTTGAGGAGAGATCACTGCAAATTCGCCTGAACGCCCGAAAAACTGTAATGCAAAAACAGAAGAGAATCAAGATTGTTTATATTTAAAAAATATAAAAAATTTATGTAATAATATTATACAATAATACTATAACATAATATAACAAGCATGTGAATAATATGTAATCTTAACTCTACATCTAATTCAAAAGCAGCGAGTAAATTTGATTTAAAACCCCTGAACTTAAAAAAAAAACTAAAAACACTAATAACAATATTTAATTAAGTTAAATAATCCGCAAACCAACTTTAACAAATCTAAATCTATAAAACACGCAAAACTTGGACTGATTTTATAAATATTTTTTAATCGTATTAACTGAAAAGAAAAAAACAACTATAAAAAAATGTATAACAAAACAAATAGAAAAAAATACTACAAAACGACATATTTTTATTATGCCCTCCTTATATTTTTAATGTGAATTACAAGAAAAATGAGAATTTACATTTTTAAGCGCCGCCGTTTTTTATACAATTCGCATCATTTAAATCATTTTCGCAGTTTTATTTTTCTTTATAATAATAATAATAATTAAAACAATTGGCATCGTTTTTTCATAACAAAATTGTAAAAATTAACTAATTAAAAAAAAAAACAGTGATTGGAGTCTTACTCAAAAAAGGCATAAACGGTATTAATTAATAAAAAACGCAATATATTAAATTAAATGCACATTTTTGCTGGCAAAACAGTTTCAATCACTTGACATACACACACACAAAATACACACACACATCCAACAAAAGACTTCAATATTAATTTATAATTTTAATATTGTAATTCAAAATTTTGAAAAAAAAAAAAAAATTTACTTAAAAATATTATATTAAAGAAATAATTTTGCCAAATCAAAATTTTCTTGAAGGAAAACAAATAACAATTGTGCAAACTATATATTTTTGGCAATTTTCTATTTTTTGGAATTTATGGTATGCAATTGAATTATTTTTTGAGTAGTTTTTTATTTTTGCTGTTTTTTCTTTTTAAATGTAAAAACAAAACTAATTGTTGGCCTTATTTTAACTTAAATCAAATTTATTCTAATTTTAGTAGCGATTTGTAAAATACGACAAATTAAGTAAAATGTGTAATGTTTAAAATTCTTTTAATTGTGTAAAAAGTGGCAGATAAATCTTTTGAAATGTGCAATTTTTTATTTTTACTACTATTATTATAATTATGCTAATTAAATACTTATATTATTTCAAACACAGAACACACACACACACATTTATGTAAAATTAATTTATGACCATTGAATTTTTAAATTTGTAAAGCGATTTAAATCATTGAAAATAGCAATCAAAATACATATTAAAAGAAATATAAGAAAATTAAAATACATATTTAAATGCAATGTGCAAAAATGCTTTAAAAATTCAATGAACTGTAATCTTCACTTTAAAATGGAAAACAGAATAACAGTGAATAATTTAATTATAATAAATTGAATACAAAAGAACCAAGCAACCTATTAGTGAAGTGAACCCCCGAAAAAACGTACTCTTAAGTTTCTTTATTCATTTGATTTAAGATTAAGTTTATTAGTTAACATAACGCGCGTTTTATTATTATACAGAATTTGTTTTGTAGTTTTACTATAATGTAAAAAAAAACAAAAAACAAAAAACAAAAATCTATCATATAATAAATCATTTTTACTATTATACGTATACGCAAAAATTGAAAATGCGAAACAAAACAAAAATATACAAAATACACACAATATATACGAAAATATGTTGGTCGAAAAAATCAATCATAAACATAAATGCAACAATGTGTTTTTATTTTTTTGAACTTCATCTGGTTTCTTCAATAATTTCTATTTAAACAGGAGCGACACGACACTTAAGCAAAGACTCGTTAGGGTTAAGCCCCAGAAAATGATCGGTAGATCGATAAATTGTAGAATTTGAATGAAATTTGCATATGCGAAGCAAACGGCTGTGAAGTTGGCTTTTCAAAAAGTGTGAATATAAAACTATTATGAGCATGATATTGGAAAAGCAAGCTAGGAAACTATAAAACATTTTTTAATATAACAAGTTTGGAAGTAAAAGGAAGGTATTGTGGAACAGCTTGGGTTAGCAATGAGATCTATTTTAGTTATTTGTAGTAGTCCAAGTTTTAGTTTTGCCAGTTCGAAAGTTGCAAAGTTGCAAAATTGCATGATTTTAAAATGGTGGAGATTTGGAAGTAAAATCGAAAAATAATTTAAATACAAGATAAGCTATTTAATAGCTTTATGATACAAACAAATTTGCTATAAAATATGTATGTGAAACTCTGAATTATAAAAAACAACAACACATTTGGAAAATCAAATAAAATGAATACTTGAATAGCCTGATGTCATGTCAAGTGTGAATAAAAAATATAAGTTAAGTAACATAATCGAAGTTAATAAATAAAAAGCAAGCAAAAATAATAATTATGCTCCTCGCGCCCTCGTTAGTAGATTTCTTTCATCCTTGATAACAACAAAAAATATATATATCTAATAGAAAACCTTATACCTAAGCCGATTTGTAAATATGTATGTATGTTACTCTCGGTCTTAAAATATAGGCAACAAATACAAAACATACAAAACATACAAAAAGCAACCTGACAAAATTATAAAAATGAACGAACATAAGGTATAAAGTAACAAACTTGTTGAGATATCCATTCATTTAATATTACAAACAAATAAATCAAAACAAAGCAAGATTAAAGGAATCGTTATGTAGATTTTTGGAATTTGAATCAAGAAACGAAAGCAAGAACTTTATTTAATTTTTATGCACTGTTTTCTGTTATGTGTAACTTGTAACTTGTAACTTGTTTTGCCCATAACTAAGTATATACTTATGTATTTACCCCTAGAAGATACTATGTATGCAATATCCGTAAATGAGACCCAATTGCGCACACAGCTAAAGCTAAGCCTATCCTATCCGTAAAAGAAAAGTCAAATTTTCAATGAGTATTTAAAGTTTAAAGAGAATAAAGAGTTTTGTGTTCAACTTGTAGATATTGATCCTGAATTGAAAACTACCTCAAACGATATATTCAAATGAAACACGATTGAAAGGTTTTTGAGCATTAAAATAATAATAAACGTAACTACAAGCGAGACCTTAGCAGCAGCGCTAACCACATATACATACATTAAATACATTAAATACTTACAAAATACATTATGTTTCTAGAATTTCCTTACCAAAGCACACACAAAAAACAAAACAAAAAACAAAAAAAAACACCAATGGTTTAGTTCGAGATATGACAAGAAACTCCTAACGCCTTTTTAAAGGTACCTGGTTTGCAGCACTCGATGGTTAGCAGGTGGCAGGCAAATAATACAAATGTAAATCTAAACAAAAGCATCAAATAAATAATAAACGAATAATGCATATAGCATACTATAACGAAATTAGAACTTATTACCAAATCATTCAATTTCAGACGAAAAGAATTCATCAAATTTGACATATGTAAATTACAAATATTTGAGTTCGTCAAATATCAAATAGCTTCTTCAATTACAATCATACGCAAAACGAGTTGAAATATAAGTTTTGTAGTTTTTCTCACTGCCAAATTGATAAAAATTATAATCATACAAATTTAGGTTATTAGTATTATATTTGCAGACTTGTGCAAATTATATTTTTTAAAACTTAGCCGTAAATTCAAATGTCAAATTTGATTTGCAATGTGTAGCAATCAGTAAAATACGAGTACATAATTATCTACGATTCATATAAATAATACAGATAGTAGACACGACCTAATAATACAATAAATTTAAATTTCAAATACAATCACGAAGCAACGCACATTATTCAAAAGCAGTTGACAAAAGGATACATATTCCTTCAGGAAACAAAACCAAGCCCGAAAATACAACAAATTGTAACTGAATTGGTGGCATTTTAGTGTTACGATCAGAACAATACTCATATTTAAATATTCGAAAAGAAAGCAGGCAACAACACAAAATACGTAACTCGAGACTAAAGGAGTATTTGAAATAGCATATTTATTATTAATTTTTTGTTGTTGTGAGTTTGTACTTCCGATTTCTTGGATTTTGATTTATTATTATTCAGAAAATGCCGCACTGCCAAAAAAACCTAAATTAATTTATGTCTTAGTCCTATTTGAAGCCGTCGGGAGTACAGATCAAATAATCAATTCTTCAAATATCAGCAATTTTGTATTTGTAATTTTGTAATTTTGATTTATTTCGGTTAGAGCATTATTTAGACCCGATTTCAATTAAAATGAGAGAGATGTAGAGATTGTTAGAATTTAAACGGAACAAACAATTAAATATGCATTACTAATTAATTAAATATTTGGTACACTAAAGGTGGGAACTCACTTCAATCATGATCGCGATCCATGCGTGTACGTGTATTCAATAGAAAAGCAACAACACATACGACTCTGAGCGCGTTCCATATGAAGTGCATGCAAAAAACTACCACCAAATATGCTAATGAGCGTAATTTGACAACAACAAAGCTTCATGATCGGAGTCAAATATCAAGCATATGTTGATATTCCTCTCCGATCAAGAAACTTTCGGTTGAGAGGAGTGCGCTCTTTAGTTTCTGTGATCGCGCTCATCTTGATCGCGATCATAGACAAAGCTCACACGGATGACGCACACATGCATACTTGCGCTCAACTCCACGCATACAATGATGCTGGATCGCGATCAAGATTGAAGTGAGTTCCCACCTTAACACAAGACGTTAGCTTCTTATTTTTTGAAAACACAAGGTGCATTTATCTATCTACATAGACATTCTAATATTTGTTCTAATTATTTCAAAATTCTCAATGAAATGTATGTTATGTAATGCTTAACAAAAAAAAACACTCAAATTACATAAAGATACAAAATACTTTTACTTCCGAGGCGTAATTACTACGAGAATAACTTGACCTAAATTTGAGAAATAAATATATGATTTATATGTATACATTAAGACATGTGTAAAAGTTAATGCAATAATTTGCTATTTACACATACATATGTAACTTTGGGCGATCGAGCGCATCAACTTAAATTGGGTAATACGGAAGGAAGTCTATGGCGCATATGGTTACATATGATTTTTTTAAAATAATTACATACATAACAATTCTACATAGGCTTAGACCACACACTAAATAGTTTAAAACTAAGCTGTAAATAAACACACATATTAATATTAATATTACATTAATAAAAGTCTATATATACTACATATATATATGAAACGTGTAATAAAATAAAAAATATATATTTAAAATATGTTCAACCGATTACCGTGTGACTTAATTAATTGGTCCTGGCTTATTTTATTGAAAATTTCCTTAACCTTGAGAACCAATTCAAAACATTAATATTCAAATCTCGATAGGTCTTTCAAATATATCGACATATATAGCCTAATTAATCAGCTCACTTATACTACTGAGAATAATAACTTATAGAAGGGCCAGCCTTTGGGAACGTTTGTCGCAAAAATTTTCAACGCGGCATTATATATATATAATAAAATAAGCGACCGGAGTTGTTGTATGAAAACGCTGCAAAATGTACTGGAATGCCTGAAGAACGAAATGAAACTACAACTTAATTCAATTAAACTTAATTCAAATTAAATTAATTCCATAAAAAGTGGTAAATTTCCATACATTTTTCATACAAGTCAAGTTGCGACCGATCGATCCCACGGCAGGTACAACATATATTTGTCCGATTTTGCTTAAATTTGGTCAGCATATGTAAAACATGATCAAACTTAAATTTAGTGAGTTTGGTTAGGGCATCTTTGAAAACAAAAAGTTTTTAATACAAAAACTTAGTTGTCATCCTTTTATTCCTATGGGAGCTATATGATATAGTTATCTGAAATGCCAGCACCGAACATAAAGACTTCTGCCAAGTTTCATAATCATAGCTTTAAAATTGAGCGATAAGTTAGAATGTAAACAATCGGACTGCCAACATTTTCTAACTTTAAATACGTATTATTTAATATGTATGGCACCCACAGGGCACTATATGCTGGCAAGACTTTCAAAATCAGACTGGAATTACCGCCAGACGAGCCGATATACTAAAAAAAATGTCAGTGATTTTCATACAAGTTCAAAAGCGCGCGCTCACATTCATGACTTGTGACGTACATGCGCAGTGAGAGCCAAAAGTTGCAGTCGTCTTGTCATAACCTATGAGCTCTCTCAATCGTGAGTCCCCCCGAACAAATACGAAGCGTCTGGAGACCTGCCGCGTTGAAAATTTGTAGTGACTATTGTGTTCCCAAGATCTGGCATCTCTATAAGTTCAACTTCTCACTGGTCACGCACAAGGAAGCGATTACTGTTTTGGTGGGAGCATCGATAAGCTATCCATATGCGTTCGCGTTACAGGGCGAGAATGCAATGAATAAGTAGTGCTGGTAAATCGAACAATAATTGGCGTTCACATACCACGCATATTGGAATTTATAAATTATACTTCAAAATCAAATTATATGTTAATATATTTTATTGCCTATTCAATTAGAATTTTAACGTCAATTTATATTAAAATTATTCGTTATTAAATAATTCTTTCTACATACAAATTACAATTATACAAACAATTAAATTTTAAATCTATTAAACTACTTTCTGCTGCTGCTGCTTATGGTAATAATAATGATGTTTATGGTGATCATGCTGCTGCCGTTGGTAGTTTATTCTGCAAATCTTGTTCATACATATATTGTTGCGGCAGCGTGTGCGTCGTAACTCATGGCTTATTCCTTATGGGCGGTCGCTGCATCCCAATTTGCATGTACATTGTCGCCTAATTTCTATAGGCTCCGGATCCGTTTTACCGGATTTACGGGCGGTGGCATTGCAGTGCAGCATAAGCTGTCTGTAATTGCGTCTGGAGCTTAAGGTGCCGTTTTACCTAAATTATTTTGCTGTAAATAAAATTACATAATCAAAAACATTAAGATATTAGCAGGCACTTTGATGCAGCCTCTATATGGGGCCCCTAAATTTTAGAATTATTAATTATTTCACACAAGAAAGTATATATATATATATAATCCCGCGATTTATACATATATATATATTTTCCTTGCGTGAAATATATGTATATTACAAACAACACGGGTTAGCACTAAAATCAATGAATTATGAATATGTCAATAAAGGTGCGGTCCCACGTTATGGCACTCTGCCACATTTAGGGCAGTCGGCAGCTACATAGCGTGTGAGTACGGTATGGCAGGCTGCCACATAAATTTTGTGATTGAGATACCTGCTCACACGACATGTCAAATTAAAGAAATCTATGGTAGAAACGTGCCATATGAGTTTATATGTAAAAATATTTAACATATTTTCTTACTTTTGCCATATGAAATTTTTCGACGGTTGATTTCGATAACGATATTACATAAATGTGGCAGAATGCCACATCGTGTGATCGCACCTTTATTAAGTATTATTAAGTATAGCAAAAAATGTGTAAGTAGCGTTTAATTTATTTATATATATATAAATATATAAATATATATATATATATATATATATATATATATATTATTAACCGTACTCACACGCCATGTAGCTGCCGACTGCCCTAAATGTGGCAGAGTGCCATAACGTGGGACCGCACCTTTATTGACATATTCATAATTCATTGATTTTAGTGCTAACCCGTGTTGTTTGTAATATACATATATTTCACGCAAGGAAAATATATATATATGTATAAATCGCGGGATTATATATATATATATATATATATATATATTTCTTGTGTGAAATAATATTATATATATATATATATATATATATATATATATACAATATTATATACATCTATTTCAAGCAAAATATATATATATATTATATTTTTTTTTTTGCGTGTAAGATAAATATAAATATATATATTTATAAATCGCGCGATTTATAGATATAACACATATTAACATGTATGTATGCACATTTATATAGATATAGCATAGTATAGATATAGTTTAAATATGAGCGGCATCGTAATCTTTCGGACTGCCAAACAGCCTGGCAACTCTATTTTACAACACTTTAAAACTATCGCATAAATATTGCGACAGTTGACCGATTTCCACCAACTATCGAGTTTATTTTTTTGATTTTTGTATATCGAACAGGGTTTTTTTGGATTTATTTCAATATTTCGGTAATAAAGTCTTGCTCCACCGCCGAAATTTACTTTTTAATTTTCAAATCCGTCGTTTAAGACTAAAAGCAGTTATTTTGATGCAGTCTTTATATGGATCCGCTAAACCTTAGAATTACCGATATTGTTTCTACTTCAAAATATCTATAACATGATATGTCGCTCATCACTAATATATATGTGCTTCAGTTCAGACGCCGTAGTGTCAAAAAATTTTAAGATTAATATAAATTAAATAATTAAAGGTGAGTGTTAGGACAACATTGCTGCTTTTCAAGTTATGACTCAAGCGCAGACAACTCCGATTTGGGAAAGTGTGATATCTAAATAGCTTTGAAATTAATTACACGTAAGTGTTTTTCATGGCAGGCAACGGCTGCAAGATGGCGGCATTGAGTGTTCTATGAAAAAAAAAAAAAAAAAAAAACAGCAGAGATAGCATATTTTGTTTAGTGCTAGCATGAAACTAAGATCTTTATATGTACATGTATGTCCAACGTAAACTTATGAATACCCAAATCTAATGAATGCAAGAGCAAGTTTAAGGTTATGTCTGTGCCCTGTCGCGCCAAAAGCGAATACCACACTAAGTGCAACTTTCACTAATCAATATTGCTGTTTTTTGTTTTACAGACAACTACCAATGGCTGATTCGGATGATGAATACGATCGCAAGCGACGCGACAAATTTCGCGGCGAGCGCGACAGCTACAGGCCGGAACGCCGGGACGAACGCCGTCCAATGGTAGGCGGTGGTAACTCTCGCGATGAGTGGTCAGAGCGGTAAGTAATCGATAGTTTGTTGTAAAACATTCATTACAATGCAATAATCTACTCGATAGCAATCCGTTTCGTGGAAGTTCTGCTGCAGGCGGCGGTAGTGGCGGCGGCGGTACACGTCATCGACCAGATTATAGTGATTACCGTGGATCTGGCCCACGACCTCGCTACGGTTCGCCAGGACGTGAGATGCCGCCTGCGAAACGTATGCGACCCGATTGGGGTGATAGTGAAATGCGCTCTAATCCGCGATTCGGTAAGTCAGCATTTGGGACGTCTCTGTGTAAAAATAACCAAAGTCGTGTCTAGTTTTGATCACAAATATGCAAGCACGCACGTCTGAAGCCATCTCCACCAATGTAGTATATATTCTTGAGCAGCGTCAACAGTCTCGTCACGATCTAGCCCTGTGCCTCTGTCTAACCGTCTGTTCGTCCGTATTTCGGAGCGCGAACGATCTTGCAGCCTATAAGAGCTAGGGACTCAAAAAGTGGGTGTGTACTTTACTGTATTGCTTACGCAGGTCAAGTTTAGTTTTAAATGTGCCTGTTTAGAAGCGACAGCTTCATAGATTTGGATGGCAAATTACCAAACGGATCGCTCGGCCGATTTCAGTAGCTTCTGCTTCTGCTTCTGAAAATAACAGAAGTCGCAGTCGACGCAGAAGCAGCAGTCGCCGTTTTTCGTATTTTGCTTTTTGCTGTGCTGTTGCTTTCGACAATGAGCGTAAATCGAAGCTGCAGCAAGCGATCGGCTGTCGAAAGTCGGCGCCAGTCGCAGTAGTGAAAAACGATCGGCCCGATTGTTTGCTGCTTTTGACTTTTGTCGCTTTTGCTTTTGATCAGCAGCGTAAGTCGAAGCAGCAGCTATTCAGCTATGGCGCCAAGTGAAGTGTGGAAGCATTTTCTGAACAATGCAGACGAGGGTCTTACAATGTGTAATATATGTATGTATGTAAAACCTTACTTAAAAAATCTCCAAATACGCAATTAATTGACCTCTTACTGCGCAAATTACAAAGCGAATAAAAGCGAGTGGGGAATAAATGACAGCTTCACATTCTCCTTTTTTTTGTTCATTTGCATAGACACTGTAATTTGTTTTTGTAAAGTTCGGCTAAGAAGGGACATTTGGACGATGCAATGTGCTTCATTCGTGTTTGCACAAATTCGAGAAACCAAATTTCGATAATAATGTAATTTGTTTTTGTGAAATTCGGCTAAGATGTTTGGTAGCATCTTCTAGAACTCTCTAAGAAGTGACGTTTGGACGTTTGACGATGAAAGAGTTCTAGATGTTGTCTGGGTAGTATGTATACTTTAAATTCATAATTCACTTCTTGCCAATCGCATAAAGAATGTCGAATGCCAGTGTTTTTCACCAATTTCCCGACCATGGGGCTGAAATTTCCAAAATCGCTGATACACGTGTCGAATTACTTTACGTGAAGAGCTTTGAAAATTAATTTGAAGGTCATCGGACTAAAAGTAGACTTTCGCCCATACAACCTTGAGACCCCCAAATTCCATCCAT
This sequence comes from Hirtodrosophila histrioides, assembly GCA_037075165.1. Classification (NCBI taxonomy): domain Eukaryota; kingdom Metazoa; phylum Arthropoda; class Insecta; order Diptera; family Drosophilidae; genus Hirtodrosophila; species Hirtodrosophila histrioides. The sequence goes on along the minus strand of JBAMCL010000177.1, from coordinate 1,551,656 downwards.
GGGGGTTTTCCAAAATCGGTGAAACATGTGTCAAATGAATTTTTGAGTACATCTTTGAAAATGAGTTTGAAGCCGATTGGATGGTAAACAAAAAAGTTTCATACAACAGTTTTCCGCGATTTTCCACGCTTGTCGGTAGAATTTCCAAAATCCCGTCTTACTGTGCACTCATAGATGGAACCTGCTGTGAAAATTTCAGCATCCTAGCTCTTACGGTTTGAGCTGTGCGATAATTGCCAATCAGTCAGTCAGTCAGCATGATTTCTTTTATATATGTATATATATATAGATTGAAAGATCGGAGAACGTTCAAATTATCGTCTACCGATCCCTCCGTCAGTTTCAAAAAGTAATGCAAATTCCTACCTTTCTGAAACATTTTCGGACCAATGGGTAGCCCGGTGCTCACTTGTAGTGACGGTTTTTACAATTTTTTTTTTTTACAATTCAGGCTACGATCCGTACCTTGTGCAGGCCTGGAATGATCACTATCAATCTCTGCACTCGGCCTACTCTCATGCAGGCCATGCGCCACCTGCCCGCGAATCAGCGCCTAGCGGCGGCAGCAGCACCGACACACAAACGCAGCCTGCAATGTTGACGCTTAAACAGTTTCTGGACACACAGGATGAGAATATATCCGATTCGGAGGTGATGCGTAAATACACGGAATACAAGACAGACTTCAAGAGACAGCAACTAAATGAATTTTTTGTGGCACATAAGGATGAGGAATGGTGAGTAGGAATTTCGTAGCTAACAACAACATCAACAACCAAGAGAAAACAGCAACAACAAAAGCTGCACCTCCAACCTCGCCGCTCTTCTACTTACAATTTTTAATTCATATTTTGTTTGATTTTTTTAATCTAATCTAAATTGTATTTCCTTCGTGCGACTGCAATCAATCACAAAACATAACCCTCTTGTATACTTATAATTAAGTTTTTCTCTGCAGCTTTGTTGGGTATTATGGCGTTTGCGAAATAAGAGCCAGAGACGAGCCTCGGCCTTTGCCTCAGCCTCTGCCTCTGCCTCTGTCTCAATAGAAGCATAAACAACTTAAAATTTAAATTACCCGGCGAGCAATGCCGTGGGTGTGTTTATATTTTTGAAACCGCGATTTATTTAAATTCGTTTCGAGCAAATGCCAAAATAATTCTCGAATTAAAGTATGCATATAACGCATATACATATGTATACACATTTATGAATGCGCTTGCAAAGGTAAGACTTTGGGTAATTTATATATGCAACAGCTATGTAATCCAAATCAAATGAAAACTTTACATACCACTAATTAAGACTTGATGCCCATTAGCCACAGGATTCGCCGGAATCTATCCCATATTTCAAATATTTGAAAAAATAGCCAACACACGCGCCGTACTTTAAAGTTGACAGCAATATACGATTGTTATTAAACTGGAAAATGTCTTTCGCAGGTTCAAAAACAAATACCATCCCGAGGACAGCATAGGTCGCAGCGAGGAACAGCGCGGCTTTTTAAAGGTAATTAAACTAGTATTCTATACATCTCGAGAAATGCTTAAAAGGTTTATTTAAAAAAATACACAGAGACGCACGGACGTTTTTCTGGAGCTGCTCAGAAACGGGACCATTGGCAACGTGAAGGTAGACTCGTCACAAGCGGATGCATTGGTGCGTGTGCTTGACACTTGTGTAATAAAACTAGAAGGCGGCACCGATGAGGATCTAAAGATTCTTGACGAAAAGCCCAAGGAGATGACGCTGGTCTACGAGCGCAAATCGGAATCCACTGAATTAACCGTCAAAGCAAAACAGGAGCCACCTGATAGTCCTAATCTGCAAGTCAAATCTGAAGATGGTGATGGTGATAATTTGCCCAAGGTAGTCTCGCCGCAGCACAAGAGTCTGCGTCCGGTTAATTCCGATGAGGAGAACTGGGATGATGACGAGACAATGGCCCCAAAGCCGGTGGAAACCAGAAACAAGCAACAGGTAGAGCTTACGGCTGACAATCCGCCCAAGGAGTTAGCTGGGGAGGATTCACCAAAAAGCAGCAGTGATAAAAAACAAAAGACAAAAACCAAGAAACGCAAACGTAATAGCAGCGACGATGATAGTTCGTCATTTTCCAGCTCTGACTCTGACACAGACTCCAATGAGGAGAAGCTGAAGGAAAAATACGATGTGGAAGAGGGCTTACGCGCCGATCAAAACGCGGAGGCAAAAAAAGATAAAGAGGAGGCTGTGGCAGCGCGAGCCAAACAACTGTTTATCGAGAGTCCAAAGCCAGAGCATAAATCTTCCGATGAAGATAAAAATACAGCACCTATCAAAAGCGAGGACAATGAGGAGCATTCAGACAAGGTTGAGCAGGCTGAGGTGCAGCCAGAGCAGCAGACAGAGGAACAATCGGCAGACAATGAAAAAGAGGAGAAAATTGACAAAAATGAACCGGAAAATGCCACACTAGAAACCGACACCGTAACCGAGACAATTGACCTAGACAAGTTGAAGGATGGTCCACAGCCACGTGCTTTACACCGCACTTCATCCATATTTCTGCGTAATTTGGCGCCCTCAATAACCAAGGCAGAGATCGAAGCGATTTGTACACGCTTTAGTGGCTACCTGCGTGTTGCCATTGCTGATCCGCTGGTGGAGCGTCGCTGGTATCGTCGCGGTTGGATCACTTTTACACGTGATGTCAACATTAAGGAGATCTGCTGGAGCCTCAACAATCAGCGCCTGCGCGACTGCGAAATGGGTGCCATTGTTAATAGGGACTTAAGTCGACGCGTGCGTCCTGCCAATGGAATTACAGCGCACAAACAGATTGTGCGCACTGACATCAAGCTGTGTGCGAAGATTGCCATGAACCTGGACGAGCGTTTTAAGCTGTGGAATGAAACTGATTCTGCGAAGGAGACGAAAGTGTCCAAGGCGATCGAGGAAGCAACCAACGGTAGCGGCTGCAATTCTATAACCTATGGCTTCAATTCCAAAAATCCAGTGCTTCAAAACATAACCGATTACCTTATCGAAGAAGCGTCCGCTGAGGAGGAAGAACTGTTGGGTTTGGCTGCCGATAACAAGGAGTGCGAGGGCGAGCCCATTGAACGCGATGAGCAGCTGCTGTCGGTGCTGGATCGTTTGGTGCTGTATTTGCGCATTGTACACTCTGTGGACTTCTACAATCACTGCGAGTATCCGTACGAGGATGAGATGCCCAATCGCTGTGGTATCATACACGCACGTGGTCCTGCCCCCATGCGCGTTACCAGCAACGATGTTCAGGAATATATCAAGGCGTACGAGGGCAAGCTTCAGCAATTTTTAGTCAATAGCGTGCAGTTGAGCGATGAGGAGATCAAGGATTTGGGCGCCAAAAATGCCGAGGCGGAAGTGGAAAAATTTGTACAAGCCAACACACAGGAGCTGGCAAAGGATAAGTGGCTGTGCCCTCTGTCTGGTAAGAAATTCAAAGGACCCGAATTCATACGCAAGCACATTTTCAACAAGCACGAAGAGAAAGTCGACGAGGTGCGCAAGGAGGTGCAATATTTCAATAACTATTTGCGTGATCCCAAGCGTCCACAGCTACCAGAGCACCCAGGGAGCTCCAAGCGCACAGAACCCGAATCTGGACGCAGCGCCAGCGGGTGAGTGTCAAAACTTTCCACACTTTTTAAATTTTATAAAATTTTATTACGCCTTCCACAGCTATCGACCGCCCATGTATCCGCCATTCTCAGGAATGCCCTACGGATTCGCTCCGCCCATGATGGGCGCCGGTGGTCGTGGAGGACGCAATTTCCCGCCAGTCCGCAGGTCAGTTGGTTTAATTGCTTGAGGTGCTGTGTGTATAAGTTTAAGCACACGCTTGAAATTAACTTTAAGCAGGTTAAGCTGTATTCTATTAGAAAATTCTTGTTAACCGAGCCACTTTGAATCGAAGCTTTTAGGTGATTTTGGATTGGTTAATCGGGGAAAATGTAGAACTCAAATCGAATTTAATTCCTAGCAAAGTGAGAAATTAACAAATATAAGTTTTCTCACTTCAAAGCGAATATGAAACCAAGATATTAATTAGTTCATAGATATTCTGTTTTCCTATCGTGTTAGTTTTCGAATTTAAAATCATCGTTAAAATGAGTTAGTATTTATATAGATAGCTTTTTGTCTTTTGCATTGATTTCTCATTTTTATAAAAACAAGAAAGATCAGATAGCCGTGCTGAAACTATATACCCTTGCAGCAATGTTTTTTATACAAAAATCAATTTTCGTCCGATTGTTCTTATAAAAGCTATATAATAATGTGGTCCGATTTTAATAAAATTATAGGAAATATATAGTATAATAAAAATCAAACAAAATTTAAGCGCAGAAATAACCTATTTTCTGCCCGGTTGTTCCTATAGCAGCTGTATAATATAGTGGTCTGATTTTGTCCACATTTGGTCAGATTGTATAAGATTTAGGGAGACTCGGATAGTGGGGATATCTTCAAAAGCAAAAACTTTTTCATGCAAAAATAAAAAAAATTTTACCGATCGTTATTAAGACAGCTTTATGTTATATTGTTCCCGAATATGGTCAGATTGTATAAACTGTACAGACACTCGGTTTGGGTGAGTCTGTGGCAGGTATATGTTATAGTGGTCCGATCCGGTCGGTTTCAAAGAGTTTCCTATAATTTGATCTAAATCGGGGCACATGGCTCCCATAGGAACAATCAGATAAAAACATAGTTTTGTATTAAAATTATTTCCTGCTAGGGTATGCATCTTCGGCACTCCGAAGATAGCCGTTCATTCTTGTTTATTATTATTTTATGGGTCTCAGATAAATCAATAGTAATACTTATAAAAACGGACCAGTTACATGGGGCTTTAAAATAATTTTACCAGACGAACGCAAATTTAGAACGTAGTTCAGCATTTCAGTCTAGTAATATAAAGAGAACGACTTCTAAGGAAATTAGTCTCTTTTATGCTACTAGAAATTGATTTTCATGAGAATTAATTAACCCACCCATTTAAAAGCCTAGTGTATTTGTCTCCTTTGTCTCTTTTTCTTCTATATTTTGCTTTCATTTTTGTTGGTCTTTAAACCAAATTTGTCACAACTTTCTTGTGTCGCAAATTTTTTGCAGAGAATTGCCCTTGGACCACCAACGCCGGCTTATCGGTTACCATGATTTGGATGCGCCCGTTAATTCCGATATGTTTGACTAATTAATTAGCTAAATAAAACAATCGACACAGATTACGCTATAGAGCTTTCAAGTTCAGTGCTTAAAAACAATTCAAGCAATACTAGCAGAAGGGAACTACAAATCATTTTAATATGACTTAATAAATTTGTTTTTATATGTACAATATGCCGATTGTATTTGAAAATTCTAAGACCTATATAAATTTTAATTAATAAAATTTGAATTCTAAAGCTATAAATTCAATTCACATGTCCTGAAAACTTTCAACGAATTTCAATAAATGCTTGTTTTATTTTAAGATTTGTGTACATAATTCCTTTCTCTAAACTCATTCTCGTTGCTTACAGACCCGGTGGTTTTGATTATCGCGCCAGATCACACTACCGGGACTTGGACGCGCCGCAAGAGCCGTACTAAAAAATCCACACAATAGAATATAATCGACAAATAGTTTATAATGAAACTCATTGAACAAATAATATTTACAATCAAGCAGAGATTTTAAAAACCAGTTCCAAGTTATATACATTACAAAATTAAAACAATAGATATAATGCATGAATCTGTGTGCTAACTGTTTTGTATTGCTCGAAGAAAAAAAGAGCTTAATAAAATTTGGTTCTCAAAATGGTATTTTGATTTTAATGAAGGAAGGAATGTCGATAAATAACATGAAGTTATGTAATCCGTACATATTGGTTGTGCAAGAAGACTTTGTTATAAGATTGGTTTAGATATGACGGTGCTTATACTATGGAAATTTGGAGATCCCTTTATCGTTTGCATCATTATCTAAAACGAGTCCTGAATGTGTGAGTATCGCGTTTAAACGTCGCACAGTGGCTTGTTTGGCCGAGTCACGTGGCAAAAATCCAAAAGGTCATGGTGAAAAAGGGTAAAACGACCAATGCAGTTTGTTAGATAATTGTTCCCCTATATACATAAGTATGTATATAAATCTCTGTGTCCACACACTGATCATCGCACAGCCGAAATGGTAAGTTCTAGGAGGCAGAAATAGGTACACCACATACTTGAGACAAATTCATCGTGCAATAAGATGGCGTTTTGCGAAATTCCAATTGGAAGGTGATCAAATTCGGGGTCATAGTTCAAATATTGCTTGGTATGAAGAACTTTTTTGTTTCTTAAGATATCTCAAGCAAACCTCGGATTGTTTATTTGTGATGGTGTGCTACAACTCAACTAAATTTGGGTAAAATCGAATGACTTTATCATACACCCAGCGACAAAAAAAAGCCGCACTCAGCTATTTCATGCATTTTGGCCTTCTGACGTCAGAGGATCCCACAAATGTTATTGTATTCGCCTAATTTTTTTTTTTTTTTTTGTCAGTTGATCAATTTTAAACAAAATCACATACAATTTTGTTTTATATAAAACTCACATAATATGAAAGATTTTTTTTTCTCTAAAATTAACCTTTTATTTTTATTTTTCAGAAATTTCACCAGTTGAAAATTAAAAATTTATAATAATTTAAAAAAAAATTTGTTTCATACAAGTCAAATTTTTTTCCAACGCTTAACACTAATTACTACAAATTAATAACAAAAACAATTCCATTCGGTTATTTTTTATCAAATTAAAAATAAATTAATATTTTGTGGTTCCACCCTTGGCATTAATAACACATTTGACCCTATTGGGCATTGAATCGTATAAAGCCTTCAGATATTCCTCCGTTATGTCCTCAAACCATACTTTTTCTATAGTTTCCATTAATTCCACCATAGTTTTCGGCTTCCGCTTTCTTATTTTCGCACTCATAAGAGCCCAGACATTTTCTATGGGATTGACGTCAGGACTGTTACCTGGCTAAGGACTTAATAGCCAATTCCGTCTTTAAAACGGTTATCTGTCATCAAAGAATAGTTAAAAGTCATTAAAAAAAATATTGAACAAACAAAAAGTTAAAGAATCACTTACAGAGCGAGCCCGATGACAAGGTGCAGAATCGTCCTGAAATATGGGTTCTGGTTCCCTCTCAGTAAGAGATTCAATACTAGGCACTAGTCCACTGAGAATAATTTCTTCATACTTTTTTGCATTCACCATTCCATGAAGCATTAAAATAGATTCAGTTTTATATTTTGATATACATCCCCATATCATAATATGCTTTACAGTGCAGCAGTTTTCAGAATATCTTTCTCCTGTTCTACGGCGAACTGTGCGTGAGCCATCGGGTCCAATGAGGTTTAATTTGGATTCATCCGAGAATATAATGCGTGACCACTCAGATTCACCCCAATTTTGCTTATCCTTCGCCCAAATTAAGCGAGCTTTTTTCATTCGAAGATTAAGAAGTGGCTTTTTGGCAGGTGTCCTTGCAATTAATCCCATCTCCTTTTGCCCATGATACAATAAGTATAAGGTAGTCTCGTCGGCAGCCGAAGCTCGCTCGTGTTTGTCCCTTATCTTCAGTGCATGCTTGCTTGTTCTTAACCCTTAAGTAGCAACAAAAAAAAAATAGTTTATAAATAAGCTCAAACAGCTAGAACTCATATTCTTGAGTTATGTTGGAGAACATTTTAATATAATTATTAATGTAAAAGAAAAATTAATAATGGCTGCGGAAAATTTAGATAATGATTTTTGTGTAAAAACTTTTTATTTTAAAATTAGAATTTATTTTAGAATTAAGAACCTCAACAAAAAAATATCTATTCAAAATCAAAAACAACGATTAATTGCAAATTCAAAATTACTTCAATTCAAAATAAAACTATAAAAACAAACTTCACCTCTTTGCATTACAATAGGATATTTTAAACCCCACGAACCTGTTAAGGGTTAAACAACATACTCTACTGCCGTTTCGTTCACACTCACTACACTATGAGCTTTTCACTCGCACTTATTGTTAGCATATGCTAAGGGACAAATTTTGCCGACGAGACTACCTTATACTTATTGAATCATGCTTTTGCTGACGCTGAATAGTTCGAGCCGAAATATCTCTTGAATAAGGTTGCTGCACTTCGGACGCTATCTCAACAGCATTTTTAAAACGATCTTGGAGGCTCGTTCTCATAATAATTCGATCTTCCCTTACGCTTGTACATTTTTTCCTGCCCGATCCTTTCTTCCGCTCCAATTCACCTGTCTCACGAAATTTTTTCAAAAATCGTCTCACTGAGCTTTCATTAAAGTCGAATGTCGAATTGAAACATTTTGTTCAGCCAATGCAATAATTTTTGCTTTTTCAGCCAGGGTAAGTTGCTTTCCTTTAGCCATAATTTTCAAGGAGCTCTAAGAAAAAGTTTAGCAAAATGTGCTTCTAGCAACTAACCCGGACCATACACGGGCCAATTCAGTTGCCCAACTTGAGTGAGTTTTTCGGGTTGCGGCAACCGATTGCAATGTAATTGGGACGGTTGGTACAATGTTGGGCCAACTGAATTCTGTACCAAAACCTTTTGATACGAGCAGCGAGTTGCCACAACTGGTTGTGGTGTAGTTGGACAACGCACAACTCGATTGGTACAACTCGTGGGCGTTTCCCTTTGGTTTTGTACTTTCTTGCTACTGTTTTCGCTGATCGCCTGGTTCAAATGCTGTTCGTTGTATGCAAAACACTTGCAGAGCTCTGCTTCAGGTTCGGGGGTGGGTTTGCTATAGTTGGGGTATAGTTGTGCATAGTTGTGTACATCTTTGTGGGCGTCTCCCTTTTCGTTTTGGTTTTTCTCGCTACTGTTTTTTTTGTTCGCCTGGTACTTGTCTGTTGTTTTGTGCGGAACATTTGAAGATCTTTTGCTGCCGTTGATAAGCGGCATTGTTTCGCAGAAAATAGTTAAATTAATAAAAATTCAGATATTCCTTTTATTGTTATTATTAACAAAATTCAAAATCTTAAATAATTATTCTGAATTTTTGTATTCTTGTTTTACTAATATATTTAAATAAACCAATTAAATGCAATATTTAGATTATCAATTATTTATAAATTCGGCACTTGCCGACGCCATTTCTCGAGTTTTGCTACGAAGTTGGCTGATCTGATTGCAGCGTGCGAGGCAAAGACCCAATTTGAGTGACAATTGGTTGCCGCAACCGATTGTGCTAAAATCGGCGCGTATGGTCTGCATTAGACTCCGAAAACAACACGTAATGTGGAGAAAACAAAGTAGGGGACTCCCCAAAATTAAAATAATACGAATAGAATACAATTTGGGGGAACCCCAAGGTAGAGATGTCAAAAATGCATGATATATCAGAGTGCGGCTTTTTTTTGTCGCTGGGTGTATAGCCATAGGAATAATCGGAGGCAAAGTAAGGAAATCAGAAAAACAAGTGAATTTGAATATAAATTATACCTCTGTTAATATGCGGACTTACAGCATTTAGACGATGATTTAAACTCGCGAGTTTTTTTATTCTTGAAAACTACTGAAAAAATCACTTGCATTTAGACGGAGAGTCTTAAATCACGCAATGCAATTGATTTTATGTTGGTTTGCAACTCTGATTTAAGTTATCGCTAAGCGATTTCATACAAACACAGAGCAAAATGCGTAAAACAGCAAAAATGCGTAAAAACTCTGGTCGTGATTTTTTGTACGACTCGCTTCCTCCATAACCCCTCTTCCAAACAAACCAAAACACTCTTTTACCAGCAGCCGACAGGTGTACTTGTGGAAGTCTAGTTCACGGTCAAAGTTTTAAAAAATAAAGTGATTATAAAAGATCATACAAAAAACGGTGCAAAAGTCTACGGACAAACAAGCTCAGCGTTAAGCTAGCAATTTTCAGTGGCAGGGATTTTATCATACTTCTGGTAAGTCTTTGGCACGAAAAATAATTAAAAACAAGCAGCATAAAATGGCCGACGCGGAGGCGTCAGGGCCGGTAAAGTGGCGCGATGAATTCGACTTGATGAGCTGCGAGGAGGCAGAAAATCAGATCGGCAGCCAATCAGAAATAACAAAAGCCTTAAAAAACAAAGATAAAAAAACATTAAAAAGAATTTACAAAGAAACCCTAGTGAGTGAAAAAAAGAAAGAAAACAAAGAACGTAGGGAAGACACACATGATCAAAGAAGAAGAGAGAGCAAAAAGGAATTGGAAAGTGACGCCCGCCAAAATGTTAGCTTCGATAAAAGTGTCTCGAGCGTCAGCTCATCGATAGGCAAAGAAGACAAATCGGTAAATGAAATAGTAAAGGTAGTCCCCACCAGCCGAAAACAAACGCCGGAGCCACCAGTTCCACAAGTAACTTTCTACAACACAAATCACACTGGCCAAGCATGTGTTCTCATCGACACTTCAGTGTCAGAAATAATACAAAATAAAAATGTAAAAAATTGACTGTATCTCTTTGAGAAAATAAAACAAATTAAATTAAGGGGAATCAAGAGCATAGTAGCAGTTGGAATAACACTATACAAAGTGTACTTCAACAACTATCTTGACGCAAATGAGGCAGTGATGAATAGTGACTTAAAAAGAATTAATATTAGGGCTTTTATTCCTAGGTCTTTAGTGGAGACCTATGGTATAACTAAGAATGTTCCGACAAGCATCACAAACGATGAAATAAAGGAAAGCATTATTTCTGACGTCAAAGTTTTGTCAGTGGAGCGTTTTCTGCGCAAAGTGCAAAGTACCGAGAACACAGCAGAGCAAGCACGTTTACAGCCAACGCTGTCTGTGAAAATAGGCTTTGAAGGAAACGAGCTGCCATGCATTGTAGAACTATTCCACACTGACCTGAAAGTACAACAGTACTTTCCAAACGTACGACAGTGCTACAACTGTGGCAGATTAGGGCACACCAACAAAGGCTGCAGAGCAAAAAAACGATGCATCAAGTGCGGAGTTGAGGGGGAGTGCAGTCGTGACTGCAGCTCAAAGAGGTGCATTCTTTGTAACGGGGACGATCACGTGGCGCTTCAGAAGGCCAAGTGTCCGAAGTGGACAAAAGAAATAGAGATATTAAAAATAATGACAATAAAAAAGCTATCGCGTAGGGAAGTTTTAGCTACGTACACTATGAATAACAGTGTGTATAAAGCACACGAAAACTATGATCATAATTTTCCAAAGACATTAGCAACAAATCCCTTTAAAAACAAAGACTTAGAAGTTAACCAAATTCTAAACAAACATAAATTTTCAACAGTATTGAAAAAAACCAAAACTCCTCCAGTGCTTAAAAAGCATTTCGTCCTCCCAAATCCGCTCAACTATTCAAGTGAGCACACTTATAAATATCCGGAAAGAACAAAGCAGGAAGACATCATCCTTCAACTGATGAATCTGTGTGCAGACGTCACCAGCGGAGTGGATGTGCAGAGAAGCGCAAATATGTTGCGAAAAATACAAAATGAATACAGAAACGTGAACAGAACCACTGTCAGAAATAATGCTCAAAATTTATCCTTTGTAAACAGCACCCAAGTAAATGAAGATACTACAACATAATATTCAGTCACAGTCCTTAAATAAGGGCAGTCTTGAATTTGTACTAAATAACGAAAAGTATGACGTCTGAGATTTTCTCGCACAAAGCCCTAACTAGTAGAAAAATTCTAAATTTTAAGTCGGTTGAAAAACTACGGTCGGATAACTATGGTGGTGTGGCCATAGTTTTCCACAAAAACATAAATTTTAAAAGAATAGTATACGACACTGAACTTGACATAATAATAGCACAAACGACAAATCAACCCATAAATTTTGTTTTTGTTGCAATTTACCTTGGCCCAGGACTATCAAGTACGATTTTTAAAACGGAGATGAAAAAACTATTTGAGTATTTGGACACTTTACATAATGTTATTATGGGAGGAGATTTCAATGCACGGGACCCCCTTTTTGGTGACAGAATATCAACACCAAAAGGAAGGCTTATGGGACAGATGATTAATTCATCGTCTCTAAGAGTGCTCAACACAGGAGAATCCACTTTTTACCCATATGCAGGCAACACAGCAGGCTCGGTACTTGATCTAACTTTCACCAACTCCACGCAGTTGTTAAGCTGGAAAATCAGACACACTACCATAGGTGGAAGCCATCACCTGCCAATATCCATTAAATGTCAGGTGCCCCCTCCTCGACCTCAACGCTTCTTGGCAAAAGACAAACTCCTAAAAGGGCTAGGGTCTGTCAAGCTGACAAGTAACATAAATCAAATAATGAAAACTATAACAGGTGAAATAGGAAAAACCACATACACAATCAAGGACAACAGAACTCCGAAAGGGTGGTGGGACAAAGAAATAGAAACAGGGTATAGACAAATGACAGCTGCTTATCAAAAAATGAGAAAATTTCCGCTCATAAAAAATATCAGGGTAGCATATGAAAGGAGAATGGAATGGAAAAAAGGAGTTGCATCAGCAAAAAGGCGCAGCTACAAAGAAAAAATAGAAGAGCTCAATACAAAACCAAGCACGAGAGCTGCGTGGAGATTTCTAAGAAATCTTAAAGGCATACATAACAGTAAAGAAGGGTGATGTGATCACGAAAATGATCTCAACTATCTGAAATATATTAAAAGTCAAATACCGCAAATAAATTTCCAAACAATAGAACCAGAGCTTGAATATGCAACTGTTCCAGTACCGCAATTTAAAATGACAGACCTTCTCACAGCGTTAAAAGGGAAAAAGGCATCGGCAGGGGGTGCTGACCGCATCACTTATGAGATGCTACAAGCATTGGACCCAGTTGCACAAGTTAATCTATTAGCAGGGTTAAATCAAGTTTTTGCACGCTGTCATGTCCCACACGAATGGAGAATTATAAAGATAACGCCGATTCCAAAAAAAGATCTGAGCAATTTTGAAAACTACCGTCCGATATCCTTGCTCTCAGTAGTCGCAAAAACATTGAATGCTATGATAAAAAATAATGTGGTTAATGTTTTAGAGAGTCAAAATTGCCTTCCAGTGAAATCATATGCATACCGTAAAAAGAGATCTGCGGCTATGTGTCTAAATGATCTTCTTTTTACAATAAAAAACCTAAAGAGCAACGGCAACAAGGTGATAGGAGTATTTCTAGACATAAACAACGCTTACAACTGCGTCAGCCTTAAGATTTTGAGCCTATTGATGAGAAGTGAGGCTATTCTGACTGAATACGTTAATTGGATAAACAGTTTCTTCTCATGCAGACATCTCAAATTGGGTGAGGAGATAGTTACTGTTCGGGATGGACTCCCTCAGGGTAGCTGTCTGTCTCCTATTCTTTTCAATCTGTACACCAAGCGCCAACATCAAATTGAGGATAAAAAAACTTTTGTTTTTCAGTTTGCTGACGATTTTGTTTTAATAACAGGGGATCCTAAACATGATACAGCGCATAAAATACTCCAAAAAAAATTGGAAGACTTTAATTTACTATGTGCTGATTTAAATCTCAGCTTCAATCCCACAAAAACTAAGACAATTGTCTTTAACAGAGGCAATAGGGCAAGAGCTGACTTAAAAATAGGTCAAACGAGGATCTCACAGGAGAAGAAAATCAAGTTCTTGGGAAAATGGATATCTGCCAGCCTATCAGAACAGAAACACATTGCAGCAGTTAGCAAAGGGGTCACACCGGGGCTAAACCTGCTGAAAATGGCAACAACAATAAAAGGGGGTCTACGTCCAGAGGTAGCGCTCAACATCTATAAAAGCTTTGTGCGAAGCAAAATAGAATATGACGCCACGTCACACTCAAACCTCAACATAGGTTTAAATAAAAAAATTCAAGCCATTCAGGCAGGTGCACTTAGGAGGTGCGTTGGGCTAACACCGGCCACACCAACACACACCATACTAGCCCTAGCAGGTGAATTACCCCAAAATATGAGGGCAACACAGCTGACGGCAAAAGAACTTTTAAAAATGAGAGAGATCAATCCAAGACTGTACAATGAAGTGACGCAAGCAAATAACAGCTCAAACTATGTACATACATATAAAAAATTTAGGACTATTTTTGACCAGACAAAAATTACAATTAAGTATATCAAAAACACAAAAACTAGTATTTACACAAACACTTTAAGACTAAAGAAAGCAGAGGTATCTCAATCAGAAATTTTTGTTATGTATGCAGAGAAAATAAGTTATTACAACAATAATAATTATCATATTTTTGGCACAAACGCGTTAATCTCTGCAAGCACAACAGGAATTGGCATAGTAGACTGGGCAACTAAGGAGTGCGCCCTTCTTAAAATAGAGAGAACGCATTCGTCTGTTTTTGCTGAGCTGGCCGCTATCTGCGTAGCTCTAAGGAAAGCACGAGAGAGAATACTGCCACGAGTTGCTATTTTTACGGACAGTTTGGGTGCTCTGCAACTCTTAAAACAGGAGAAGTCAGACAATTTCTTGGTAGGATACATTCATAATGAATGCAACAATACAATATTTAAAAGAATTGACCTAGTATGGGTTCCAGGGCATGCTGGCGTGCCCATAAATGAAGCTGCAGATCAGGCTGCGAAGCAGGCTTCGCTAAATGGAGAAAAAATGATCTGCTCGCTGAGCATAGGAGAAGCTCTAAGGGACATTAGAAAATCAATTTTTAGTGAATGGAACAATCACTATAAGGAGTGTTCTGTGCGGAAAGGGTCAAAAATGCTAGAGCTCTTCCCAGAAATACCAAAAATAGCTTGGTATAGAGACAGCAAGATGTCGCCGGCAGACACGAAATTATTAAACAGACTAATAGTAGGACACACATATGATACAAACTATCTACACAAAATAAAGGCTGCACCCAGCAATCAATGTCGAATCTGTAATACCACTGAAACCTATTCACATTTGCTTTTTTCGTGCCAAAGATTTACTAGTTTTAAAGCCAATTTCAAAGTTTTCAGAAAATTCAACACCCTACAAGAGGCACTCGCTTCTAAAGATGTAAGAATGTACAGGGAAATTGCTAAGTTCACACGCGAAGCTTCTATCAGTGTTTGAAGCAATCGTTCACACCCGAAATTTAGGGTCAGAGTACCCACAAGTCATCTTTCACTGCCTGGGAGAGCCGCGCGCATCACCAGTATTGTACTGACACCCTGGCAATTCCAGTACTAAATATCTGGTGCCAACCCTCGTCGTCGTATGCGGACGGCTAAAGCAAAAAAAAAAAAAAAAAAACAAACCAAAAACTCTTTAGTTAAATTCGCGGGTTTAAATCATCGTCTAAATGCGGACTAATAGCACCAACGAACAATCAATATAGACTACCCAAGTAGAACAAAGGCAGCGAGTCGAAAAATTTGCTTGGATCAGGGCCACTTAGACTTCGTATTCCGTCGTGTGGCCCTGATGTGAAATGCGCTCTCATTCTCGTGAGAGCTCGAGAGCGTAATTTGTATGGCATCAGAGCCACTCAGCCTTCGCTCTCGGTCTGGTGGCTCTGATATGAAGCGCGCTCGCATTCTCGTGAGAACGCTAGAGCGTAATTTGTATGGCATCAGCATGATGCAATGAACTTTACACGCCCCCCTCCGCCCATCATATGCATTTGAAATACAATTGCATTATTATATAAAAAATACGAATTCGTACCCACGATTGAGAGACAGTAGGTTACGCCATGCGCATGTCCGTTAGTCGCCGTTATTCGGCGCGCGAGCGCGTAACGTCACATGACCCAACGCGCTTAAAAAATGTACGAAAATCAACGACTTATTTTATAAAACCTTAGTCTTTGTCTGTAAATTAAGTCAGATTTTTGATTTTTGCAAAGTAAAATGACAAAAGGCGCCACTGTGCTACGGTTGAATCGAAATTTTTTATATAACATAATCTCCTTTGTTATACATATTCGATTTCTGATTAATTGTATCCGTATAAGCCTTATTGTAATTCTGTGCTTGTCTCTGTACCTGTTCGGCTCTACATCGTATTTCATCTACACTTAGTTCGTTAAATTTTTGTCTTACATTTATCACATTTTGTTTTAATCCATCAGTTTCCTTGCCTCTTTGTCTTACTCCGAACAACACTACGCTTGGATGTTCACCAATACTCCTAAGGATCGTATTGTTCATGGCGTACTCTACTTCTGCTAGTATTCTGCTATCTATTAATTTACTAATCATTGGTCCTAAGTCAATAGGGATATTGACTCTCTCCACCTGTCCATGCAATGGCGGTGTGGATAGAGTGCTTGCTTGCTAGTCTTAAAATAATAATAAAATTTAAAAAATATTAGAAAATAGAAAATAAATATTGTTTCCCATTATTAAAAGAAATGGATGAACTGAGGTTCGGACCGGCAAAAAGCCGATCATCAAGCAAGCACTCTATCCACACCGCCATTGCATCATGAGTGGTACTGCCAGCAAAATCAAGCTATCTGCATATAACAAGGCACGGTTGGCTCTTCGAAGCAACGAATTTAGATTCTGAATTCAAATTTCATATTGCCATGCGTTGTTGCCTTTCTGCATTGCTCACGCATACTAAGAAGCAAGCGCATGTGCGTACTTGGACCCACACATAGAAACGAAATGAGAGCGCAAGCGACAAAAGCCGTGCTCATCGTTCTGGTGTCGATCCAAGACTAAATATTCGTTCTGAACAGCGGCGTTAGTAACTCGGCTTTTTTTTTTGCCGAGCTGGCAAACCACGACGGGGTTGTGACGTACGATTGAGAGACAGTAGGTAACGCCATGCGCATGTCCGTTAGTCGCCGTTATTCGGCGACCAAACCTGTGACGTCAAAAGTCATGAAATTCAGCGCGCGCTTTTGAATTTGTTCGAAAATCACTGACTTTTTTTACTGTATCGGCTCGTGGGGCTGTAATTTCAGTCCGATTTTGAAAATCTTGCCAGCATATTGTAGGGAACTTCATCTCGCGTCGATTGATAGGTCTTGGTGCTCTGTAGGTGCCATGCTTTTTAAATAATACGTAGTTAAACTTAGAAAATGTTGCCAGGCCGAATGTTTGCATTCAAACTTATCGCTCAATTTTAAAGGTATGATTCTGAAACTTGGCACAAGTCTTTATTTTTGATGCTACCAGTACATATATAAAAACCTGCCGGATCGAATCACTATATCATATAGCTCCCATACAAATAATAGGTTGACAACTATGTTCTTGTATGAAAAACATTTTTGTTTTTGTAGATAGCGTAACATTTTTTAAAAATCGGACTGGAATTACAGCCCCACGAGCCGATACAGTAAAAAAAGTCAGTGATTTTCGAACAAATTCAAAAGCGCGCGCTGAATTCCATGACTTGTGACGTACATGCGCAGTGAGAGCCAAAAGTTGCAGTCGTCTTGTCATAACCTATGAGCTCTCTCAATCGTGGGGATGATACAATAAGTATAAGGTAGTCTCGTCGGCAGCCGAAGCTCGCTCGTGCTTGTCCCTTATCTTCAGTGCATGCTTGCTTGTTCTTAACCCTTAAGTAGCAACAAAAAAAAATAGTTTATAAATAAGCTCAAACAGCTAGAACTCATATTCTTGAGTTATATTGGAGAACATTTTAATATAATTAGTAATGTAAAAGAAAAATTAATAATGGCTGCGGAAAATTTAGATATTGATTTTTGTGTAAAAACTTTTTATTTTAAAATTAGAATTTATTTTAGAATTAAGAACCTCAACAAAAAAATATCTATTCAAAATCAAAAAAAACGATTAATTGCAAATTCAAAATTACTTCAATTCAAAATAAAACTTTAAAAACAAACTTCACCTCTTTGCATTACAATAGGATATTTTAAACCCCACGAACCTGTTAAGGGTTAAACAACATACTCTACTGCCGTTTCGTTCACACTCACTACACTATGAGCTTTTCACTCGCACTTATTGCTAGCATATGCTAAGGGACAAATTTTGCCGACGAGACTACCTTATACTTGTTGAATCATGGGTTGGGGTTCCTATATCACCAAAGCATCTGGCCTCAGAAAAATGCTTGTTTGACTCGTCTATGTATATTCCCTAGTTAATGGAATAGAATAGAAATGTAACTTAGGAAATTATAATTTATTTATTTATTTTACAAACTTAAAAAATATATTTAAATTAATCAATTAATACTAAACATATACATTAATATGTACATAAACCAAATTATAAATATGAATCGAAGAAGCACTGAATTCGAATGCTAATATGCGATTAAGTGAAAAACGAAACGGCCGAAAATTAGACATGCAAATTATTAATTTCCCTTGTCGAGTCCAGTGTCTGTGGCTCCACTCGAGTATGTTGATCCAGTGACTCCGCCGGTTGCAGCTAAAGTCCAATGGTTATAATAATGAAGCTTGTGGTGGGGATCACTGTGAAGTTCTCCTGTTGCCAGCCTTAGGGCCTAGCAATAAAACACATAAAGTTCAGTTCGGCTAATGCCGGAGTAGTGCATTTATAATTCAAGTGCTTTGTTTAAGGCTAGATACAAGACTGAATTTGTGAAATAAAAGAATATGAATCCAAAGCTAAATACATTAAATGGAAATCTACAGAACATGCCATGGGCTCATGGTCGGCAAGCCGACTCAGCATAAACATAATATAAGCAAAGCGATTGCGACATAAACTGTCGTCTGGCTATTGCACCCAATCGTTAAAGCTAAGAATGTTGCAGCGCGAATCTGATGCGTCAGCATTCCGGGCGCGCGGGTTACTCGAGAAGTTCTAGCGAGGGCCGCTAGTTAACTTGCACACACAGGCACTATGGTGTGTACAAAATTTATTTGTGTTTTCTAATGCGAGTTTTAATAAATATATTATTACATTTATTTATTAAAATTATCCTCCTACGCGTTTCGGCGTTTGTTACGCCTTCCTCAGGGAGTCTGATTTTACATGTATATAAACAAGTAAGAATGCTATAGTTGAGTATACCCAACTACAAAACTCCCTGTACCCAGGTCAAAAATCCGATCGCATCTTCGTTAACTTCAAATACAGCGCGATAAAAATCACAAATCGAAACGTTTCCCTGAAGACACCTTGTTGACAGACCAAACAAATGAGGCGAAACGAACTGGTAGGACCCAAGGAGTGGAGTATGATCGACTATGGCATACTCTGTACAAACTTCGCGAATTATATTTTAGAGTAACAAATTAATACTTACAGCAATGTGACCAGAGTTGAATGTCCTTGTAGATAATTATTTCCATACAAAATTTGTTTTCGACAGTTGTCCGATTTGGGTAATATTTTAACACAAATTTAGTAGCACAACAACACTTCAAACCCAAAAATTTGGCACAGATAGCTTGAAAAACAAAAAATTTGAATATCGTGAAATTAAACACAAAGGCGGTGCCACGCCCATTTTTCCATGGCACTTGATATTATATGTTCTTGAGTTATTAATTAATACCCGAAAAAAGTATCCACTTTAACTAAAATGCACTGATCAAGCATCGGTTTCATTATTTTTAAGCTAGAACAAGGTGGGAATTATAAGGTGCATCCACTGTAAAATTCACTTTGAAGCTGCGCTTTGCAGCCATATCGAGATATTTACTTCTCATCTGTCTGATCCACTTTCCCCCCGGGCTGCAGTACTGAAACTTGTTTGTTGAATAACTTCCGTGTTTATTATCCGATCAACTTGAAATTTGGACAGAAGATTAAGAGTGACTAAAGTATTATACATCCCAAGTCCCAACGCTATATCTTGAAAATTGTTACTGTAAAACGTTTTTATTGAATAGCGGGGAAATGGGGGGGAATATCTCGGATCCAAAATAAACTTGACCTGCGCCTGCTATACACAAACCTACATTCCAAATTTGGTGTCTCTAGCTCCTATGGTTGCTGAGATCCTTGCGTTCATACATACGAATGGACAGACGGACGGACGGACGGACAGACAGACGGACATGGCCAAATCGAAATCTCTTTTGATGCTGATCAAGAATAAATATACTTTATAGGGTAGGAGATGTCTCCTTCTGCCTGTTACATACTTTTGCACAAATCCAAACCTTTTTACCCATTTTATGGGTACAGGGAGTAAAAAGAGACATTTACATACATATAACAATTTAACAAACATTTTTAGCTCCATTACAATACATACATTAAAACTTATTGTAGTATTTCCTACAGGGTCGTCATTGTTCCTATGTCTAAATTGCACTTTTGTTTCTGTTTATCCATCATCAACTTATGTTTCTCGTCTTTTTTTAAAAAATTTCTTTTCTAATCTTGAGAATTAAGATTCCAAACCCCAAAACAGAAATCAAATTCTGAACAATAAAAATTTTCTATTTATGCCAAAAAATCTTCCCATCCTGCAATGGCAGCTATATGATATAGTAGTCCGATTCGCCCGGTTCCGACATATCCACCGTCTGCAGCAAAAACACAAAATACACATATTGAGACGAAATTAAAATACAACCTGCTAAGACGGCACCTCTAAAATTGATCAGAACCCATTCGTTTTTAATCCCATTCCCATAAAATGGAGGATAAAAAGGGGTATATATATTTTTGATCAGTATCAAAAGTAATTCCGATTTGGCCATGTCCGTCTGTATGAATGCGTCGATCTCAGCAACTATAAGAACTAGACACCAAATTTGGAATGGTTATTGTGTACCTTACGCAAATCTAGTTTGTTTCCAATTTACGATACCTCCCCCCGTTCTCCCGCAATTCGAAACAAACGTTTTAGACCAACAATTTTTTTTTTTTTTTTTTTTTGATAAACATATTTATTTATTTTTTATGCTGCGTGATAATAAAATCACTTTCATAAATTTCTTGAGAAAGGAACAGAAAGATGCAGGAGACAAACAGGGTAAAAAATTACTAGAATTTTAGGTTGCTAGAATTAAGCTAAGCATAATGAATTCTGGTAAAGGCTTACCAACAATTTTAAAATAAAGCCTTGTATAATACTTTGGTCTCTCTTAATCTACTGTCCAAATTTGAAGTCGATCGTATAATAAACACGGGTTATTTAAGAAAGAAGATTTAGTTCTGCAGAGCAGGGGGAAGAAGCAGCACAGCCACCACTTAAATGCCTCGCTTGCGCTGTTGCTTATGTATGTATGTGTGTGTATGTATAAGTGTACGAAGAAACGATCGGAAATTTTTGACCTGGGTACGGGGAGTTTTGTAGTCGGGTATACTCGACCATAGCATTCTTACTTGATTGTGCTTAGCTTTGGCAATTAGAATGAAGTCGTTCGCATGAGAAACTAAAATGCAGAATTCTAGTTTTTCACTACATTACCTACCGTTTTCAAAATCGGTGCCACACGTATCAAATTGTTTAGTGTGTAGGAAATGTAAAAATGAATTTGAAGCCAATCGGACGATAATCAGAAAAGTTTCATACAACAGTTTCCCACGAATTTTCCGACCATGTTTTTTTGATTTTTCCAACATCGGTGAGAATTATTGTACGTGAAGCTTTGAAAGTTAATTTGAATGTGAGCACCCATTTTCCGCCTATAGGAGTGGATTTTTCAAAATCGGCGCAATGTGTATCAAATGAATTTCTTTGTAGATCGTTGAAAATGAGTTTCAAGCCGATTGGATGATGAACAAAAACGTTTCCTTCAGGAGTTTTCCGCGATTTTCCACGCTTGTGGATGAAAAAATTGCAGATAATTTCTAAATTCTAGCTCTTACGGATTGGGCTGTGCGATGATTGCCAATCAGTCAGGACAAACTCTCTTATGTATATACATATATATATATATATATATATATATATATATTTTTTATATGTATATAGTTTAAGCTATTCGATTTCTTAGGGTTTAAATATAAGCTCAGTTCAGTCCTTTAGCCCACTCGCTAATAACTGCTAGATTACTATTCCAAACATCAGTACATTCACAAAGTTACCGCATCGGATAAATCACATAAAACTAAACATATCAGAATACATTTGGACATGACATCTAAACAGGATAAGCTGCAGGTCACTTATGTACAGCGAAAATAAAAGACCCTGTATGGGAAAGACACGTTGAACAATTAGATGATGGCATTCTATATATGAAAACCAAGTGTGTAAGTAGAACACATTAAACTAAAAATTTTATTAAACACCCTGCAAAAGTTTCTCAATACGAAACTAAATAGAGTTTACATTAGGGGTCTTAAAATATAATGGATCGACCAAGGATTTTGGAAATCGACTTAAAAATCGTTCAAGTCTAAGAAACTTAATTGATATTAGCCGCTTATCGAACCACCATCCATTGATTTCGTTGTGTACCATTCCAGCGTCACTTTCACTTGCACATCGTATATACACGCAGCAAGACTGTGTATCTAGTTGAACATCACATATTTTGCAATTTGAACCGACTTTTTCCATTATTGATTCAACGATCAGCTGCCTTAAATTAGGTTGATCGATTTCAGCTTGATCAAACATGTGTCTTATTTTTAAACAAGACGTAGGGGGATTGACGATTTTGTTGGAGTTATCAAAAGCGGAGCTTTGCCATTTCTTTGATGTAGCAAATTCCTTGTTGCCTATGTTCTTATTCCATGCAAGAGTACGGAGTTGATCCCCATTTCGTACAATCATTCCAAATAAGACCCGGTTGTCATTTCTTTCTAAAATCTTTAACGCCTTATTCCAAGAATTCAACAATTTAGACCGTTTATGAGCAGGTAACAATTTTTCTTGTAATTGATTTATAATTACCTCCGAGTTTTCTGACTGTGAACTTTGATACATAAGTTCATTTATTATATCCTTTATAAGCTCTTCAGTTGCTAATATACTTTCTTTCCGTTTGTATCGATAACCAACAGCTAAGAAATAAATTACGAGGCAAAATGATGAAATTAGAATAAGTAGACCAATTACAGTGAAGAAACGTGTAATTTTCTTTAGGATAATACACTTAAGTGGTAGATTTGGCTCAATGAGCTCAAACGATAGGCTTTGTTCTGAGGAGTTATATGTTGAGACAATGGTTTTTATCATCCACTGCGGATTCTCAGCAATAAGGTACTGTGTAGCCAACAGTTTATTTTGCAGGTTGTCTTTTTGTATGTTACTGTTGCTACTTAGGGCTTTTTTTAACTCACTCATTTCCAGCATTGGAGAGTGATCTTCGTTTATACAGTGGTGAAGTCTTGCCCTTTCATTTAAGTACTTAAAAAGCTCTTCACTTATGTACATTGCTTTGTTTAACAAATCTTCGCTAATGCACATAATTTTATGAGACGAGAACTGTAAGTCTCTATCATTTGGACTACATATCGTATATGTTAAGTCAGTGTGAGAAATTGGGCTGAATTCAAATTTTTTCGCTGTATATAAGACTGAAATCATTGCCAGAAAAATGATTAAAGAAGCAATAAGTACGTGTGGTATTATATACTGACTAATATCTGGTTTTTTAAAAAACGATTTTAAGTCATACACAAATAATTTTTTTATGATGTCATTTTTTATAAATGCTTTTGACACAGGTACGGAGTATCCTTCATTCGAGTTATTTTTTTTTTGAATTGAAGTATCGCGAAAGCTAAGCAATCGGTTTACAACACCCCCATCACAATTATTAGCTTTTGCATTTAACTTAACGTATGGAGCTGATGTATCTAACGAGCAAGGAATCAAGCGTGGTATGCGATATGTGCTTGAAACATTTAACGTATGCGGTTCATTTTCATTTACATAGTTAGATGCTAACACAGGTGGTGGTGCATACATTCTTGAGGCTGAAGTTTGTAACGTACTTATATTAGCATCGCTTTTATAGTATACTGAAGGATTTTTACTAACTTTAATGTCGGTATTGCTGTCGTTTTTAAAGAGATTCGATTTTTTTTGGGTTGGAACCGTAGGAGGTACAACTGCATCATGTTTATCCTTGGAGAAAAGTACATAGTTAGTTATTTTTTCTTTCTTAAGCTTCTCGTTTTTTGTATGTTTCATAAGTTTTTTTATTAATAGAGGTCTGGTAGTTTCAGTCACTGGAGTATTTGGAAATCCAATTTGTATTAGTTTTTTCTGTATCTCAATATCCGTCAAACGATTCAAGTTTTCAGCTGACATTTTGATCTAAAAGAAATAAATAAAAATATTTATATTTATATTATGTATGTAACGTAATGAGTTAAAATATGAAATTATATCCAATAATATAGTTTATGTTTTTATAAGTATGTTTTTTTCGTGCGGGTTCGAGTTGAGCATGCCTAAAACAATATCAAGTTAAACAAAAACTACAGCATGTAAAAACGTTAAAGTCGTAAATTTCCGACTGTGGTATACTCTGTTTCTAGTGTGTACAAGCTCAAACCAGAAGTGTAGAAACTTAATAACTCAATTTTTCTTTCGGAACAAACTATAAAAATAAATCGAGTACGATATAACCTGTTCCCTGGTTTGAAATTCATAAACACATCATAAAAATACAATTTAGACACATATTCATCAAGCAGTTTAGCTATCTAGCCCGTACATTCTCCGAGATCTAAGGTTGTGGGTAATGTAGAAAATGAATTGGCAAGTAGAACGATAATAATTCTGTTTGTGTTTAGTATACGCAGAAAGAAGGAGTGTATACACTATTCAGTCTCCAAATGGAGAATAGAATGCCACTGCTCACATATAAGAGTCTTGCCAAATCTTTATACTTAACACAAACCTAACAAGTAAGAATGCTCTAGTCGAGTATACCCGACTACGAAACTGCCTGTACTCAGGTCTAAAACTTCCAATCATATGTTCGTCTCTTACACATGCACGCACACATACACAAAGCCGCACACACGCGAGCCGCAGCGTACGCGAGGCATTTTAAGTCGTGGCTGTGCTTCTTCTTCCCCCCCTAGCTCCAGTACTGAATCTTGTTCGTTGAATAACTTCCGTGTTTATTATCCGATCGACTTGAAATTTGGACAGTATATTAAGAGTGACTAAAGTATTGTACATGCCAAATCCCAAAGCTATATTTTTAAAACTGTGGCTGTAAAACGTTTTGATCGAATTGCGGGGGAACGGGAGGAGATATCTGAGATCAGAAACAAACTTGACCTGCTCCCGCTATACACGAACCTACATTCCAAATTTGGTGTCTCTAACTTTTATAGTTGCTGAGATCCTTGCGTTCATACATACGGACAGACAGACGGACATTTGCACAAATCCAATACCCCCTTTTACCCATTTTATGGGTACAGGGAGTAAAAAGTTGTTCATACAAGAACATAGTTCTCAACCTATTATTTGTATGGGAGCTATATGATATAGTGATTCAATCCGGCAGGTTTTCATATATGTACTGGTAGCATCGAAAATAAAGACTTGTGCCAAGTTTCATAATCATAGCTTTAAAATTGAGCGATTAGTTTGAATGCAAACATTCGGCCTGGCAACATTTTCTAACTTTAACTACTTATTATTTAAAATCTATGGCACCTATCAATCGACGCGGTAGGAAGTTCCCTACAAAATGCTGGCAAGATTTTCAAAATCGGACTGGAATTACAGCCTCACGAGTCCGATACAGTAAAAAAAGTCAGTGATTTTGGAACAAATTCAAAAGCGCGCGCTGAATTCCATGACTTGTGACGTCACAGGTTTGGTCGCCGAATAACGAGCGACTAAAGTTGACAGTCGTCATGGCGTAACCTACTGTCTCTCAATCGTGCTATATACCATAGCATATACAAAACTTAATTGTCTGATTGCTGCTATTAGAGGTGGAGAGCTATCGATAGTCGGCGCCATCAATAGTCGACGATAGTAATTTAAAAACCATCGATAGTCGACATTTTTTTCGATAGTCGACGATAGTACCGTCCACCATAATATACATATTCTGTTTGTATTTAAACAAGAAAATCCATATATTATATTAATGTTTTTTATCCAAATTTTTGTTTGAGAATAGTAGTATATTGTCATTTTCTTCTTTGAGCCTGGTTCGCCTGCTTTTCAGCGCTCGACGCACTGAGTGTAACCATCAAGTAAATAACAAATAGAGTTGCCAGTCTTTGCGCAACTTTTGCACCTAAAATTTTCAACGCGGCAGGTCCCACACGCTTCGTATTTGTTCGGTGGGACCTGCCGCTTCGTGGCCGAGTTCGTGGCTCTGTCGCAGATGCTCAACGACCGCCGAGTCGAGAGCAACAATGAATAAATGCGCTGATCTGCGGTTGCTTGCGTGCATACATACATACATGCATATATGTATGTACATGCACGAGAATCGTTTTCGCTTATTTGCTATTTCGATGGTTTGGCAAGCCGCGACTGGCATGCATGCGAAGATAATTGAGTCTTGCATAAAATACCCTGTACATCAAATTGGTTTTTTTGTACCAAGTATTATGGGTAGAATTGTTTAAAAATAGATAGTCCTTAGAATAACACAAATTGACAGTGTCCATTTAAATAGCGCAGGCATAACAGCTTTTATGTTTAATAAAAATAGTAAAAATAAAATTAATAATTCCAGGTTCCCCAATATACAACAAATTGATAGTGTTCACTCAAATTATACAGACATAGCAATTTTTATATTATATAAAAATAAAAATGAATTTCCAGGGTATGCATGCATCGACGCAACAACGTTCCAGCAACCAAATCCTATGCTAGGCACATGTACACATACAGATAGATGCATGTGTGTGTACAAGAAATGGAATCGCCAAGCGCGCTTGTGAAAAGTACGCACGCCTTGAACGATATTCGTTTCGAACAATATCGCACTGTTGCGTCGATGCATGCATACGGATGAGTCAAACTACAACCTAATTCAATACGACAGGAAGCCCAAAGTTTGGAGAAAACCCAATACTGCAATGGATAACAAGCACCTAACTCCGACTATGAAGCATGGCGGTGGCAGTGTTATTGTCTGGGGAGCAGTTGCAGCCTCGGACGTGGGTAATCTGGCAATTATTGAAGGTATCATGGATCGCTTCCAATAGAAGACCATATTGGAAGGCAATCTGAAGCCATCCGTCGAAAAGTTATGCCTAGGAACGAGCTGGATCTTTCAACAGGACAATGATTCCAAGCATACGACACAGGTTCTGAAGGACTGGCTGCTGTATAATGGTCAACGGGAACTGTATTCACGTCCGAAAAGCCTAGACTTTAATATTATAGAGCACGTGGGGGCTATTTCGGAGCGAAATATCCGAAAACCACGCTATTAGTAGTGCTCCAACACTAAAAGAGAAGCTTCAAGAGGAGTGTCAGGATATAATGCGGAAAGAGCTTGAACATTTAGTAGCATCAATGCCCAGGCGGTTGCAAGTAGTCATTGATGCTCGTGGTGGCCCAACAAAGTATTAAATTTGATTATTTATAATTTTTTTTCATATTATTTTTAATTTTTTAAGATCGTACGTACACTTTTGTCAGTGCCTTTTTTCTGATATTTGGAAATATCTTTTTAAGTTAATATTGGAGAAATGTGATTTTTTGCTATTTGTTATATAACATTTAAAACAAACCTGCATCATTACTTTTATTTCAAAAGCTTTCGAACTTGTAAATTTCAAGAAAATGGGGTCGTACGTAGACTTTTGTCCGCCACTGTAGATGTGCATCGTATAAAACGCCGATCATTCTTTTCGTCTTGCACATCTGCAACGCCAATTTTTTCTACACCCTTGGGGCTAGAGCAACTAAAATTTGTTGTTAGGATACTTCCGTTTATAAACTGTCCAAGTAGCCCTTTGGCAAAAGCCCATATCTTAAAACATTTTTATAACTAGTCACCAACATTGACATACAGACAGACTACTGTCGATCCCTGACAAATCTGCATCAAACATTTTTGGGTAAATTTAATCTGTGTAACTCCTTGAATTCTGTAAGGAGTGAGCTAATATGAGATTGTGGATTCATATAAGAAACAATTAAATAAGATTTAGGCTACACCGACAATATCTGCATGTACATAAGTATCCCGTATGTACATTCATGTATGAATATGTATGTATTTACATACATGCAACATGCGTGGGTGTGTAACCTTTTTTTAACCTTTTCTTAAGACATATATGTAGTACATGACACCTTAATATATGTATAACTTACCGAACGATTTTTGTATTAAGTATAAAAGTGCAAAAGATCACTTCATTTAAAGTAATCAAACAAATTCTTAAGCAGCGTATCCATGCACGTGCATTTGCAAATGAAAATAGATGACATATGTATAAGTATTTTACAAAAACTCTTGTATTTAATGTTGTGTATATATATTCAGGGTATGCCGGAGATACAATTTAATTCAACTAAACTATCGATAACAATTCAGATATCAGCATATACAAATTTCTGAATTCGAAGTTAACTATCAAGTGTTCTTCGATTTTTGTATGCCAAGGGCGGTTTTCTGCATTTATTTCATTATTTTGGCAATAAAGTCTTGCTCCGCCGTAAGAATCTTCTTGCCTATTTTCAGACGCGTTCAATTCAAAACTCAGTCATATTGATGCAGTCTTTATATTAGGCCGCTATAATTAAGAATTTCCATGAATACGTTTAAAAGTTCAATGCAAATATTCGCACGTAGAATCGATAAAAAAAAAACGCATGGTAGTGAAAATCGGCTATTTCAAAACAATATTTAATAGCCCTTTTCGCATCGAGGATTGCATGGAATTGGTGGTGGGTGCGACACACCGAATCACACTGATACCATCCACCATCAATTCTTCCCTTTGGCTTCAGCGGAGAGGAAAACTTGTTAAATATTTCTTGAAGTCATTTTGCAAGTCTTGCAAAAATCGTTATTTTATAAAATATGTTGAGAATCGTTTTGTAGAATGAATGCATTTATGGCCATGGATTTATCCGGAGATTGATTTGACATTTAATTTTATATATTTGCTAAAGCACACATATCGGTCAGCTTACATGTCTTGTTAGGTCAGTCAATCATGCCTTAGAGATTTAAATATATACGAATCAGACCATTTCTCATTAAGAATTACCCTTGCTCTTCTTGTCTCGTCTATTTATTTTTGATGACATCGCTTGTATGCTTTTCTCACTGAGTACATCATCGGAGAACGCATGGGAATGATGTTGCATGTGAAGCACCGATTCACACTGACAACATCAACATCCAACATCAATTCTACCCTTTGACGTAAGCAGAGAGCAAAATTTTATAAGTTATTACAAAATTAATAAAAATGAATTTTACTAAGGTGGCTGTTGTTGGTGGTGTTGCGCAGCATATCACAGATTTAATTATTAAGCTCATGGAGGAACTCAACAAAACAAAAATTAATGTATGTAGTTTTTAGAGCAGCAGGCAGACGACGACGTTTTCTCGAAGCCACATTTCGACCAGTTTTCATGTCCTATTAAGGTGGGGTCCCACGATGTGGCACTCTGCCACTTTTATGTAATATCGTTAACGAAATCAACAGTAAAAATATTATATGGCAAAAGTAAGAAAATATGTTAAATATTTTATCATATAAACTCATATGGCACGTTTCTACCATAGAAATCTTTGAATTGACATATCGTGTGAGCACGTATCTCAATGAAAAAATGTATGTGTCAGTCTGCTATACCGTACTCATACGCTATCGTAGCTGCTGAATGCCCTGTGGCAGAGTGCCACATCGTGGGACCGCACCTTTAGGTTAGTCAGTCAGGTTTTTACGGAATTATATATATATATATATACCCAAAGTACCCAGCCTTATCTAGCTATGTTTTTGTAATTGCTCTTAGGCAAAGTCGAACAATGCGCATATATGTAGGCCAATGCATTGTACAACAATCTTGAGTGTTCCTTTCTATTTGGGGCACCACTGATATATACGAATCAGCCACTTCTCATATTCCTGTTCTTCTTGAGTATGCCATTCATTTTTGTTGACATTGCTAAGATTTTCGTAGTGAATATAAAATATTCAGTGTTGCATTCGAAAACTATTACTTAAGTATCGTAAGGGAACGTGTGGGATAGCAACATCCAAAAGTGATGTTGGGACGGATGGACAAATTTCGGAACTGGGAGAAGTATGGGCACATCATGAAAGGTGATGGCGGATGTTGGATGTTGGCTCATAGGCTGTTCACACTGAGCCACCATCTACCATCCATCATCATCTGGCGTGATGGTCCCATACTTTTACTCGTGCCGAAATTTGACCATCAGTTCCACCATCCCATTTGGATGTTCCTATCCAAAACATTCCTTTTCGATTTTATGCCGATTGTTTTCGTATGCAACACTGAATATTTGATATTCACTATGAAAATGTAAGCAATGTAAACAAAAATGAATGGCTACAACAAGAAGAGCAAGAGTAAAAAACGATTGAGAAATGACCGAATCGTTTATATATATATATAAGATTGTAAAATATGCAAAATGGCCGAAATGTGGACTTCAAGAAAATAATAATTATGAAATGCAAAGTCCATCTAGGGAATAAACCATGACCAAAATTGAATTTATTTCAATATGCCTTCGGATTCGACAAAGATATGGTAGATTGAAGTCTAAGTAGTACATATACATATATTGCTCCAAGAATTACAAAATGTCCGTCTGCCTGCTGCTCTAAAAACTATTTTTCGCCTGTGTTGTTGAGTTCCGTCATTAGATTATTAATTAAATGCTTGTTATGCTACGATATAGCAACAACAACACCCAATTTCATAATGAAATTCATTTTAATTAATATTTTACAAATTTTTCTGTCTGCTGACGCCAAAGGTTGAATTGATGGTAGATGGTGGCAGTGTGAATCGGTGTTCCACCATCCACCATCTTCCCATGCGTTCCCCGATGATGTGCCCAGTGTGAATAGCCTATTACAAATTCGTAGTCAATGGAAAATATTATATTTTGAATTCGATAATTGTCGGGTTAAAATCAAATCGAAAGGGAACGTGTGGGATAAAAACGTCGAAAGATATGGTGAGACGGAATGTCAAATTTCGGCACGGTAAGACTGTGGGAACACTACGCCAAATAATTGTGGATGGTGGCTCAATGTGAAAAGCCTATCAGGGGATTGTTAATAACACTAGGGATTCTCAGCAAGCTTTATCGGTAAAAAGTGTATTTATATGATTTCCAGCCTTACAGACATTCAATTAGGAAGATGGCGAATTTGACATGACAACCCAGTTAATCCATGGCCAGAGCAAAAATCCAAGACATTTAGTTTATTTCTAAGTTGCATAATTTGAATAATTTCCTCTTTAATATTAAGTATTAAAAAGAAATTGCTTATTTATTATAATATAGCTACATCTCTTTTTATACTATGTTCCCGAAGGGAAAAATAGTATATTGGGTTTGCGCAATGTCCGTCTGTCCGTCTGTCCGTATGAACGCAATTTTTTTGCCTTTATCTTTGAGCTAGAGCAACCAAATTTGGCACACATGTTGGTGTATATCGTCAGTTTATAAAGTGTCAAGATCAGCCCCCCACCCCCACCCCCTCCCCCAAAATTTGGGGAAAACCTGTATCTTCCACATTTTTAAAGCTAGAGTTACCAAATTTGGCATACACACTAAAGTTGAGATTCCTGACAGATCTGCATCAAAAATTTTTGGATACCACCACCCCCACCCACCCAATGGAGCAAAACCTATATCTCCCACACCAGTAGAGCTAGAGTCACCAAATTTGGCAGACAGACTAATGTTGACCCCCTGGATAAAACTGCATCAAAAATTTTTGGACCCCCCACCCCCACCCCCAAAATGGAGCAAAACCTATATCTCCCACACCAGTAGAGCTAGAGTCACCAAATTTGGCAGACAGACTAACGTTGACCGCCTGGATAAAACTGCATCAAAAATTTTTGGACCCCCCCACCCCCACGCACCCAAAGGAGCAAAATCGCGTTTCTTTCTGAACTCACAAATAACCATATTATATACATAGGACTGGGAACATAGTATTCTGCAGTCGGGTGCGTCCGCCGTCGGACGCCACCGCCGACTGCAACGTTCTTACTTGTTTTTATTGTGTAACAAAGCGAAAAATTTGTTAAACAAATCGTTGATGATATCGCAAAACACTCACAAACGATATTAGAAAGGGCCAAAAATATCACAAAAAGCGTATAAACAAACAATTTTTGATAGTGTTTTTAAGCGAAACTATTGCTGCCACATACTAAGCGATAGGTGATTCATTTCCGGATCTTCCGTATCCTAAACCGATTTTATTTTATCTATGCACTTTTCAATTCACATATCCACGTGGATATTAGCTTTCACAATATGTGTGAACACGAAAGTGGGTGCATGACTTTTTGTAAATAGGATCCACACCAAAAGTCAAATGGCTTTAGATATGGAGTACACCCGATATTAATTTAAATAAATGTTCATAATTATGTTAATTCTAATGTTAAAAAAATGACGATACTTGGATACCTTAATCAATTGTTAATATACTTATTTGATGTGACATCACTAACACTCGATAACAGATTAAAATGAGTTCGATAAATTCTTTTGGATAGTAGATACATAATTGCTTGTGGGATTAGTTATTTTATTCTGTTTTTATAGGTATGTCAGTTTAAATATTTAATAAAATGTGTTCAAGAAGTTATTGATTTAGATCATAAAATTATATTCTTTTTGTTAAGTTTGAATTTTTTTTATTGAGATATACAAAGTTTTACATTCACACATCAACATTTGCTCATACTAACTGAATTGTATTTCAGATCGAAACGCATGCTATTAAAAGATTTACAGTAGGGATGAATCGTAGAGGTTTAAATACTGGAAATACGATGTCTTCTCAATCAAATATTGACGAGGGAAGCTGGAAGGGCGTTTCAGAAGGCTCAGCCATGTTACCTTCTACCAATTCTTCGTCTCTTAACCCGGACGCAAGCAATCAGAGTGGATTTCCCCAAGGAGGATTACCATACAATTCTAGTGGTAACCCATATCCACAAGCTGGTCAGTCTTCTCCCGCTGGAAACCAGTCCTTAGTATTTCAAAATACTAATCAACCTGGATCAAATACTCCCCAATATACGTCATCGCCAGCACCCTCGGGTTCCTCAACCCCAGGTCCAGTTGGAGTTGGTTCGCAAAACATACAGGGAAATTATACACAATCGTCAACTTCAGGAAATTTCAACGGACCCGTTGGGGGCCCTTTTGGATCACCGTCATCCGGCTTGGGGCAATTTAGTCGACCAGCGAGCTCAGGTACACCATTCAACACCGGACAAGCTGGTCACTTTTCTTCGCCTACAGTTTTTGGAGTTGGTGGCCAGTTTAACCCCATGCCGCCAGCATCTCCGTTTGGTCATGGTGGAACCCATCCTATGATGGGAGGTCCTCAGCAAATGGATAGAATTGACCAAGGCTTCAGAAGACACAATTCATACTTCAGTCATACGGAGCATCGAGTGTTTGAACTGAACAAACGCCTCCAACAACGAAACGAAGACAGCGATAATTGCTGGTGGGATTCCTTTACAACAGAGTTTTTTGAAGATGATGCCAGATTGACAATCTTGTTTTGCTTGGAGGACGGACCAAAACGATACACGATTGGACGAACACTTGTTCCACGATTTTTTCGAAGCATTTTTGAAGGAGGTGTATCTGATTTGTATTTTCAACTTAAGCACGCTAAGGAATCGTTTCACAATACATCAATAACATTAGATTGCGATCAGTGCACAGTAATAACTCAGCATGGAAAACCATTTTTTACAAAAGTATGTGCGGATGCTAGACTGATTCTAGAATTTATGTATGATGACTACATGAGAATCAAATCATGGCATATGACTATAAAAGGCCATAGAGAACTCATTCCAAGGTCCGTAATTGGTACATCTCTTCCTCCTGATCCAATGCTTCTCGATCAGATTACGAAGAATATAACTAGGGCTGGAATAACAAACTCAACTTTAAATTACCTTCGCTTATGTGTTATACTTGAGCCAATGCAAGAACTTATGTCACGCCATAAGGCATACGCACTTAGTCCACGTGATTGTTTAAAAACAACTCTATTTCAAAAATGGCAACGTATGGTAGCGCCTCCCGGTAAAAAAGACCCGCAACGACCTCCAAACAAACGTCGCAAAAGAAAAGGATCTAATTCCGGGGGCGGAAATAATTCAAACACTCCACCTGTAGCAAATCAAAAGCGATCGCCTTCAGGACCCAGCTTTTCCCTCTCTTCACAAGATGTAATGGTAGTAGGTGAGCCAACATTAATGGGCGGTGAATTTGGTGAAGAAGATGAGAGGCTTATTACACGATTGGAAAATACACAATATGATGGTACCAATGCAGTTGAACACGATAACCACACTGGGTTTGGGCATGCCGATTCGCCAATTTCTGGTTCAAATCCATGGAGTATGGAACGAGCGGGTGCTATTCCAGCTAGTCCTGGGAATGCTTCTGGACCACAGAACAATGCTAATATAGCCGATATAGATAAAAAGAGCCCTATTGTCTCGCAATAGAAACAAATAAATATTTAATGATGATGATTTAATTTTCCGATATATGGTGAAATGTATTTTCATACTTGCATGTAAAAATATTTTTAAATAAAGTTTCAAAGCTTTATGAAGTGTATAATGTTTAAGGATAAATCAATTCCGACTTTTTCAGTTTTAGCGTTCTAAACTCCCACCTTGATGTTTTTGGCTTATATTCTTGCAGAGAGCATAATCATTTTGTCACTAAGAGTGTAACACATAGACAGAAGCATCAACAGCCGGATGGATATAACGATGCCTGAATGACTTTGCAAATTAATCTTAAAACTGTTGTGATGCTTTTTTTAATGCTCGCAATACATGTGTCGGAACCGGCTGGATCGGCTCACGGTGTAATATCTGTCATAGGTGTGATTGGACGACACTTAAGCTTTTGTATAAATATCTATATATATAAATCTCTGTGGCTTTACTCACTGACTAACTCACTGATCGTCGCACAGCCGAAGTGGTAAGCGCTAGGAGCACAACATAGCTGATACAAATTCATTGTACAATAAGACGGCGTTTTGTGAAAAAACAACTGGTGTCAAAGTTCAAATATTGCTTGGTATGAAAAACTCTATTGCTTTTGAGCCACACGTATAGATTGTTCATTTGGGACGGAATGTTACATCCCGACTAAATTTTGTCAATTTTTGGATGCAGATCTGTCAAGGATCTCAACATTAGTCTGTATGCCAAATTGGGTCACTACCTGTACAAGAGTCGGAGATATAAATTTTGATCACTTGCGCGGAGGAAGTGGAGGTGGCAACATCTTGACACTTAGTAAATCGAAGGTATACACCAACATGTGTATCAAGTTTGGTTGCTCTAGCAGGAAGGGAGGGATAAAAATTGCGTTCGTACGGACAGGCGGACACCTAATAATACCCATATAATCTTGTCCAAAATATCCTTTATTGAATCCATATGGATTCGATAACCTCTGTTAAGTGTTTCCATATAAACTGCGCCTGAGGCTGCATCAAAAAACAGCTGAATGTCTTTAGTTGACACACGTAGAAATACAATTGTTAAATATTATAATGAATTCTTTAAATATTGTTGCTTTGCTGAGTGCAATGCATGTTGAGCAAGTGCAAGTTTATAAAACGGCATTGAAGTTTATGGGCTGCACCAAGTGCTTCGGGCCTTTTGCTACCGAGCTATCTGTCAAACGACATAGTAAAGAGATGGGCCAGGGCGCTTTATTAAGAAAACGAAGGCGTAGAGGCTCACGCCATTCGACACGCTCCAAGAGCTCATTAAATACTGATATAAGAAATAAGGAACAGCTTAAGAGCTAATTTCAGATTCTTATTATATAACAAGTAAGAATGCTTTAGTCGAGTATACACGACTACGAAACTCCCTGTACCCAGGTCTAAAATTTCCAACCACAACCTTCTTAACTTACACATACACAAAGCCGCGCCAACCCACAGACAATGCGAGGCATTTTAAGTGGCGGATAACAATCAAATTTTGTGAATAAATTTTGAAATAATAATGGAAATAAAGAATTTAGAATTATGGAAATTAATCGATATAGCGACGAACACCAAAACTTTTAGACACAAGCAAATTAAATAAGTATATGAACATAAAAATTTTATGCGCAAATATTAAAAAATGCTATGGGAATAAATTATCTCATGCGAACTAGGGGGAGTTAATTAAGCGCTAACCTACACCTAACAAGAGCTCTTGTTATGGGTCAGGGAGGGGAACAATAAAGTAAATAAAACTAAATTTAAAGTAAACACACCCCAAGACGCAATTAACTATTTATACCCGCGGCACCACATACGGGTTAATGCGGCTTCTAGTGATCACCTGTTTGCAGCTATTGCAGATGATATTAATGAAGGTGTTGGTGTTTGAAGTCGAGAACTTATGGTGTTAAGCAAGTAAGTTTACAAAAAAACAACAATTAAATAAATGAATAAATACACTTATATATAAATAAATAAATTAATATTGACAGGAACTATGTGATGGCTATACTAATCTCTGGCCGATCTCAGCTGTGAGCAGGAGCACAGCTTGCCGGCGTGGCAAATAATCTTCCCCCATCGGGTCGGAGATTGCCCACTCTATTTCCTATTTCCTACTCTACAACTATTATATTCTTTCCCATCCCTTCCCTTTCTAGGTCCTTCGCTCCTTAATGTAATCTCTAACCAACTTCGCTGTGAGTTGGGGCACAGCTTGCCGAACTGGCTACTAAAACTTCCCCCCACCGGGTTGGAGATTTCATTCCTATTGTCTTTCTTTATTCTTCTAGTCTTATGCCTTAATTAACCTTAAATTCTATAAGTTTTTTCTTCATAACTAATTCTATTCTATCTTGCTATAGGCACTAATAACGCCACCGGCAATTCTTTGCTGTGAATAGGGGCATAGCTAGCCGGACTGGCAAATAAACTTCCCCCAACGTGCTGGTGTCGTTTTTAGTTTTCAATTGTAATTTCGTGTAGGCTTTTTAAATTTTTTCCGTATATCTATGTATTATATTATATTTTTTGGTTCGAGGCAGCACTGTTTTGCCTTCGTTAATAATAATAAATAATAAATAAATAAATAATAAATAAATATACAGCTATACGGCTAATACTAGCGCGCTCTTAATTGCAGGCCGCAATTGTATATGCGCAGCACATACATACATATGTTTGCAGGCTTGTGTGTGTGTTGTGCATTTGAAATGTACTTTCGGGCTTGTAAACTGGGATCGGCTGCGATGCCGCCAACCCAAAACGGAACGGACTCACGGTTTAAATCACTCCAGGTGGTGATGGTGATGAACGCGTCGTTAATCGCCAGCCGTGTTCAGTCCCGATGAGCTTCTCAGCGAGTTGCCGGTGGGCTACTCGAACTGTGGCGTTATGTACGTACTAACAAAGTCACTGACCCGGCTGCGGTGTACTCTATTCCAGGCCAGGCTGTCTAGGATAGAGAATATGACACACACTGTTTACTGGGCAGATGGGATATATATATATATATATACAGGTAGAGTCACCTAATTTATAACACAGAATACTGTTGTGGTCCTCCCACCCACTCCCGCACAAATGAACAATATGTAACTCTCAAACACCTGTTCAAGTGGATTCACAAAATTTGAAATACAGACTACTGTGGTTTTCTCTCTTTTCCATCACACAAATTTCCAAATTATACCAAACTTGAAAAGGAATATTCTGCTGTCGGGTACGTACGAAAATCGGACCACTATATCACTATATCAAACTTTTTGTTCATATAAATATTTCATCCAAACTAAGTGAGTGTTTTATTATTCTTTAAATAGTTTCCTATAATTTGATCAAAATCGGACCACATGGCTCCCACATGAGCTACCAGACAAAATTTAATTTTGTATAGAAATTAATTAATGCTAGGGTATATAGCTTTGGTACTCCGAAGATAGCCGATCTTTCATGTTGTGTTTAGCTTTAGCAATTAGAAAGGCCTTTCGCATGAGGAACTAAAATGCTGATTTCGAGTTTTTCAGTACTGTTTGGTCAAACATGTAATAAGTAATTTAAGAAGTATCGTTACACTAAGTAACGGGTTGTAGTTCTTGTCACTTGCGCGCCTACATCCCTATGTAATGCAGTGCCTCACGGAGGCGAAAAAAGACTCGTAGAGTCCACGAGCGACGTAGCAAAACGATCTGTAGACGTGGCGCTCGTCGACAAAAGCGACCGCAATGGCAAAATGTCGCCAGAAATTGAAAATTGGTGGAAGCACGACTGCTTGAGGCGATGCTGAAGAGGATGAAGATTCCGGATGCCGTACCCACCACATTCGACGGTGCAAGTTGACTCAATGGAGACAAAGTTCTCAGCTGCAGAGACGACCCCACCTTGGAGTGGATCTCTCAAACAGTCGCCATAATGGCCGCCCCGAGGAAGGGCGACAAGCTGGAGGTAGTGGACAGAACTAGTATTCCGTCCGTATCAAAGGAAAAAGTGCTGCTCCTGAGGGTCGTGCCTAAAGAGTAGGCTCCGAAACTACTTAAATGGCAGAATCCTAACGTGCCAACCGCTGATTGGCAGGTTGTTCATGTCGCTAAGCCTGATAAAAAGGGACAGCACATGAACCTGGAACCAAGGAACCGAGTATGTGCTTTATCCTAGGTACGGGAAGATCGCGTGGGTAGCTTATACCTGCGTCTCAAGAAACTCCACCCCCTTGACAACAACGCCAACACGCTGATGATGATGTGGAGCAAGACCTGGGTCTTGTATCCATGGTAGAGGGTACCCACGACTTGAAGTCGTGGAAGCGGCCATATAAGGCTGGCGAAACGACGCACAGTGGCACCTTTTGAAATTTTACTTTGCGAAAATCATATTTTCTGAACGAAACAGATATTGTCAAAATGTAAAAAGCGTGCAATAGGGAATTCCCGTAGCTTTGAAATAGTGTAAAATCTTTATAGAATGGAAGAATTCTTCTGAAGATTTGATCAAAGTTGAAGTGTCTTTTCATAGGAATTTACACCATGGACCATAATTATTAATATTAAAAAAAAAGTACTGCATTGCGTTCCTGCTACACAACTTTCTGTAGAAAGAGCATTTTCTGCGCTTTAATTGGTACTTTTATACCATACGCAGATCAAGTTTGGTTCTGATCTCAGATATCTTTCCCCGTTCCCCCACAATTCGATCAAAACGTTTTACCTTAGATATAGATATAGCTTTGGGATTTCGACTTTACAATACTTCAGTCACTTATACCCGGCCCATACACCAATTGAAGAAAGTACAAAACCAAAGGGAAACGCCCACGAATTGTGGCTATCGAGTTGTGCGTTGTCCATTTACACCACAACCAGTTGTGGCAACTCGCTGCTCGTATCAAAAGGTTTTGATACAGAATTCAATTGGGACGATATTGTAGCAACCGTCCCAATTACGTGCAATCGGTTGCCGCACCCCGACAAACTCACTCAAGTTGGCCAACTGAGTTGGCTTGTGTATTGGTTCCATTAATCTGCTGTCAAGTCAATTTCAAGTCGATCGGATAATAAACACGGAAGTTATTCGACAAACAAGATTCAGTAGTGCAGCGCGGGGGGAAGAAGCAGCACAGCCACCACTTAAAATGCCCCGTTTGCGCTGTCACTTTGCTGTCGCTTGTGTGTGTGCGTCTTTGTGTATATATGTGTATGTGTAAGTGTACGGAGATGCGGTCGAAAATGTTCGACCTGGGTACAGGGAGTTTTGTAGTCGGGTATACTCGACTATAGCATTCTTACGGATATTGGTACTGCAACAGAATATAGAATAAGAAATGATATATAATAGAATATAGTCGGTTCCTTCATATTCGTCCATGAAGGATGTGATGTATCATGTGAAAGGTATTGAATCATAGATCAAGAATATCTATATATATAAAAGAGCTAGTGCTGACTGACTGACTGTCTGATTGGCAATCATCGCACAGCCCAAACCATAAGAGCTAAGATGCTGCAATTTTCACGGTAGGTTCCATCTATGATGAAAGTGCACACCAAGACGGGATTTTGGGAAATTCCACCCACAAGCGTGGAAAATCGCGGAAAACTGTTGTATGAAACTTTTTTGTTTACCATCCAATTGGCTTCAAACCCATTTTTAAAGATCTACACAAAAATTAATTTGACACATTTCATATTTTAAGGTTGTATGGGCGAAAGTCTACTTTTAGTCCGATCACCTTCAAATTCATTTTCAAAGCTCTTCACGTAAAATAATTCGACACGTGTATAAGCGATTTGGGAAATTCAACCACATGGTCGGAAAATGGTGAAAACTCTGGTATTCGACTTTCTTAGTTTTCATGCGATTGGCTTCAAACTCATTTTCAAAGTTCTACACTAAGATTCGCTTCGCATTCGCTTTTCATTCGCAACGGACGTGTTTTTTTCTTGCGCCTCGTATTTTTCGATTTTTTGTTCTTCCTCGTGATTTCAAAATATAAATTGTGTTTTTTTTTTATCTTGTGTTATACATCGGTTGTGTGGAACATAAGTTGGACTTTAAAAGTTAATAACTTTTATTACTTTCACAAATTTGTTCAAATACAACAATAAACAGCAGCACAAACAGTCTGGTGGTTGTTTTGTGCATTTGTAGTGCTGATACTTTGTTTTTGTGTTTTTACTCATTTCGCGCTCTCAACGTGCACTTTTACTCTCGCGTGCCTGTATCGTTCGTGTTGGTTACGGTTAATCTCTTGTTTTGATTCCGTTGTGATTTCGGTCGCCGCGCCTGCGCTTAGAACTTTTGTTAGTTGGTGTTGTTGTGTGTAAGTACAGATCAACGTCAACAAATTTAACCCTAGAGTGCCTTCTTTTCTGTTTTTACGTTTCTTTTTGTGCAGTGTTTTTATTTTTGTTCTTTTTTTTTTTGTATTTTAATTAAATTTTTTTCTTCAAGTTCAATAATGGTTGTCTGTTGTAATAAAAATGGCGAGGTTAGAGCTAACGTTAAAATGGGTTTTGTTTGCTGCTGGCTATGTGACAATGTGTCACATGAAAAATGTGCTGGCCTTAACGGCCGAATTATAGACCAAATTGAGTCAAAATCTGGTTTAAAGTGGACATGCGTATCGTGTAGGGAGGTGGAAAGGGATATTATGGGATTCATGCGGCATACTAAAAAAGGCTTTGGAGATATTTTCGCGCGGTTTAAAAAACTGTTCGAAGGTTTCTCAGATTTGGAGAGAGATTTTAAATGAGTCTCCAAAACGTAAAAAAGCCAATTTTAGGTTGTCTATTGGCCCAAATGAACTTACACTTCCCACACACATATCCACTACATCCGCTACTGATAGAAATGTTGAACTTATTAATTTATCGTCCCCTTCTACTTATATTTCAATCAGAAGTGACGAGAACAGCATCGCGCCCATGGATGTTGTTTCTTCTGACCCCGAAGAGGTTCTTGATTCGGTGATTGCTGGCACTGTTGATGCAGGTCAAAAACCTAGCGCCAATAGTGCCAGTGAATCACTCGAATTATCTGGTCAATCAACCATTGTTACGGCTCCATTGGATGCTCATGCTATGGTTGCTAATACGACCCTTGTAGGAGTTCCACCACGGAAACAAATTTTTGTTTCTAGGCTTGCCTTGATACTACATCTGATGATGTTAAAGCCTTTATACAGGCCAAATCTAAAGCTCATATTACGGTGGAAAAATTCAAATTCACATATGCTCGGGAAATTTCGTCATTCAAAATAAGTGTTCCGGCCGAAAACTTTAACAATATTTGTGCTAAAGAATTTTGGCCGGATCACTTAATAATTAAAGAATACACTGTAAAAAGAAAAATCGGCCTCCGGTTTCACTTCCTTCTACTGGTGGTAGTTCTAATCCACCTCTGGTAGTATGTGGTAGTTCAAAAAACTAACATCCTCCCTCTACTGGGCTATCAGAATGTAAGAGGTCTTTGTAGTAAACTTAGTAATCTTTATCTAAATAGCCTAACTTTTCCTTTCCATGTCGTTGCCTTTTCTGAAACATGGTTAAGGTCCGAATTTCTTAATTCTGAAATTCTTTGTAATAAATTCTCTATATATAGAAAAGATCGCACTCATCGTCGCGGTGGTGGTGTACTTATTGCTGTTGACGTTGATTTGTCTTCCGAGATAGTAATAACTGATAGTTCTGTAGATATTGAATTTATTGCTGTTAAACTTAGTTTTTGTGGTGTTTGTTTTTTTTAATACTTGTTCGTATGTACCACCTTCTTCAGATTTATCTGTTTATTCTTCCCATGCTTCTGCTATACATTCTGTCTCATCTATGCTTTCTGATCGTGATTTTTTTGTAGTTCTTGGTGATTTTAATATTGCCGAAGCTACCTGGATTTGTAGTCCCGATTCAAGTGTGTTGACTCCCACGACTCAGCACGATTTTATTGATAATTTGTTTGGGATGTCATTGTGTCAAATCAATGGTTTCCCAAATTCTTTACTTAAAATGCTTGATCTTATTTTTGTCTTGGATTGCTCCTTCTTTTCTGTCTCCCGTACTGTACCCATGTCCACTCCTGAAGATCCTTACCACCCATCCTTGGAAGTGTTGATTGACTTACCAGCCAGGGTGCCATACCCAGGTAGAAAACTTGCTGAGCGAGTTCGTCAATTTCGGAAAACCGATTTTACTAAACTCGCTTAGCTCCTATCTCAGACTGACTGGTCCCTGCTGTACATGTGTAGAGATATTGATTGTGCAATCGAATATTTTTATGTTATTTTAAATTCATTATTTGATTCCTGTGTCCCGTTTTGTAACCCTCATAGGTCCAACAAACCTGTGTGGTTTACACGTGGTTTGATAAATTTAAAAAATAGAAAGTCGAGATTGTACAAAAAGTTCAAGGAATCTGGCTCTTCCTCGGACTTCTCTCGCTATTTGATTGCCCGATCTAACTTCTCTGCCCTTAATTTCCACTGTTATAACAACTACCTCAGGAGCTGTAGGTTACAGTTTCAGCGGGATCCTAGAAGGTTTTATAACTTCGTTAATGCGAAGCGTAGGTCAACAACACTTCCATCAACTGTATTTTTTGATAAAAAGACAGCTGACTCAGATCAGGCTATCGCCGATCATTTTGCCGAATTTTTTCAAACGACTTATAGTTCACAACCTTATCAATTAGATTTGCCTTATCCTTATCAGGTAATTAACTCCAATTGCATTTTTGGGCCTTTAATCACTGAAAGCTCGCTTCAACATGATTTGAAGGCTATTAAGCCCGTATTTTCACCGGGACCTGATGGAGTACCAGGCTGCGTGCTCAAGTACTGTGCTGAAGGTATTTTTAAGCCATTATATTTTCTTTTTAAATTGTCCGTGGAGTTGTGCTCTTTCCCCAATATTTGCAAAGAGTCATTTATTATTCCTCTCCATAAAAAAGGAAACAAGTCCAATGTTGAGAACTATAGAGGTATTTCTAAGTTGTCTGCTATTCCTAAGATTTTTGAGAAATTAATAACTTCTCAACTTCAACATTTATGTAGATCTATAATTTCACCCTGCCAGCATGGCTTTGTGAAATATAGATCTACTAACACTAACCTATTGGAATTCACTCCTCTTGTTATTAAGGGATTTCAATCTAAAATGCAAACAGATGTTATTTACACTGATTTCAGTAAGGCTTTTGACTCTGTTA
Organism: Hirtodrosophila histrioides; assembly: GCA_037075165.1. Lineage (NCBI taxonomy): Eukaryota > Metazoa > Arthropoda > Insecta > Diptera > Drosophilidae > Hirtodrosophila > Hirtodrosophila histrioides. Next base: position 1,507,822 of record JBAMCL010000177.1, on the reverse strand, counting down.
ATCATTCTCTTTTACTTCACAAACTTCATCTTCTGGGATTTCCTAATAACTTAATTCTTTGGATTTCCAACTATTTAACTCTTAGAACCCAAAAGGTTTATTTCAAAGGCTTAGTCTCCAAGTCTGTTCAAGTTACTTCCGGAGTACCACAAGGAAGTCATCTTGGCCCCTTATTATTTACTCTGTTCATCAATGACCTTCCTTCTGTAGTAAATTACTCTCGGGTGCTGATGTATGCCGATGATGTTAAACTTTGTCTGTCATTTACTGATTTCCTGTCTGGTCAAAGGTTGCAAGCTGATCTTGACAGTTTTCAAGCCTGGTGTCGGGTAAATTTATTAAATCTTAATTGTGGTAAGTGTAACGTAATGTCCTTTTACAGGCGAATGCCCTTTTTCAATAATTATATTCTTAATGGTAAGCCCCTTGTTCGAATTGAGTCGGTTGATGATTTGGGTATCCTTTTAGATTCCAAACTTAAGTTTGACAGCATATCTTTTCCACCGCTAATCGTGCCTTTGGTGTCCTGGGTTTCGTTAAGCGTTGGTCGAAAGAATTTAACGATCCCTACATTACTAAAACTCTTTATACTTCCCTTGTGCGACCTATTCTTGAATATGGGTCTTGTATTTGGTGTCCCCAATACAGGATTCATCAGGATAGATTAGAATCGGTACAAAACAATTTCTGCTCTTTGCACTCCGGGGTCGTAACTGGAATCCTAATACTCGCTTACCTTCTTATCGTAGTAGACTCTTACTAATAAATCTGCCTTCTCTTTCTGATCGTAGAACCATGCTTGGTGTAATTTTCTTATATAAACTTATTCATGGGGAAATTGATTCTTGTGAATTAATCAGCCAAATTAGTTTTGCAGTTCCGATCAGAAGTTCTAGAAATTTTCTTCCTCTTTCTCTTCAAACTTGTAGTTCTAATTATGCTATTCATAACCCATTTCGAATCTTATGTTCTAACTATAACAATCTTTTCTATTTAGTAAGTAATGCTACTTCAATTTCTACACTTAGAACTTTACTCTTACGCTACTTATGTAATCCTTAGAGTCTTTTTGTATAATGTTATTTTTGTATTTAGTTTGTATTTTCATTGTCCGCGATCTTCCACTACCGTACGTTATGCGGTGCCCCCCTCGGTCGGTTGGGCGGGAGGCGGGTTGCATTTATGCTTGGGTCCGCGCGTTAACAAGCCCGTGCTTGGTGTCGTTGGGCCACTTGTGTGTACTGTTCGTTAGTACATCAACGTCCGAAAGTATAAAAAAAAAAAAAAAAAAAAAAAAACAGAATAGACGTCGTGATCAAAGATTTTGGAAAATCTACCACCAAGGTCGGGAAATTCGCGGAAAACTGTTGCATGAAACTTTTTTGATTATCGTCCGTTTGACTTCAAACTCATTTTGAAAGTTCTACACACTAAATAATTTGCCACATGTATCAGCGATTTTGGGAAATTCAGCCCTATGATCGGAAAATTTGTGGAAAACTCTGGCACTCGACATTTTTAATTTTCATGCGATTGGCTTCAAATTCATGTTCATGGTTCTACCCAAACACATAATAGGCGCGGTGTCCAAAGATTTTGGGAAATCTATCCCGAAGGTCGGGAAATTCGCGGAACACAGTTGTTTGAAACTTTTTGATTATCGTCCGATTGACTTTAAACTCATTTTGAAAGCTCTACACGTAAATTAATTCGATACGTGTATCAGCGATTTTGGGAAATTCAACCACATGGTCGGAAAAACGGTGGTAAGCACTGGTATCTGAGATTTTTGGCTTACATGCGATTGGCTCCAAACTCATTTTCAAAGTTTTACACTAAGACAGAATAGACGTGGTGATCACAGATTTTCGAAAATCTACCCTCAAGGTCGGAAAATTCGCGGAAAACTGTTGTATGAAACTTTTTTGATTATCGTCCGATTGGCTTCAAATTCATTTTCAAAGCTTTTCACATTAAATAATTTGACACGTATCAGCGATTGTGGGAAAGTCAGGCCTATGGTCGGAAAATTGTTGGAAAACTCTAGCACTCGACATTTTTAATTTTCATGTGATTGGCTTCAAATTTATATTCATTGATTCACCCAAAACACATAATAGGCGCGGTGTCCAAAGATTTGGAAATCTACCCCCAAGGTCGGGAAATTCGCGGAAAACTGCTTTATGAAACTTTTTTGATTATCGTCCGTTTGGCTTCCAACTCGTTTTCAAGGCTCTACACCATAAAAAATTGGATACGTGTATTACCGATTTGGAAAACTCTGGCACTCAACATTTTTAACTTTTATGTAAACGGCCCGTTTGTAGCGAATGGCTGGTGGTATGGTCGTTGTACCATTTGTTGAGGTTGCCTATACTGTTGGGGTGCAGTAGAGTATGTGGTCTGGTTCTGATACTCCACTATCGGACGGCTACTTGGTGCATAGTAAAGTTTAGGATCAAAGTTTCTCCATTGATTAGATGGGGTGTTATTAAAAGGTTTGGCTGCCTGGAATCTCGAGCTTGTCTGTCTTGGTGGGGGCTGTTGTCTGACCTTAGGAAAAAAGAAGTTTCGGTGTTCTTGGTTTTCCAATAAGTTACACAAATGGTGTGCGTGGCTCAGGTCTCTCGGTTCTTTTATTCCAAAATGTCGTGATAAATCGCCGTTTGAGGCCCTTTTTGAACGTGTCTAAGGCCTTCCCGTGGTAGTTATCAGTCAACGCCCTAATGGTTTCTGGAGATTCTTCTTGTGCTCCTATCTGATTCAGAATCAATGACAGCTAATGGTAGATTGCTTGTTAGAATTCGTTAATGGTCATATGTCCCTGTGTCAGCGTAAACATCTGGTATTCGAGTGTTTTTAGATCTCGTTTATCAGCATAATGTGTTGTAAGACATTTTGAGATAGCTTTCAAATTCATTGGGGTGTTGTGAGACTCCAAGACTGTCTCAGCTTCGCCGACTACCTTGTTACGAACAGCTTAAGTTACTAGGTAGTATTTGTACGTTGATTCCTGCCCTTCAAAGATACTCATAATTCATTCGACCAATTTTTTCCATGAGTTGAACGATGTCCTGTCCCCTGAGAACTCTTTGATCAAACGACATACGTCAGGTACTTTCTCAAATTCTTCGCCCAGCCTAGGTCTCACGAACGGTATGTCACTATAGAGTTCGTGCCCACGAGCTGCTGTCTCTTGGGGAAATACCTCTCTGATCATGATCGGAGCTAGCTGCAGGGGTGTTAGTGCCTGATGGCCGCGGATGTTAGGGACCACTAGCTAGCCTAGGCCCGACATGTCTGCTACTAGTTTATCTGGCATATTTTTTATGAAACGGTTTTTAAAACGGGTAGAAATAGGTACACAATTCGGACGATATATTTCAGTGAATAAAAGAGGACTTATTTGTGCGAAATTGAGAATTTGAACAGCAATAACTAAGATAGCGGTTCGAGTGTTACTTAACGTATATGTTGCTTTTTTTTCTTTTAATTTTCTTACACTAAGGGTCTTATTTTATCGATAGATAAAATTATTGAAATATTATTTTAGGTAATCTTATTTCTCTTTTGAAAACCAGTAGCTGGTTTGCTCCTTTTACCCTGGAGGGTCCCTTGGGAATCGCAGGATGGCAATAAGTTATACTGCGTTTGCAGTGAAGTTTGTTTTTTGTGATTTTACAGTGTTTGATAAAATTTTTTTCTTTTATTTCTAGTTTAATTCAACAACTTTCTTTGATTCTGAATTTCCGATAGTTCCGATCAGAAGTTCTAGAAATTTTCTTCCTCTTTCTCTTCAAACTTGTAGTTCTAATTATGCTATTCATAACCCATTTCGAATCTTATGTTCTAACTATAACAATCTTTTCTATTTAGTAAGTAATGCCACTTCAATTTCTACACTTAGAATTTTACTCTTACGCTACTTATGTAATCCTTAGAGTCTTTTTGTATAATGTTATTTTTGTATTTAGTTTGTATTTTCATTGTCCGCGATCTTCCACTACCGTACGTTATGCGGTGCCCCCCTCGGTCGGTTGGGCGGGAGGCGGGTTGCATTTATGCTTGGGTCCGCGCGTTAACAAGCCCGTGCTTGGTGTCGTTGGGCCACTTGTGTGTACTGTTCGTTAGTACATCAGCGTCCGAAAGTATAAAAAAAAAAAAAAAAAAAAAAACAGAATAGACGTCGTGATCAAAGATTTTGGAAAATCTACCACCAAGGTCGGGAAATTCGCGGAAAACTGTTGCATGAAACTTTTTTGATTATCGTCCGTTTGACTTCAAACTCATTTTGAAAGTTCTACACACTAAATAATTTGCCACATGTATCAGCGATTTTGGGAAATTCAGCCCTATGATCGGAAAATTTGTGGAAAACTTTGGCACTCGACATTTTTAATTTTCATGTGATTGGCTTCAAATTCATGTTCATGGTTCTACCCAAACACATAATAGGCGCGGTGTCCAAAGATTTTGGGAAATCTATCCCGAAGGTCGGGAAATTCGCGGAACACAGTTGTTTGAAACTTTTTGATTATCGTCCGATTGACTTTAAACTCATTTTGAAAGCTCTACACGTAAATTAATTCGACACGTGTATCAGCGATTTTGGGAAATTCAACCACATGGTCGGAAAAACGGTGGTAAACACTGGTATCTGAGATTTTTGGCTTACATGCGATTGGCTCCAAACTCATTTTCAAAGTTTTACACTAAGACAGAATAGACGTGGTGATCACAGATTTTCGAAAATCTACCCTCAAGGTCGGAAAATTCGCGGAAAACTGTTGTATGAAACTTTTTTGATTATCGTCCGATTGGCTTCAAATTCATTTTCAAAGCTTTTCACATTAAATAATTTGATACGTATCAGCGATTGTGGGAAAGTCAGGCCTATGGTCGGAAAATTGTTGGAAAACTCTAGCACTCGACATTTTTAACTTTCATGTGATTGGCTTCAAATTTATATTCATTGATTCACCCAAAACACATAATAGGCGCGGTGTCCAAAGATTTGGAAATCTACCCCCAAGGTTGGGAAATTCGCGGAAAACTGCTTTATGAAACTTTTTTGATTATCGTCCGTTTGGCTTCCAACTCGTTTTCAAGGCTCTACACCATAAATAATTGGATACGTGTATTACCGATTTGGAAAACTCTGGCACTCAACATTTTTAACTTTTATGTAAACGGCCCGTTTGTAGTGAATGGCTGCTGGTATGGTCGTTGTACCATTTGTTGAGGTTGCCTATACTGTTGGGGTGCAGTAGAGTATGTGGTCTGGTTCTGATACTCCACTATCGGACGGCTACTTGGTGCATAGTAAAGTTTAGGGTCAAAGTTTCTCCATTGATTAGATGGGGTGTTATTAAAAGGTTTGGCTGCCTGGAATCTCGAGCTTGTCTGTCTTGGTGGGGGCTGTTGTCTGACCTTAGGAAAAAAGAAGTTTCGGTGTTCTTGGTTTTCCAATAAGTTACACAAATGGTGTGCGTGGCTCAGGTCTCTCGGTTCTTTTATTCCAAAATGTCGTGATAAATCGCCGTTTGAGGCCCTTTTTGAACGTGTCTAAGGCCTTCCCGTGGTAGTTATCAGTCAACGCCCTAATGGTTTCTGGAGATTCTTCTTGTGCTCCTATCTGATTCAGAATCAATGACAGCTGATGGTAGATTGCTTGTTAGAATTCGTTAATGGTCATACGTCCCTGTGTCAGCGTAAACATCTGGTATTCGAGAGTTTTTAGATCTCGTGTGTTGTAAGACATTTTGAGATAGTTTTCCAATTCATTGGGGTGTTGTGAGACTCCAAGACTGTCTCAGCTTCGCCGACTACCTTGTTACGAACAGCTTAAGTTACTAGGTAGTATTTGTACGTTGATTCCTGCCCTTCAAAGATACTCATAATTCATTCGACCAATTTTTTCCATGAGTTGAACGATGTCCTGTCCCCTGAGAACTCTTTGATCAAACGACATACGTCAGGTACTTTCTCAAATTCTTCGCCCAGCCTAGGTCTCACGAACGGTATGTCACTATAGTGTTCGTGCCCACGAGCTGCTGTCTCTTGGGGAAATACATCTCTGATCATGGTTTTTATTACATATTTTAAATCGGAGCTAGCTGCAGGGGTGTTAGTGTCTGACGGCAGCGGAGGTTGGGAGCCACTAGCTATGCCTAGACCCGACATGGCTGCTACTAAGTTTATCTGGCATATTTTTTATGAAACGGTTTTTAAAACGGATAGAAATAGGTACACAATTCGGACGATACTCGGTTATATTTCAGTGAATAAAAGAGGACTGATTTTTGTGCGAAATTGAGAATTTGAACAGCAATAACTAAGATAGCGGTTCGAGTGTTACTTAACGTATATGTTGCTTTTTTTTCTTTTAATTTTCTTACACTAAGGGTCTTATTTTATCGATAGATAAAATTATTGAAATATTATTTTAGGTAATCTAATTTCTCTTTTGAAAACCAGTAGCTGGTTTGCTCCTTTTACCCTGGAGGGTCCCTTGGGAATCGCAGGATTGCAATAAGTTATACTGCGTTTGCAGTGAAGTTTGTTTTTTGAGATTTTACAGTGTTTGATAAAATTTTTTCTTTTATTTCTAGTTTGATTCAACTACTTTCTTTGATTCTGAATTTCTAATTTTTTCAGTTTGATTTTGTTTGGTTGCACAATATTTAACTTAATCACTATGCTTACAGTAATATTTTAATCATTGGTGATTCCCGCGACGGTGGCTCGGATGTGTCCTTTTCCTCTAGTCCCACGATGGAGTACCGTTACTAAGGATCCTGTCAGCTCACACTCGATTTCGCAGTACCCTACAGACGGACACTATAGGGTATCAGCAATCATTTTGTTTTGACCGCAGTTCACAATGTTGTCACAATCGTTCACTCTCGCGCTGTAGATTTTATTTTGAAGGTACTTTCGGCGGTTCGTGCAATTGTACAACACTTGAGCGTTCGTGTTTTGTGGCTGGTTATACAGGCACTTTTTTTTCGGGAACTGTAGCTATAGGTAAACTGTTTTTTCGATGCGTGAACTTTTCAGTTTGTTTATTTTTCCACGGTCACTGCTCAGGCGCCAATTAGAATATTTTTGGTTTGAAGAGCAAAAAAAATATAACTCTTTATTTTGATTACAAAAAAGGAATTAAAACAAATGACAAAATTAACTTAGCTTAAAGCCTACTGCTGCCGCTGCTGCTGTCGCCGCTGACGTTGTCGCTGTCGTCGCTGCCGCTTTTGGGTGCATTGACGCAAATGGTGTCAAATGCCCCAAAAGACGGTCCCACGTTGGCGATCGTTACGCAAGATGCCACGGCGGTCATCCTAAACTGATGATTCGGCGTATGTGGCGGATGTGCTGCATGCGCTGCTGGCGTGTTAGCTTTTGGCTATGTGCATTTTGGGTGCGTCTGCACAGGCCGTTTTGCACATGGCAATCATGGGAAACATTTTTGTTAACTTATATATAGATATTCAAATATTTTAGTAGATTATATTTACATGCATACCATATTATGTCTTTTCGTCGGAAATGTTTTAACTAACAGTTTTTGACACTAATAAAGAGCGCTATAAGCATAGTAATCTTTACCTAAATATGTATGTAGCAATAATTATTTAATAACCAGTAATTAATATATAGTGCATTGATTTTAAAATTCTCTTTTGATAGGTAATAAAGTATATATATTTTGGACCAGTATCAAAAAAGAGTTCGATTTGACCATCAAGTAAACAACAAATAGAGTTACCATTCTTTGCGCAACGTTTGCACCTAAAATTTTCAACGCGGCAGGTCCCATACGCTTCGTATTTGTTCGGTGGGACCTGCCGCTTCGTGTGGGACCTGCCGCTTCGTGTCGTGAGAGCGAGAACAGCGCGCTGTGGCCGAGTTCGTGGCTCTGTCGCAGATGCTTAAGGACTGCCGAGTCGAGAGCAACATTGAATGTATGCGCTGATCTGCGGTTGCATGCGTGCATACATACATACATACTTGTACATATGTTTATGCGCGAGAATTGTTTTCGTTTGCTTGCTAGTATTTCGATGGCTTGGCCAGCCGCGACCGGTAAGCATGCGAAAATCGTTTTTGTACACACACACATGCATACAGATATTATGTCATTTGTGCATCTGTGTGTGTACATGTGCGTAGCATATGATTTGATTGCAGAAGACAAATCTATCCGAGCTTGCTTCCATGACCTATGTCAACAATTATGTTTTTGTATGAAAAACTTTTTTGTTTATAAAGATATCCTCACCAAACTTACCCAAACCTATTCTCTAGAGAGTTTATATAACCTGACCAATTTTGGCCAAAATCGGATCACGCTATCACATGGCTGCACTGTATTTTTAATTATTAAAATATGCATTATTTTTTATTTATTTACATATTTTATATAATATTTAATATTAAATCTAAAGATTTGTTTAAGATAAGCTGAGAGTACTAGTAGTACTAGGGGACTTCGAGCCGTATTATTGATCTAATCTTCTTATCATTATAGTCTTCAAATTTAAATTTTGTATTATACGAGCATTATCGCTATCAAAATATTTATTGATCTCCAGCAGTTTAAATTTGGGTGGCAACGCGCGCATTGCGACCTGTCCCAAAAGCGCGCCAAGCCTCTGGGAGAGTTAAATGAGAGAGTGCAATAAGAAGCCATTCGATAGCGGCCATTTGCTAACGAATTTCATTTTCTATTGCCTATTAGAAATTTTCAGTTTTTCATAAAAACTAAAAGCCTTCATTTAACAAATACTTTGCGATTTAGTTCTGTGCGTGTAGTAGAGTGTGGAAAAGTTCGTAGTAGTGGTGTAATCAGTGTCTAGAGTGCTAATTTGGACAAATTAGAATTTACACCACCAAAAATAGTTTTGGTGGCAATTCCTATTGTTTGAGTGTGCAGTGTCGCGTTGTGCAAGTGCAGCGCGACATATTCGGCGACATTTGTAGCTTTCGCTACTTGGATAAATCGCAAGTATTTGTTTATTTCTTACGCCCAGTCTTTTTCAAGACTTACATTTTATATATAAAAAAATCATATTTTTATAATAATATATATTAATATAGTAGTATATATATACTAGTATTTATATATTATTTATTATTTACGAGTCGTTTTCTATTTGGTTAGTGTTTTTGGTTTACGAGCTGTGTGTACGCAATGGAAGCTGACAAACGGAAGAATGGCGGCAGATGCGTAATTAGTTCTTGTCTTAGGAGTTATAGAAGTGGCTCAAAAGATTTCCCTGTTAGGTTGTTTTCCTTCCCGTCCAACAAATTTATTTTTAACAAGTGGGTTAAATTGTGTCATTTGGATAGCAGTTTGAACAAGAAATCTGCTCGTATATGTGATCGGCATTTTGAGAGTAAATATCTTGGATTATCGAGACTAAAGTCCACGGCGATTCCAACGTTGCACTTGTCTGACAACACTTTATTGAATTCGTTTAGTACTGTCCTTGGAGATCAGTACGACTTTGAAGAAAATGAAGTAGAATCAGGGCCGATTGGACCATATGTCAATTCAAAAATATTGTCGAATACGCAAGTATTTCAAGACAGTTCACACGAGCTTGAGCAGCTGTGTGAAGCTGAAGCGGCAGGTTGTGCGCAATCGGAAAATAATAATTTGATTGACGTAGGCAATCTATTAAATTTTCAGGATAGTCGCAAAAATCAAATATGGCAAGATCTGACAAGCCATAGCTGCTTGTTGGATTCTAACTCTGCAGAAAGCAGGCCATTTTGTGACAACTGCCAAATAATGGGCTTTAGGTTTAGCTGTAGGTTGTTATTGAGTTGTTGTATGAATAACTCTATTATTTTTATATTTTAGCAAAATTTGCAGAAAATTGAAATTGTTGTTAGATTCTGTAGGTTGTTTATTGTTTTAAGAGAAGAATTAGGAGTTTTTGGAATAGTTGCTTGTTAGATTCTGCAGGTTGTTCACTATTTTTGGATAGGGATTAGGAGATGTCTTGATTTAAAAATCAAGGCATTTCAAGATGAGTAAATAATGGGCTTTAGGTTTAGCTGTAGGTTGTTATTGAGTTGTTGTATGAATAACTCTATTATTTTTATATTTTAGCAAAATTTGCAGAAAATTGAAATTGTTGTTAGATTCTGTAGGTTGTTTATTGTTTTAAGAGAAGAATTAGGAGTTTTTGGAATAGTTGCTTGTTAGATTCTGCAGGTTGTTCACTATTTTTGGATAGGGATTAGGAGATGTCTTGATTTAAAAATCAAGGCATTTCAAGATGAGTAAATAATGGGCTTTAGGTTTAGCTGTAGGTTGTTATTGAGTTGTTGTATGAATAACTCCATTATTTTTATAAACAAATATACATTTTATATGTATGTATATGAGTAGTAAAGTTTGTTGAAAATTTATTTGGTTGTTAGGTCAGGTATTTGGAGTCGCCTTAATTGATTCTGTTCTTAGATTCGTAGGCTTTTGAAAGTTATTGAATAGGAATTAGTAGTTTTTTTGATCAGTTTTGTTGTTGAGTTCGAGAGGATGTAGTAGGTTGTTGAATGTTGTTCTATAGGAATTAGTACTGTTCTTGAATAGTTTTGTTGTGAGATTTGATAGGATGTTGGTTATTTTAAGGCAGAAATTAGGGTATACTTTTAAGGGATTAGTTGATAGATTCTATAGGTTGCTGGGTGTTTTAAGACAAGGTTTACTAAGAAGATGGTTTGAAAGATTTTGCAATTAGATTCTGTAGGTTCTACTTTATTTTTGGACAGGGCTTAGGAGATGTGTTAATTTAAAAATTAAGGCATTTCAAGTGGCATTAATCATCTTAAAATAACTTGTCTCTCAGTTATAGGTTGCCATAGGTTCTTATTAGACTAGGTTGCATGTTAGGTGGGGAACATGGAGATGTCTTAATTTAACAAATTATGGCATTTCAAGTCGACTCGAAGGTTGTATTAACTTATAACCCCATTACATTTGTGATGGCCTCCTCGTGGTGTTCCCTGGGTACCGATGAAATACATACATATGTATGTATATTAAATCGGTAGCTAATTCGAGCGGCGGCTTAGGACTTAAGACTTGTACATACAAATGCATATTCAAATAATTATAATTCTATAATTTAATAAAAATTAATTTTAAAAATAAGACACTCTTTTGCCCAACTTTTGCGTCTATGCATTTAAAATACAATCATTACATCAAAATAATCAATTGTTGACATAGGTCATGGAAGCAAGCTCAGATAGATTTGTCTTCTGCAACTGCAAAATTCTATGCTAGGCACATGTACACAGATGCATGTGTGTGTACACGAAATGGAATGGCCAAGCGCGCTTGTGAAAAGTACGCACGCCTTGAACAATATTCGTTTCGAACAATATCGCACTTGTGCGTCGATGCATGGATACCCTGCAATTTTTTTTTTTTTATATTATATAAAAATTGCTAAGCCTGTGTAATTTGAATGAACACTATCAATTTGTTGTATATTGGGATCCTAGAATTACTTATGTTAAATTCTACTCATAATACTTCGTACTACAAAACCATTTGATGTACAGGGTATTTTACGCAAGACTCAATGATTTTCGCATGCTTACCGGTCGCGGCTGCCCAAACCATATAAATAGCAAATAAGCGAAAACGATTCTCGTGCATGTACATACATACATATATGCATGTATGTATGTATGTATGCACGCATGCAACCGCAGATCAGCGCATACATTCAATGTTGCTCTCGACTCGGCAGTCGTTGAGCATCTGCGACAGAGCCACGAACTCGGCCACAGCGCGCTGTTCTCGCTCTCACGACACGAAGCGGCAGGTCCCACGAGCAGGTCCCACACGAAGCGGCAGGTCCCACCGAACAAATACGAAGCGTATGGGACCTGCCGCGTTGAAAATTTTAGGTGCAAACGTTGCGCAAAGAATGGTAACTCTATTTGTTGTTTACTTGATGATTTGACCATGTCCGTCTGTCTCACGGTTGAGAGACAGTAGGTTACGTCATGCGCATGTCCGTTAGTCGCCGTTATTCGGCGACCAAACGTGTGACGTCACAAGTCATGGAATGCAGCGCGAGCTTTTGAACTTCTTCGAAAATCACTGACTTTTTTTAGTACATCGGCTCGTGCGGCTGTATTTCCAGTCCGATTTTGAAAATCTTGCCAGCATATTGTAGGGAAATTCATACCGCGTCGATTGATAGGCTTTAGTGTTCTGTAGATGCCATACTTATTAAGTAATACGTGTTTAAAATTAGAAAATGTTGCCAGTCGAAATGTTTACATTCTAACTTATCGCTCAATTTTAAAGCTATGATTATGAAACTTGGCACAAGTCTTTATATTCGATGCAACCAGTACATATTTGAAAACCAGCCGGATCGAATCACTATATCATATAGCTCCCATAGGTATAATAGGTTGACAACTATGTTCTTGTATGAAAATCTTTTTTGTTTTTGTACATAGCGTAACCAAACTCACCAAATTTAAGTTTAATCATGATCTACATATATTGACCAAATTTCATCAAAAACGGATTAATATATCTTGGACCGTGGGAGCGGTCGGTTGCACCTTGACTTGTATGAAAAATGTATCGAAATTAGCCACTATTGATGTCAATGCTATTTAACAAGTCAAACGGTGTTTAATTCATTTATTGTAGTTTTATTTCGATTTTCAGGCATTCCAGTACATTTTGCAGCGTTTTTGTACAACAACTCCTGTTGGTCCCACGGCAGGTCCAAGATATATTAATCCGATTTTCATGAAAATATGAGCTCTCTCAATCGTGCGTCTGTCTATATGAACGCGTTGATCTCAGCTACTATAAGAGCTAGAGACACCAAATTTGGGTGGAAGAAGCATCACAACCAACACTAAACATGCCTTGCTTGCGCTGTCGCTTCTGCGTCTTTATGTATGTACATAAGTGTATATGTGTAAATGTGCGAAAATGCGATCGGAAATTTTTGACCTGGGTACAGACAGTTTTGTAGTCGGGTATAATCGACTATAGCGTTCTTACTTGTTTGTGTTATGTGATTGGGCCCCTTGTGTTTCTTATCGCGATTTAATAAGCCCGTTGTAGGTAATTTTAATAAAAACAATATCACATTCTTTATTAAACTTATCCTCCTACGCATTTCGGCGTTTGTTACGCCTTCTTCAGAGAGTCTGCACATGCATATAAAACATTTACATACACATAATTTATTAACAAACATTTCGATTTACATTCATATACATACATTATTGCAGCTAGTAATGCTACAGTGTCGTCATTGTTCCTACGTCTAAATTGTACATTTGTTTATATTCTTCCATCGCCGATTTTGTCTTGTCTTTGCGCGTCAAGTTTTTTTTGTCAACTGCTACTGCTGCCGCGTATATAAAGTTTGTGTTTTCGATGTCTTCTTTGTGGTTTACAGTCTTCTCCACTTGATTCTGTATTCGTAGGCTCTCTAGCGTCAGTCTCTTTTTTTTTAGTTTCGGACGTTGATGTACTGAAACGGGCAGTACATTCAAGTAGCCCAAACGACACCAAACACGGGCTTGTTAACGCGCGGACCCAGGCAAAATGCAAGCCGACCGAGGGGCGCGCCGCATAACGTGCGGTAACGAAGATCGCGGAATAGATGAATATGTTCAAACTAAATAAAAGCACTACATAAATTAAACAATAGACAAAAAGTAACTATAGATTACGCAGATAACATAAAAGTGAAGTCCTGAGTAAGGAAATAAAGCTAGCACTACATATTAAATGATAAAGGTTGTCTCGTGCGTTATCTACTCTCAATATCTAATATTTTGGTGTTGTCAAAATCAGCTGTGTGTCCTGTTGTTGTAATATGTTGTACAAGTGCTCTTGTAATTTTCCCTTTGTTCGCATTTCCTTTATGTTCTGCAATTTTTGTGCCTAGCGCGCGTTTTGTTGTTTTGTATATACTCCGATGCATCTTTCACCGTCTTTCCATTGTTTGTCTTTCTATCCTTCTATGTCCTTGTTATACTCTGTTCCCGAAGGGAGAAAGAGTATATTGGGTTTGCGAAATGTCGTCTGTCCGTATGAACGCAATTTTTTCCCACACCCTTGAAGCTTGAGCAGCCAAACTTGGTGCACATGTTGGTGTATATCCTTAATTTATGAAGTGTCAAGATATCTATCTATATCTCCCACAACTGTACAGGTAATCATTAAATTTGCCATACAGACTACTTTTTTTTTGCTTCTCTTTCCGAACCCACAAATAACTAAATTATTCAGGACTGAAAAAAGAGTATTGTGCAGTCGGGTGCGTCTGACTGCAACGTTCTTACTTGTTACTCCCTGTACCCATACTGGGTAAAAAGGGGGTATTGGATTTGTGCAAAAGTATGTAACAGGCAGAAGGAGACATCTCCGACCCTATAAAGTATATATATTCTTGATCAGCATCAAAAGAGATTTCGATTTGGCCATGTCCGTCTGTCTGTCCGTCTGTATGAACGCGTCGATCTCAGCAACTATAAGAGCTAGAGACACCAAATTTGGAATGTAGGTTCCTGTATACCATACGCAGATCAAGTTTGTTCTCAATCTCTGATATCTTACCCCGTTTCCCCGCAAATCGATCAAAACGTTTTACAGCCACAGTTTTAAAGATATGGCTTTGGGATTTGGCATGTACAATACAGTAGTCACTCTTAATATACTGTCCAAATTTCAAGTGGATCAAATAATAATCACGGAAGTTATGCAACAGACAAGATTCAGTACTGGAGCGAGGGGGGGAAGAAGAAGCACAGCCACGACTTAAAATGCCTCGCGTACGCTGCGGCTCGCGTGTGTGCGGCTTTGTGTATGTGTGCGTGCATGTGTAAGAGACGAACATATGATTGGAAGTTTTAGACCTGAGTACAGGGAGTTTCGTAGTCGGGTATACTCGACTAGAGCATTCTTACTTGTTTGTTTTTGAGTCGTACAAAAACTCATGACCTTGTCTTCACTTTTTTGTGCGTTTTTGCTGTTTTGCTCTGAGTTTGTATGAAATCGCTTAGCGTTATCTTAAATAAGAGCTGCAATGCAAAAGAAAATCAGTTGCATTGAGTGATTTTAAACTCACCGTCTAAATGCAAGTTTCCAGTAGTAGTTCTCAAGACGAGGAAAAAACTATGAAATGTTTATAAAATCCTATATGCGCGCCTTATAGTGTGGCAGCACCAATTATTGTGCGATACTTACCAGTACTAATTACTCGTCGTAAAGTCACATAGCATATCGATAGCTTATTGATAGCTTATCGATGCTCCTGACATAACAATAATCGCTACGCGGGTGTGGGACCAATTCTATTTAATATTTTGGTATTAAAATTATTGCAAAATAGTCAACCTCCGCCGCCGCGAATCGGATCTGGAATTGTTTCAGCGTTTTTTTGACACCAAAGTCATACAGATCCGTGCAGTCTTTATAAGGGGAGCTACAGTAAATATTTTCCCCTTTCTGTGGGGGAACTCAACGACATATTTACCCAGATTTCAACGAAATGGCGGCCTCTGATTTTGTGCTAGCGGGCTGTAAAAAACTACAAAAATAAATCTAATTAATGGCATAAGAAATATCAGGAATCCCATGAGTATTGCAGTGACATCGATATCATCCAGTAAATAATCGATGTAAAACACCATACTTAAATCATGCGCAAATACACAATCTAAAATACATATGCATATTAAGTGGAAATGTATGTATGTGCGTATGGAAATTCTTAATATATACTTGCAAAATCTAAACAAATTTTGTAACTAGAATTCGAATTTGGAGGTTGCAGTATGGATTGCCATCATCGCATCGAAGTTCCTTTACGTACTGGCGGAGGAAAAAAAATGAAAAAACGGAGAGAACTTGATGCTCTGATAGCACATTCCTCAACAAAGAAATGTTCTCGACGAACTGTTAATTCACAGGACAAGTTGCTGTCCGTATCCACCGATGACCCTGATGATTACGCATGGGTAATGGGTATATGTACATACATACTTGAATACATTTGTAAAATAAATCTATAATCTTACAACACATAACAAATGTACACACACATATTCATACATACATACATATATACATTTATACATGTGTGTATGAAAACATTATCATCGTTACATTCATATCCCTATACATACATACATTTACATGTGGGTATGTGCACACAATGTACATATGCATTTGTTTTGATTCAGATGAATGTTGCTAACACCACCCGACGAAGCCATAGGAAAATATACTTTCGTAAATGTGGTCCCTTCCTCTTTGGAATTACTACAGTCTTTTTTGTTGCAATTTTATACTGGCTATACTTCGATTTACGACAACAAATTTCGGATTACCGTCAAAAAATTGAAGAAGGTAAAAATATAATTACTATATACTAGTTGCTATCTATATATAAATGCAAATATTAACATTATATATTCATCTATGTTTATACTTTAATAGTGTCTGCAATAGGTAAAATTTTTCCGGATACACTCCAGCATTGGCATGAGACTACATCCTTTCTAATAAAAAATCAAACATCTGTTATATGCCAAATCAATGAGTTAACGCAAAACATTGGTAGCTTGGGTAATAATCTGAGCAGTCTTGCAGCCACAGTTAATGCTCAAAGAAATTATGGACAGGATGAGAAGATAGTTGCTGACTTTGGAGCTAAACTAGAGGCAGTTTCTTCAGATATAGAAGGTATTAAGGAACACTACAATAGGTACGTCGAGATACAGAAAAACCTCGAGTTTGAAACGGAAATCATAAAGGAAAGTAATTTATGTGTATTTTATTTCGTATTTTATAATAGATGTTTTTAATTTTAGGTTAATATAAGCCAACTATCAACGATTCAAGCCAATTCTTCACCAACAAACTTTACCACTAATGTGAACTATATTAATCAAACAATGCAAAAATCATTTAAAGAATTGGAAAAGAATCTTATAGATGTAAACAACACTCTGAGCCAAACAATAAGGATTCTTAATGGAGAAATACTAGCGCACAAAGTAAATAACTAATTTCATTAATGCTTATTTCTACTTCTAAAAATTTACCTTTACAGATGAAGTTGGACGATTTGTTGGAAAGTTCCCAAAATCTAACATCTCATGTGGCCACATTAAGCAACAATTGGCTGGAATTCAAGCAAAAAATTGTTAATGTAGATGAACAGTTGGATAAAGTTAAGGAAAAGGTAATTCTTAAAAATCTGCTACGGCGTCATAACGGACATGCGACTAACTGACTGACTAACCGACTGGCGATTAGGAATCGCCGCACAGCGCAAAGTACGCTGAAATTTCCATAGTAGGTTTCCGACACTAGAGGACGTACATCCCATGGAAAATCACACAATCACGTGGTATACTGACGGATCCCTAACAAACCAAGGCACAGGCCTTGGGGTGGTAGGCCCTCGGATTAAGTACCACGAACCCTTAGGCAGATACACCAGCATCTTCCAAGCTGAGGTATGCGCCATCGGGAGATGTGTTGAATTCAATATTCTAAGAAACTATCAGAACAGGAGCATAGCCATACTCTCTGATAGCCAAGCAGCAATTAGCGCTCTAAGCAGCCCAAAAATCTCATCGAAGTTGGTTCGAGAAGTGCGAACCAAATTGAACCAACTGGGCAGGAAAAATAGGCTTGCCCTCAGATGGATACCAGGACACAGAGATATACCCGGGAACGAAGCAGCTGATGAACTGGCTAAGCTAGGAGCAGGAAAACCTCTGGTAGGCCCAGAACCGTTCTGTGGCATAGGAAGAAACACATAAGAGAACATCTTAGGATAGAAGAGGACAACAGAAGGCAGTCAAGCTGGAGAAATACACCAGGTCTAAGACAGGCAAAGTCACTCTTAGGAAACTATGATCGTAAAAGATTCAAGCAATTAATACCACTGGGGAAGAATTCACTTAGAATAGTCACCGGCCTTCTGACGGGGCACTGTAGACTAAGAAACCACCTAAGCAAGCTAGGAATTGTAAGAAGCGGGACATGCAGATTCTTTGAAATGGAGGCTGAAACCTCATCACACATACTAACAGACTGTACTGCCCTGGCCAGGAGAAGAAACAGGTACCTGGGTGGGTTTTTCCATCAGACAAACGATATAGGTACTCTAGATCCGGCCAAGATCCTTGCATTCGTGCAGGAGATAGGGTTGATGAGTGAGCTTTAGGCTTAGAAGGGGGCACAATAGATCTTATAGGTCGCAGTGCAACGCTCCCCCATCACTAATAATAATATAATTTACATATGACGGAAATCATTTTCAAAAATGAATTCACGCCCACCATCTGAATATAATTGAAAATCCCTGTCATTCGACATTTTTGATTGGGTGGCCTGCGATTGCAGTCAAACCCATTTTCAAAGATCAACACAAAAATTCATTTGACACATATTTTACCGATTTTGAAAAATCCACCCATGGGCGGAAAATGGGGGTCTCAAGGTTGTATGGGCGAAAGTCCAATTATAGTCCGATCATCTTCAAATTCATTTTCAAAGCTCTTCACGTAAAATAATTCGATACGTGTATCAGCGATTTTGGGAAATTCAGCCGCATGGTCGGAATATCAATGGAAATCTCTGGCATTCGACAGTTTTAATTTTCGTGTGTTTGGCTTCAAACTAATTTTCAAGGTTCTATAGAAAAACATGATAGGTGGTAAAAGATTTTGGAAATCTACCCCCAAGTCGGAAAATTCGCGAAAACTGCTGTATAAATCTCTTTGATTATCGTCCGATTGACTTCAAACTCAAACTTTATCATCCAATTATATCAAAACTAATTTTCAAAACACCTCACATTAAATAATTCGTCACATGTGCTACCGATTTTTAAAAAAAAAACGTGGCTTTATACTAATTTCCAAATATAAATACAAAAACCTCGGTACATTGCGGGCAATACAACGGCGGGAAAATTTTTGGAAAGCTTTAGTCTGGACTCTTAGTACTATTCTTGGAATTGGCTTCAAATGACAAATGATTTAAGAAAATCCATTCCAATGCGTCGCCACGGGCGGGAAATGGAAGTCAAAGTCGAATGAGTGGGATTATTTGATTAGTTAGATCGGCTTCAAAGACATTTTCATAGCCCTATAGAAGAAACATTAGTCACGTGGCTCAATTTAGTTTCCTACCCCCAAGGGAGAGAATACTGTTATACGCTATTTATGTATATTTCTTACGGTTGATGAAAGTAGTCAAATTCAAAATAATGCACTTTCATCTAAATCTTTCGCCGGACAAGGCCGGGAAATTACCGGCTAGTAAAATATATATGTAGATATATAGAAGATATCTCCGAACCCATTAAGTATATGTATTCTTGATCAGTATCAAAAGAGACTTCGATTTGGCCATGTCCGTCTGTCTGTCCGTATGTATGAACGCGTCGATCTCAGGAATTATAAGAGCTAGAGACACCAAATTTGGAATGTAGGTTCGCGTATAGCGGGAGCAGGTCATTGTATGAGTGAGCGCATGATATTGCCGGCACTCGCAGCACACACAAAACTTTTGATAAGTGTTTGAGTTGCTTTGCTTATCCGGTGGTAAGTGGCACCGGGTCACACATTTCAATGGGTGTGAGTAGGGTGGCAAAAAATTACACTCCTGCAGGTGTCTAGTGCACACATTGTGAAATGAATATGCATGAAAAATTTTTTTCGTTTATTTGTTATTTCGATGGCTTGGCCAGCCACGACTGGCATTCATGCCAAGATCTTTAATTGAGCCGTGCACAAAATAGCCATATATAAAATTGTTTTAAGTACGTAGTATAATGGGTAGAATTGTTTAAAAAACATTGATAGTTCTTAAAATACAATAAATTGACGGCGTTCATTTTAATTACACAGGCATAATAGCTTTTATATTATACTAGCTGTTAAGACCCCAGTGCACTATGGGAATTTTGCCCATTTTTTTGGAATCAATTAATAACCCGAGAACGAAACAAGATTTTTTGGCTTGGTTTTTTACATAGGGCTTATAATATCAATAAAAAGTGGGGTTGAGAAAAGTGGGCGTGGCACCGCCCACATACACTCTTATTAATATAACAGCCACAATTTAAGAGATAAAACATTGGTTCTCGAACTACGTGCAAATTATCACGTCTCCCAACTATACTGAAAATTTTATGAAGATCGGATAATTAGAACACAAGTTATTATTATTATTATTATTATTATTTCTGCCCATAGAACCTTGAAAATGAGTTTGAAGCCAATCGTAAGAAAATTAAAAATGTCGAATGCCAGAGTTTTCCACCGATTTTCCGACCATGTGGTCGAATTTCCAAAAATCGCTGATACACGTGTCGAATTATTTTATGTAAAGAGCTTTCAAAATGAGTTTGAAGTCAATCGGACGATAATCAAAAAACTTTCATACAACATTTTTCCACGAATTTTCCGACTTTGGGGGTAGATTTTTCAAAATCTTTGACCACCGCGCCTATTATTTCTGCCCATAGAACCTTGAAAATGAGTTTGAAGCCAATCGCATGAAAATTATAAATGTCGAATGCCAGACTTTTCCACTGATTTTCCGACCATGTGGTCGAATTTCACAAAATCGCTGATACACGTGTCAAATTATTTTACGCGGAGAGCTTTGAAAATGAATTTGAAGGTGATCGGACTAAAATTAGACTTTCGCCCATACAACCTAGAGACCCCCATTTTCCACCCATGGTTGTGGATTTTCCAAAATCGATGAAATATGTGTCAAATTAATTTTTGTGTAGATCTCTGAAAATGAGCTTGAAGCTGATTGGATGGTAAACAAAAAAGTTTCATACAACAGTTTTCCGCGATTTTCCACGCTTGTGGGTGGAATTTTCAAAAATCCCGTCTTAGTGTGCACTTTCATTATAGATGGAACCTACTATGAAAATTTCAGCATCCTAGATCCTATGGTTTGGGCTGTGCGATGATTGCCAATCAGTCTGTCAGTCAGTCAGCACGAACTCTTTTATATAT
Source organism: Hirtodrosophila histrioides (assembly GCA_037075165.1). NCBI lineage: Eukaryota > Metazoa > Arthropoda > Insecta > Diptera > Drosophilidae > Hirtodrosophila > Hirtodrosophila histrioides. The sequence continues at coordinate 1,486,753 of JBAMCL010000177.1, read as the reverse complement.
ATAGATGAACGCACATTTGAACAATACAAAAACCAAATTTTATCTATTGGATGGACCATCTTGTTGTTTACACAATACAAAAAACTCAGAATTTGATAAGTAAGGTTATCCGCTAAGAACTTAATTTCTCCAAATGTGGCGAAAAGTGGACATTGGCATTAAGTGCTTTCGAATCGAAATTGATTGCCCTACACAGTCAAAAAGTCTCAATGCTGCCAAAATCTTGTAGCTCTATCCAAAGTTGAGATATATTCACAGAACGTGTTTTGGAGAGAAGTTTTTAATTCAATAAATTGATTATAAAACAAGCTATTATTTGACAAATTGCCTTTTTTGGGACATAATACAATAGTCACAGATGATATTCAATCAATAATACTTAACCAAAAACTATATCCCTTGAAGTTATGGGCATTTGAAAACCACCTTAAAATGTACACATCTTTTTCGAAAGAGCTGTGTTTAACAGCTGTTATCTTAACAGCTGTTCGGAATATTAACGTTTCTGGTATGTAACATTTTAGTTTGACCTATTCCTAATGTATGATTAAAAAAATTCGTTCATTGGAGTACTTTTAAAATTTGAATTAATGCCAAAAAAATTGGGCAAATTTCCCATAATGCAGTGTAGCCCGGCGAAATATTTTGATTAAAATGCATTATGTTTAATTTTCCCTGCTTGCTTTCGTCAATCGTAAGAAATAGATAATATTAGCACACCACGATTTTCCCGCCCATGGGGGAGAAAAAAATACAGTAGTCTGTATTTCAAATTTTGTATATCTTCCTGAACATTTGTGACACTTGACACTTTAAAAACTCAGGTTATATACCAAGTTTGGTTGCTCTAGCTTCAAGCGTGTGGATAAAAATTGCGTTCATACAGACAAACGGACAGACGTGCATTTCACAAGCCCAATATACTCTTAGTAATACACATTTTTACCCCGTTTTGTTCCCAAATGTTGCCTATTTGATGTAAACAGCTTTGAGTTTGAAACGCATAGGTCAAAATTCACACAACAGGTTTCCGACTATGAGGTAGATTTTCCAAAACCGGTGAACCATTCAAACTAGTTATGCTATAGAGCTTCGAAAATCAGTTTGAGCCAATCGGACGATAATCCAAAATGCTTCAAACAACAGTTTTCCGCGAATTTTCCGACCTTAGGGGTAGATTTTTCAAATTCTTTAAGCACCGCGCCTAATTTGTTTTCGTGTAGTACCTTGAAAATGAGTTTGAAGCCAATGACACGAAATATTAAATTGCCAGAGTTTTTCATCAATTTCCCACTTTTTAAATTTTCATTCCTTGCAGTGTATTTTTTAATAACTATGTGGTCAGGCTGTCTGCAACAAATATTGTTGAAATGTTCGGCCGAAACACTTTTTTTAAATAACAACGATATTTCTCGAGCGTACATGAATTTGAATTTTTCCACCATAATATGGGCTTTTGGTTTGGCCTGTATGTGGAATCAGAGACAAACCTAAAAACGGAAATTTTTTTTTTTGGTGAAACACCTACCAGGGTCTTAGTGGTTGCCACTAAGCCACATAGCGTCCAATTGAGCCATAAGATTGGTTGATTGGCCAGTCGATTCAACCGATTTATAACCACTAGTATCTTCATTTGGATTAACTTTGCGAACAGTCTCTGAATCAGAAAGGGGTCAGAAGGAACCCATCCATGCGCACGATGTTGTTGTCAAGGTAAAGGCGTAAAAATGTTAAGAATTGTGTCTTTTGTCCATTATATTTTTACCCCAAACTATAAGAGCTGAGGCGGAATTGTTCACGCTAACAGTTTCTATTTAGTCTCTTACGTACGGTTGACTTTTAAAGCTCTTCTTTAAAAGTCATTTAACGTGTTGTTTTTATTTGACAGAAACTACCGGCGGAAATTTTCTGTCAAGGTCAGTTGGGGGAATACATTTTTATAAGATTGGCTTTCAATTTAATTGCAAAACTTTCAAGAGTATATATTTTCGGCACGCCGAAGATAGCTGTTTATTCTTCTTAGAAAGGAATTTTAAGCCAATAAAATATTTAAGGTTCAAGATTTTGACTTTTAAAATAATTTTTATTTATTACACTAATTTATTATAAATCTGCAGATATCGTTAACCGAAAACCAAAATCGTGTACTTAGTGGTTCGGTTGATCAGCTAATGGTATTGTGCAAAAAGCGTGTAGAGGTAACAACGCAGTCAAATCAAGAGGATAAAAGTATTACTGAGGTAAACATTTTTTGCAATACGTATAAAATGTAATAAAGCCAACTTTTCTTCTTTTTAGACAAGAGCAACATCATATTTAAAAGATAACCTAACGCGGTAAAAATTCCGATACATCTAAAAATTGTAAAACTTAATGAATTCTTAATTGTACAGTTCTTACAAATAATAACCAATAATTATATGCATTATCATTGTGTAGAAATCATTTTTTAAGATACATAACTAAGCATTAAGAACTAATAGTAGAATCAATTATTCATATAATATACAACTAATAGCATTTTACGATATAAAATGTTTGTTATAGTCATTAATTTAAAATGTTAGTTAAGCTAAACTTATTTATGTAAAATAGGTGTTTTTAATGAAACATATTAAGAACATTCGGTATATTACAAGCACAACAAAGTGAAATTTATTGTAATCCAAAAATGTATGTGATTTATTTCCGTGTACAAATAAAATATAAAAGCGATATGATTAAAATTTGTGTCTTAACTCGTCTGTTGGTTCCCACAAAAGCAGCTGTTTCATACAAAATAAAAATAAAACTGCATAGTGACCAGATAGCGCCAAATCATAGTCAATGGGCCTGATTTTATTAAATTTTTAGAAATTCTTATGCGCTGGCAGAGGGTATTATTATTTTGTAAGGAAATGTGTAACGCATTAATAAAAAAACAGCTTCATTCAGAGCTGGATTATCACTTAACATTGAAAGAATTATAATTAACTAGCACTTAATACCCCGGCCTTGCCCAGGGAAATATTTAGATAAAAGTGAATTTTATTGAGTTTGGGCTATGAAATAAAAACAGCAAGGCAACAAATTATCCCACTCATTTGTCCTTGACTTCCATTTCCCGGCCTTGGCGACGCACAGTAGATTTTCCAAAATCATTTGGCATTTGAAGCTAATTCCAAGAATAATACTGAGAATACAGATTACAACTTTCCAACAACTTTCCGCGCGTTGTATTTCCCGCAAAATACCGAGGTATTGGTATTTATATTTGGAAATTAGTATGAAGCCATTCCCATGAAAAACGAAAATGATAAATTCCAGACTTCACCCCTTTTCCGACGGTGGACGTGCCTTTTTCAGAATAAGTAGCGCATGTGTCGAATTATTTAATGTGAGTCTCTTTGAAAATTAGTTTCAAACTAATTGGATGATAAACAGAAAAGTTTGAAGTCAATCGGACGATAATCAATAAAGTTTCATACAACAGTTTTTCACTAATTTTCTCAGTTTCACCTCTGCTTTCGTCAAAGACGGTCAAGTTGCGGACAAGTAAAAGTAAAAGTGCAGTTACCAATTTGTTGTTGCATTGCTGCATAGTGCATCATTTGCGCAATATAACCGTTTTGGGCATCGTCGCGAGCGGTCTCGGCGACGGTACAAAAGTAACAAAATAAACGGTTGTTATCAGCATTCACTGAGCTTGCCCACTGGGCGAGACGTTCGCTCTCGCCCCTGTTCTACCGGCTCACGCGAGAGCCATAAAATCTTTGTTTGCGTCTGCATATCCGCAGTACCTTGAACTCTACATAACGGCGCTTGTGCATTTATTTGCACAGGTAATTAGTAGTAGACAATGGTTTGTTTGGCAATTGCTTCTTTTATTTAACTATAAAAACAGTTAATAGCTGGAAATGAATGGTCAAACATTTTCTCGATCGCAACCAAAAGGCAAGTTGGCTGATTATGAGAAAATGAGGAGTATTGCTGGCGAGTCTCCTGCTGAGATAAGAGCCAGAATAATAAGAGACGGATACGACAATGCTTCGCCTCAACCAAATAGCTGGGTAGTTAGAACTAGTGGCACTACATACGCTACTTGCACAATTACTCAAGGAGTCTCCTTTACAATGGCAAACATTGTCTGCTTCTCACAGGAAACTTTGAAGACCACCTCGTCGATCGACAGCGATCACAATAAAGCAGCGGCTCCAGTGCAAGCTAAAAACTGCAGTTTGCAGATGCCTCATGTACCTGTACGTAGATGACGCAAAGATTTTGACAAGGCACCCAAAACCATACATTATGGTCGTAAACTAGTAATGGTCACACCGACAATACACTGTAATTAACGTAACATTAGGTTAACGTTAAGCGCGGAATTAAGTTAACTTAAGATAGAGTGTCATTGCTTTAGCGTGCGCCGTGGAATAATGAACAGATATCCATAGAACAAAGTAAAAGTCAGCATTTAAATAAAGCTGCTCACAATGATAACAATTAACCCACCGATTATGTGTCACCATCACGAATTATGGCTTGTACTTTAATTATAATACATTTTTCAACAGGAACACACAAAACACGTCCGAACCGTTGAGTAACGTTGCCAGAACTAATAGTGTCCCTGCGGCCCCTTTGTACTCGTCTTCCGAATTTGTCTTTTCCAAAGTTCAGTGGGAATAACTCAGAGTTTAAAAATATTATAAGTTTGAAAAGTTCAAACATTTGATTTCTTGTCGCTCTGTAATGCATAGTCTGAAAAGAGTATATTCATGATAAAAATATTTCCTCTCTTTTCACATTGCCTAAAACATCGCAGCCTTCAGCTGCTGGTTAAAGGAACTTGATTGATACATGATCTGCTGTGTATGGCTCTAAATTTTCAATAGGTGAAGACAAGAAAATCTCCAACGCCATACTAATTCAGCCCGTTATGGACAAAGTCGACGCTGTAACCAAAAATAAAATAGGATGACCAACTGATTACATGATAATTTCATTATAGAGTGAGTGTGGGACAGCGCTTAATCATCGATACAAACACTTATTTGCTAAAAAGTCGACTTAGTCCGAAAGTAAAGCTGTTTTCACCAATCAACTTAAAAAGAGTTAATTTTCGTGCTCTGCGCTTAAAAATAAAAGTGATTGGAAGAGCCCCTGTTATTTTTGCAACTCCGAAGGTGCATTTTATATCCAATTACGCTGATTTTGCCGCACAACCGGTGAAAGAATGTTGTGAATATGCAAAAGCAGCTGCGCTGTGCATAAATTGTCTTCTGAAAGGTCACATTGTGTCTAAATGCAGGGCTTCCAAGTGTCGTGTATGCATCATATGCTGCTACACATATATCCGACCGCTAAGAGTCGTGCGTTACCACCGCCTTTCTCCGCTTCAATAGCAAATCGACCATCCACCTCGTGCTAGACTCAGGTTCGCAAATGAATTTCGTGACCAAAAAACTAGCACAACGATTGCTCTTGCGTAGAGTAGAAACTAGTGTCGGCTTAGTTGGGATTGCAGAATGCAATACCCAAGTCCGCCGCAGGTTGTCCATCTGAGTTTTCAGGAGGAAAAGTTTACCTCGATTGACAACTATTTACAGAAATTTTGGTCATTGGAAGAATTGCCCTCAGACAGCAAAGTAATTCACAATTCCTAAATCTATTACATTAATAGAGCAAAAGAGTAATTTTCAAGTATCAAATGTAAGTATTGTACGTAAGTTCTTGGGCTGGGGTTCAGCTGAGTCACGCCTGAGTCTTCTTTATTAAACTCAATAACACAAAATTTCCCTAACCGCACCGTGAACTTTGTCTAACTCGCTCCTTTGAGCACGCATGGCCAGCTTACCCACTCTTTTACTCTTCTCGTCGCCACTCCGGCGTTTATCTGGTCGCGTTGTGTGGGGTTCAAATGTTCCAATTTCGATGATGTCCCGTTGTGCCGGTGAGTTTGTCGGCTGCTGTGACCGCGTCACGATTGAGAGACAGTAGGTTACGCCATGCGCATGTCCTTTAGTCGCCGTTATTCGGCGACCAAACCTGTGACGTCACAAGTCATGGAATTCAGCGCGCGCTTTTGAATTTGTTCGAAAATCACTGACTTTTTTTACTGTATCGGCTCGTGGGGCTGTAATTCCAGTCCGATTTTGAAAATCGTGCCTGCATATTGTAGGGAACTTCATACCGCGTCGATTGATAGGTCTTGGTACTCTGTAGGTGCTATACTTTTCAAATAATACGTAGGTAAAGTTAGAAAATGTTGCCAGGCCGAATGTTTGCATTCAAACTTATCGCTCAATTTTAAAGCTATGAATATGAAACTTGGCACAAGTCTTTATTTTCGATGCTACCAGTACATATTTGAAAACCAGCAGGATCGAATCACTATATCATATAGCTCCCATACAAATAATAGGTTGACACCTATGATCTTGTATGAAAAACTTTTTTGTTTTTGTAGATAGCGTAACAAAACTCACAAAATTAAAGTTTAATCACGTTTTACATATGCTCACCAAATTTCATTGAAATCGGACATATATCCCCCCCCAACCAAAAAAAAAAAAAAAAAACACAAAACCAAACATTACACCCCCCCCCCCCCCCCCCCCCCCCCTAACCAAACAAAAATTTTCTTCAAAAAAACAAAAACAAAAATTCCCACATTTTATATATTCCCCTTTTTTTTTCAAAACCCCATCCATTCACCCCCCCTCCCCTTAAAACCCCCCCCCCACCCACCCCCCCACCCCCCCAACCCCCCCCCCCCCCCCACAAATCAAAAAGCGCGCCCCCCCTGCCCCCCGGGAGCCAACCTTCCCCTGCCTCTCCTCCGCTTTTGGTCTCACTCCACGCTCTCCTTCTTCTCTCTCTCTCTGTGCAGTGTTAATCGTGTGCGTGTGTCTGTATGCCCTATTTTCTCTCAACTTGGCGCGCGTGTTTGTCAGTGTTGTCCGTGCCTAACAGTGATGCTGTCCCTGCTTGTCATTGATGCTCGCCTCGCTCGCCATATTTTGCAGGAATTCGCTTAGACCTTCACCAAGTTCCTTAGTTTTGGGATCCAATATCTGGATCGTATCAAGCGGACCATTAGCTGGTTACCTTCATGGAGTGTAATGCGATGGGTTAAACGAACGAGAAGGTGTGTGAAAGAGCAATAATATGGAAGGAGAATTGCTGAGCTCCTATAGACATGGAGTGGTCTGCAGTTGACAACGTAATATGAATCAATATACATATGCCATTAATCGTAGCGCCCTATTTAAACTGGATAAGCCTTCAAGGATATCAGTGGATGGAGGTATGCTTGCTAAGTTACCTTTAATGATTCGCTGCTCTATACTAGTCTCTAGGCATAATTCAGCGAAGACTGGCAATTGGCCTTGTGGTAATTGGAGGCAATATGGCCCTTGCCACCACAGCTCGCTGTCACGCAGCTCCTGCGGCGAGACTTCTCTGCTTGCCAAATCTGCTGGATTGTGTTCGGAGCAAACATGGGATCACGTAGCGGTTTTTGTCGCCTGTGTGATCTTTGCGGCTCTATTTGCTAAAAAGGTTGTCCAAGCACGAGGAGGCTTATTTAGCCAGGCCAACACAAAGGTAGAGTCTGTCCAAAAGAAAGATTCAATGCCCTCATAGTGTGGCTGTGGAAGGTTAGCTTAGGTTAGGGTTCGGTGGCTGAAGCAGAGGAGAAATAGCGTTAGCCAACTCCACAGTTGGGCCAAGAGTTGGCCCCTTGTAATACCACATGACGTCTTTTAAACGTTGTGTTCCCCTTTAAACCAATTTGAAGAGTTGAGGAATTTGAGGATATTGTGTTTCGCAACTTCGGAAACGTCCGATAGGTTATCAAAACTATAGTGCCCCAGGTGCTGGAACATCCTCCTGCTAAGTGATGTCATGAGTCATGGTGTGGTACGCCCAGTCTGTTGGCGTGAGTTCCTATTAGGCAATGGCCTGTGAGAGCCCCTATGATTGTCGAGATGTGGAATCTCTTGTTTTTAATAAAGGCAGATGCGTTTTGAGTTAATGAGTTTATGTAGTGAGATTTCTGTAGCGTTCAGTAGTTTGACGCCCGGTGTACTCCTTACTTCGCTGTCTGAAAGTGTACAGAGGCATGCCGACGTTGCTCCTTTCAAGAGTAGTGTATCTTTGGTGCCTTGTCTGGCCAGTTCGTCTGGCAATTCGTTGCTATCGATGTTGCGATGTCCAGGCACCCATACGAGGCTTAAACTGAGCTATTGGGGTATCTCGTTTAGAGACTGGCGACACTCAGTGAGTGAGGCTGCATTGTTGGTGCATGAGTCGAGCGCCTTCAAGACGGCTTGGTTATCTAAGTGGATGCAGATATTCCCTACACTGATGTTATGCATGCGTAGGCATAGGGTGGCCTCCTGGAAGCCCCATATAGTGCATACGGCCTTCTTGCAAGCAAAGAGAGTAGTAGTTGCTTTACTTAGTTTCTGCTTTATGTTATCTTTCCAGTATAGTATTTCGCTTGAAAGGGAGGTTTAAATTCGGGGGTTTTTATTTCCTAGTAAAAGGAACGAGCTCTGTCATGCTCGCATTCACGCCTAGTCCACAGGCTTTGATCCACTTTACTAAAGTGTTCAGCGCTAATTGCATTCTGTCGCAAAGGGCTTGGGTTATGATTGCAACATCATCCGCATAGGCAACCACCACGTGCCTCTCCTCCTCTAATGTACATAGCAGTAGGTTTACCACAAGTGCCCAGAAGCTCACTGTCCTGCTGGACAACAGACTACCAGGGGATCATCAACCCTCAGACTCGTCAGTGCCGAGATGATAGCTTCTGGGAGAACATTGTTGAAGGCCCCTTCTATGTCTCTCAATGCGAGAGACCAGGGAGTGCAGAGCTGTCTCAGTGAACATGCCTTTGGCATATGCGTGCTGTGTACACGATAGTAGAGGTGTTAATAAAAAATTCTTTTGAGAGTTTTTAGTAGAAAGCAGAAAAGACTGATTGGTTTGAAATCGTTCGGTTTAACGTGGGAAGGTTTACCAGCCTTGTCTGGACCCGGTGATTTAAAGGGCTTGAAGGTGTTTATAGCCACCTGATCTTATGGTCGGTTATAATTTCAGTTCGTCGGTGGTCGTGGTGCTTGTGAGAACCCAGGAAAATGGGTATCTCGCAGAAGTTCGAGGATTAGCGAACTGTACTCTGTCCACGATCCTTCGTTCCTTTGTAGAAGCACTAGGGGGATTGGCGAGGAGGCTAAAATCTTCCTCAGACGCTAAGCATCATAAGTAGATTCAATACTACTGAACAAATTTGTCCACGCGGTTCGCTTCGGCTTTTTTAATTCTTTTTTGTAGCTATTTAGCTCTTGTCTTGTACTCCGCCCAGGTTGTTTCGAGCTTCGTACCTTTGGAGTGATTAAAAGATCTCCTACACTTAACCTTAAGTGTCTCGAGATCCATGAACCACCACGATGGCTTGAAAGATTCTTTGGGGTTCCTTTAGGACACGATTTGTCAAGGGCTTCGTTGACAGCCGTTGGGCTGTCTTGCCCAACTTTAAACTGGAGGATCCCGCGCGGCACACCGCAACCAAACGAGATCGCTCCATGGAGGAGCAGAGCATAATAGCCAAAAGAGTGCGAACCCACATTCCCTTGATGAGGTCCTGCGCAGAGGTGGCGAAGGACAAGATCCACATCGGGGTCATCGACAAAAATAGTCAAAAAGGCCACATTCCACAACACCAGTGGCGCTGGGTGCAGGTGGCTCTAGCGCCAGTCTGCCTCAAAATGTTACGTTTATTATTATTATATATTATTATTATATTATTTTGTGATATTTTCTTATTTTTTTAAAAATTACGTTAAAGAAATGCCCAACCATTATAAAACCGTTATTAAAAAATTTTTTTGACCATCCCTGACTTTTTGTCAGCCCTTTAAAGTCAGCTGATTGTGATAGGTTGTGTGTGCCAAACGATTTCTTTAACAAGTGCAAAGTTTGATCATTAACGGTTTGCAAAATATTGCGTTCATCTGTGGCTTTAATGATGCAAAATATTAATCAAGGTTACATACCTTGTAGAATGTAGATTAGAGTCCCAAATCGTGTTCGCTTTTGTGTCATGTTGTTTTTAAGCAGATTTATTGAATCATGTTTTACATCGAACCTAACCCCAAAATAGTTGTGTGTTCGTGGAGCATAACTAATAAGATTACGCCGAATTACGTAAAGTGTAAATGTGGTAGTATGTGTTATTGTATAGGTATTTCAATAAAGTTAACAACTTTTGCGCATACTTGCGCATTTTCATAATATTTAAATAGATTCACAACAACTCGACAACCGTCGTGGCGATTTGTTGGAAGTGTGGCTGGGAAAAAGACGCAGTGTTAGCGCCACTTTTGATTGGCTATGCGAAAAGATTAACAAAAAGTGTTTGTCTAAAAGCTCGGAAGATGACATTAAAAAGAAATTAAAAAATTTCGATTCCCATGTCAATAAGCTGCTGGTTAAAGGTAACAGACATGTTGAGCGCTTTAAGAATGCAAATGTAGGCTGGCTTGGAAATATCATTTTTCACTAAAAAGGAACATGATACAAAATGATACATTATAACCAAATGAACCAACATCAGAACATTCTTCACCAATTTTACTCTCTGCTGATGAGGCATTATCTTTTCTTATTGAGAACTCCTTCTCAACAATATATTAATATAAGTTATGAAAAGGTAAAGGAAGCTAAAAAAAAAAGAGCAGGCCTTTTGAAATAAAGGTTTCAGAAACGGTTGCTGAAGTGCCGCTACAGACCTTATTAGACCATACTGCTTCAAGAATAATTTTAATAATTTAAGTCTTGAACAATTTTCTAAAATAACTAATATAAGGCTAGTAGTAAGCTATGGCTTTGTTGGTTCGACCGGACAAAGTATATATAAGCAACGGTTAAATGAACTGGAACCTAAAAGCCTCGACCAATCTTTGTTTGTCACGACAATAATTCCTCTTCAAATGATTGATCAAATTGGACGAATTATCTGGAGAAACCGTAATCCAAAGTCCATAAAGTATTGCAGGCTTTTAAAGATCGAATTTTAATAAGGAAACTCGGAAGCATATTTTATACTCGAAAAGTCTTATAAAATTTGCAAATAGAAAACTTGAAAACATTTTTATATGAGGAAGCGCTAATAAAAGTAGAAATTGCTTACGTCTTACACATGACTCTTATAGATGGCAAAGTTTTAAATATATTAACCGGGACAACATCAACCCAATCATGTCCAAATTGTGGTGCTAGCCCAAAAGATTTCTTGAAGATACCGGATATTAACAGCAAAGTTTATAAGCCAAAACCAAGTTCTTTGCAGTTCGGAGTTAGTCCTCTACACGCATGGATTCGGTTATTAGAATTCGTTTTGAACATTTCATACCCAGTTGGTATTCAGAAATGGCGAGTATATAATGATTCTGACAAAAACGCAAAACTCACACGAAAAAAACAAATAGAGGAGAAATTCTGGACAGAAATGGGACTATATGTGAACAAACCAAGTCCGAACGGCTCTGATAATTCCAATGACGACAGCACGACGCGAAGAGCATTTGCAAATGTCCCATTCTTGGCCTCAATATTAGATATAGACGAAACATTATTGAGGAAGTTTCAAATAATTTTAATAGTAGTTTCATGCGTGTTTAAAATTAATGCAATTGAGTTCAAGAAATTTTGCGAGGAAACTCTACTTTTGTTTTTAAAGAAATATCCGTGGTATCCAACGAGCACTACTGTTCACAAGCTTTTAGTTCACGGTGCGGACATTATTTAATTTTCTGTTCTCCCTGTCGGTTGCTTAGGAGAGAACGCTTCTGAGGCTCGTAATAAATATTATCTGGCGTGAAATGCCAGGAAAAACAGCCGCATAAATAAGCCAACTGACGTGTTTCACAGAGCTTTGGATTCATCTGATCCTCTTTCATCGGATATCTCTTCGCAAAGGAATAACAAGGCGCACTTTCTTCCGAAAGAAGTTATTGCCCTTTTGGAGATACCCTTATTTGAGGAAGCAGTCGTTATGGAATACGATTTTGACTTTAAAGAAATTTTCAATTTTGAATTGGATCTTGAAATATAAATACTTAAACTTATCAATATAACCTAATCGTTTTTTATACATGTCAGCGAGGGGCGTAAGCGTGGTCAAAATTCAAAAATAAAAAAAATAATAAAATAACAATATCCGAAGCTCTACAAAAATAATCTTAATATATATGCAAAATTTCAAGTCCGTATCTTTAAAATTGGAGTTTATGCTGGCAAATCGGCTTTTGCGACCACTGTGCTGTGGATACCAAGGACATCCCCTCCAGACCTAGGGCAAGAGCTTGGCTGCCGTGCAAACCCTCGGAGCCGGCGGAGTTCCTCGAGATGGTGAGGCAGTGCAACCCGGACATGCCCGCTGTCAACTGGCGGGTCCTGAAAGTAGAGAAGATTAACCGTACCTCTATGCAGGTTGTCTACCAAATTGACAACGAATGTTCAAAGCATTTGGAGACTAAGGGCGGTAGCATCTGTTATTCGTTTGGCAAGGTAGGCGTTAAAGTTTATAAATCCGACGCTGAAGCGCAGGCGGAGGTGGCCAATTGTGTAGAGGTGGAATCGGTGGACCCACCGAGCAAGGCCGAGGAGATGGAAACCGAAGATGTTGCCCCGCAAGACAGCATCGACGGCTACATCTCCTCGGGCTCGGATAACGGTGGCACACTGGGCCGCATGTATATAGAGAAGGAGCTACTTGGCGAAACCTCGGATGATGAAGCGGACCGAACTATTACGGAGGGGAGTGCTGCCTTACTATCTGCATCAGAGTAGGGCAGTCTCCATTGCGCTTCTGCTACGCCTAGCACCTGACGTGTTGGATGTGGTGTTGGTCCAAGAGCCATGGATTGCTTGCGGACACTCAAATGCACCCTACTTCACAGTACCGGTAAGGGTAAAATAAGAACCTGCTTATTGATCAAAAAACGTTACAATGCTTTTCTACTCTCCCAGTTCAGTGATGGTGACATCACGGTAGCCACCCTTGAACTGGGAGCTAACTCTTACAGGCTGGCTTCTTTCTACCTACCTCATGACACTGAGAGATGCATACCGCCAACCACTTTTCGTGACCTGGTCACACACAGCACGGCCACGAGGACGAAGCTGATCATGGGAGGAGACGCAAACGCTCATCACACACAGTGGTGTAGTACAAGCACCAACGAGCTGGGTGAGTTACTTTTTGCTTCTTTTTTACTTGGTACCAATTTAAATCTATGTAATAGAGGTAACGACTCCACCCTTATTATCAAAAACAGATGCGAGGTCTTGGATATTACCCTTATCGCAGACTACATTTCCCATCGGGTGGCGTCCTGGAAAGTTCTACCAGAACACTCCTTCTCTGACCACCGCTACATCGAAATTCAGATTGACGAATCTCGTCCACCCCTTAAAAAAACCCAAAACCCCAAAAAAAACCAACTGAGGTAGATTCATACTTAGGAATATTCTGGCTCAGAACCCGCCCCTGACTCCGGCAACTAAGGTATGCAACGAACCCCTTGACAAATCTTGCCCTAAAAGAAGCGCCAAAATATCTTTGAACCCATTATGGTGGTCCACGGATCTCGAGACACTTAAGGCTAAGTGTAGGAGAACTTATAATCACGCCAAAAGAACGACGCTCGAAACAACCCCGGCGAAGTACAAGACTGAGCTAAATTGCAGTAGATCGAATCCACCTCTAATGCCTCGCGTCTGAGGAAGATTTTAACCTCCTTGCCAATCCCCCCAGGGCTACTGCAAAAGAACGATGATTCGTGGACAGAGTCCAGTTCGCAAACCCTCGAACTTCTGCTAGATACTCATTTTCCGGGGTGCTCACAAGCACCACGACCACCGAATCTGTCATCTTGCAGTCCTTTATATAGGGCCAAAGAAATTATAAACGACCATAAGATCAGGTGGTCAGGCTATCAGCACCTTCAAGCCATTTAAATCACCGGGTCCAGATAACATATATCCGGCTCAACTCCAACACAGCATCAGCTATATCATAACCCGTGTCTACTATCGAACTCTGCACTCCCTGGTCTCTCGCATCGAGAGAAAGTGTTAAGGAATATAGTTTAGTGACCTTCTTAGACAAGGGGCCTTCAACAATGTTCTCCCAGAAGCTATCACCTCTGCACTGAAGAGTCTGAGGGTTGATGATCCCCTGTTGTCTGTTGCTTACCAGCAGGACAGTGAGCTCCTATGTCCACTTCTATGCGCACTTGTGGTTAACCTACTGCTATGTACATTAGAGGAGGAGAGGCACGTGATGGTAGCCTATGCGGATGATGCTGCAATCATAACCCAGTGTAAATTTCCGCAAGCCCTTTGCGACAGAATGCAATTAGCGCTGAACACTTTAGTAAAGTGGATCAAAGCCTGTGGACTAGGCGTGAATGCGAGCAAGACAGAGCTCGTTCTTTTTACTAGGAAATAAAAACCCCCGAATTTAAACCTCCCTTTCAAGCGAAATACTATACTGGAAAGATAACATAAAGCAAAGAGTAAGAAAAGCAACTACTGCTCTCTTTGCTTGCAAAAAGACCATATGCACTATATGGGGCTTCCAGGAAGCACCCTATGCCTGCGCATGCATAGCATCAGTGTACACACGCCAGGTCGGCAGCTCCGCCTCCTCTTCTTCGACCGCATCCGGAGCATTGTCCATACCGTCGTTTGTCGGTACTGTTCGGTGGTACCGGACTCAGGTGCCAGCTCCTCCTGGACGTCGCCCATAGGTGGGTGCACCTCCATCTCCTCCAGCACCTCCAGCAAAGTGTCTGCGTCAAGACTCAGGTCCATACTCTCCTCCGCGGATATGTCCGACAGGGCCGTTGACCGGAGGAGTTGATCTGGTCCCATCAACTATGACCCATAGTCTGGCGATGGCGGCGTTGGGTACGGTAATGGCGGGTCCTTTCAGCGTCCGCACATGTCCTCGCTGGACTCCCCGCTGCATTCTGCCTCCGTATCGTGCATCATGTTTCTGCCACGTATTCGCTCAACTCCTACTCAGGGTCATGCACCATGTCCTCGATGCCCTTGTCGAGGTAGCTCACTCGTCGCTCCGAATCTATGATGATGGTTTCACCCTCGGTGGGTAAACTTGGAGCGGCACTCGGCGGTACTCCCTGGACTCCTTCGGCGTTCTAGCACTCCACCGAGATTAGCACTGACTGTATCCGGTCTAGCGCGTTTTGGGGGTGCCACAACCCATCCGGGATCACCCGCTTCAATATTCTTTGGGTAAGAAAAGATTGCTAACCTACCTATCCTAACAACTGACCCTGTGGTACTGTGAGGAGCCGTATTGGCTCCCCAGAACAATTTCAACAAACACAAGCAAAATCCCCCTTTTGATGCGCCACTGGTTCGCGGCGAATTCACGCTCACAGCCGCTCGCATACTCGCTCTCGCTCTAACACACGTAGCCAGCAAGTGCTACGTGTCGCACAGAGAGCGGCCGCCAGGATAAGCGCCGTTAGTGCTGATCGCGCGCCGTTGGAGATGAGCTTACGCCGTTAGTGCGTAAAAAGTGCATTCGATGTGCAATATGCAGCACTCGTTTGCACTAGCGGCAGGCAATGCACAGCGTCAGTAATTTACCGCTGTTGCTAGGCAAGCATCTGAAGATGCCGCCGTTATTTGGCAGCTGGCGTCGGCGCCAAATTCAAACCTAGCAACAACACTGCTGGCATGCACCGCTAGGTGAGAGTTTGGAGAGTTTGACGCCGCCGCGGCCCCCGATTCAGCCACCAAACGGGGCCTGCCGGCACCGGCAATAAAAGGGGAAATCTGCGTGGGAGTCGGGACAGTCAAGCGATACAGTGAAGGAAGACCACAGCGAAAGTGAAAAGTGAACAAGTCAAAGTGCGTGAGATTACAAGCGAGTGCGGGTACAGTTTCGGCAAAGTGTCATCGAGGGAATATACGAGTACGAGCAACGAAAGCGGCCAACCACTGGGCCGATCTACATCAGGAGCAGCCATCAAGACATATTCGAGGGACAAGCAAAGCCACTTGCCCCGACCCAGCCACTGATCGACTTGGAGGTGAGTCTCTGCCACGCGGCGTAGCGAGATTTGGCTAAACGGTGCAAACGCGTTACCCACGGACCAAAGTGCAAACGTGAGTAAAGTGCCAGGGAGATTTTGTGGAAATCCAGAGAAGAGGCCAACGGACAAACCTGGTTTAAACTGGGGTATCCTTGGTACCCTTCCTCAGGAGTACGTAGGGCAATCCGACGAGAACCAGCGGCCAAACCTGGTATAAACCGGGGTACCCTTGGTAATCTCTAGGATCACGACAGGGCATTTTAGAGAGCACCAACGACCAAACCTGGTATAAACCGGGGTATCCTTGGTGCCACTCTAAAACAAAGGCAGAACAGTCACTCTTACGGATCCTGACGGTCAAACCTGGTATAAACTGGGGTAGCCTTGGGTCATCCAGAGAGAGACAAACAGGGAATCCCGAAAGACACCGACGGCTAAACCTGGTTTAAACTGGGGTAACCTCGGCGAGTCCTACGGACTAGACAACTCAAACAGTCGCTTTAAAGGAGTCCGGGGACAAACCTGGGCAAAACTAGGAGTCCTCGAGATTCAGCGAAAGCAAGACGGGCGGAGACAGACGAGTACCTGGGGACCAAATCCGGTCTAAACTGGAGTATCCTCGGTACGTACGAGCAGGACATAGCGAATAGGAGAACAGCCACGGCGGAAACCTGGTCTAAACTGGGGTGCCAAGGCAAAGCAGGAGAACTAGGAGAATTTGCGGTTAAAGCGTGTAGGTGAATCCAGGTCTAAACCGGAGTTGTACCACTCGCATAACTAGGGCCAGATATAGGCACACCACATTTGCACAACGGCACCGAGGTAAATCGGTAGTATCCAAACTGCTGAGTCTCAATGCGCTTAGCGAACGGGACAAACCAAAAAGAACATTGGGAAACTGGTACGACGGACATTTGGCGTGAGCGACAACCACCATCGCAACCAGCAACGAGGGAGTAAATTTAGACATAAAGATTGTACAACTTGAAGTATCCGGGTGAACCGGCAAATATACATTGAAAACTAAAACTAATTGATTTCTTACTTATCGCAAGTGCTGCAGATTATAAATTTGTTGGCACGAATCCTGATCGACCGAGCTAGACCCGGCGAAGCCAATAGGTTCGTTACAGTACGGTGTAAAATTTTTACTTAGTTTAACTTAATTAGGCTCGGAAGGAGCTCTTACATTAGTGTTTCTGATGGTAGTCCATCAAGTTCGCCCTCATGGACCTTGCTTGGTGCTATTCAACCGTCTGCTGGTCACGTCGCTCACCAATGCTCGATGTCCGCGTAACGAGTGAGGTTTTCTTCCAGTGGCGGCGGTAACGTTATGATGGCGAACCATCAAAAGTGGGCCACGTGAATAGTGCTGCTGTCTATGCGTTGCACACCTGGTCGTCAGGTGCCTCTCGTCCTGTCTTGGTTGGTGGTGGCTCGTCTTCGTGTGCTCTTGCCTGGAACTCTTTAATGTCCGCTAACCTGGCGGTCCTCCGGAGTCGGCCAGGATGGCTTCGCAATCGCTCTTGTTAGGAAAAATAAACTTGACTACCCTGTTTGGTCCCTAAAACTTGGGTGCTAGCTTCGCAGCAAAAGCTCCGGTTGCCTTTGATAGGTGGTGTTTGCGAGAGAAATCCTAGAGTGGGTCTCCACTCTCTTCTGCGAAGGTTGTGGGTCGTGCGTTGCTCCAGCGAGGCCCGTTGGATTGTGTCTTTAAGGTGTGAAGGCTTCTCGGCTGGCTGTTCGGTGACATCGCCCAATCCCGGCGTGACTTCTTCGTAGTCGGGCCTCTCGCCCGTGTAACAGGAACGCTGGCCTGAATCTCGTATTCCCCGATGGACTGTTGTTGATTGCGAGGCTCAGTTCCGGTAGCAATTCATCCCTGGTGCTTTGGTCTCCTTCAGGACACCACTAGGGGCCACCACTGTGTTGATCGTCCGGTTTACCCTTTCAGTTGGGTTCCGTTGCGCCGTATGTTCCAACGTCATGCCTGCCGTCTTGCAGAAAGTTCGGAGTGACATTCTCGTGAACTGCGTCCCGTTGTCGCATACGAACTTCAATGGCACTCCGCTCCCGTAGCGACTTTTCCAGTTTGGCAGTGATGGCCTTTCGTAAGGGTACCATCTCTACACATGTGCAAAAGAAGTCGAAGAACACGAGAAACGTCGTGTTGCCATGCTTGGAACGCGGTAATGGTCCCATGAAGTCAGTGCAAAGGATGTCAAACGGGCCCTGTGCTTGTCGGGTATACCTTTGTCCGGCTGGCCTGGTTTGGCTTACCTTGAATTTCAGGTTCTTCTCGCATCGTCTGACGTATCGCGCTACGTCGCGAAAAGACCAGGCCAACAGTAACGTTACCCTGGTCGCTGTTTTCCGGATCCCCAGGAGCCCTGCTGTCGAATGATCATCGCACTCTTATCTTCGATGATCTCAGTGAACCTCTGCGGCTGTTCCAGCATTCACTTTTAAAGTCGTTGTATCCAAGGGCACAATTTTTGTCTAACTGGTAGACGATGTATTGCTGGAGTTCCAGCGCACAGCGAGCGATGCGTCCTGTCGGGTTTTCGTAGTGTTGAGCCACTTTAAGGCAAGATGGTCCGTGATGATCTCAAAATGGTTTCCTTCCAAGTAGCAGTGCAGCTTTCGAATGGCCCAAACGATGGCTAGGCATTCCTTTTGGGTTGCTGTGTAGTTCTCCTCGGCCTTGAGACGGTGGCGTCTAGAATACGCTATCATTCGTTCGCCCCCTCTAAACTTTGTGTCAACACTAATTCAGCAAATTCGGCACTAACCGGCGATACCACGATGCCATGCCAAAACAACGCCTCAGATCTTTTGTTATCGTTGGTGCGAGCAGCTTCTGTACTGCCGCGATCTTATCCGGGTCGGTATGGATGCCCGATTCGCTGATAACGTGGCTTAAGTAGACTAACTCCTCCGGATGAATCTGCACTTATTCTGGTTCAACTTAAAGTTGGCCTTACGCAACCGGCGAAAGACCTCGCGTAAGTCGTTCACGTACTCCTCCAGTGTGGCCCCGATGACAACGATGTCACCTAAATATGCAAAAGCGTATGTTTACATCTCTGGGTCGTTAACGCTGCCCAATGCTCGCTGGAAGGTGGCCGGAGCAGAGTGTACCCCAATCCCAAAATGCTGTGTACTCGCGGCTGCCTTTTACCATGGGAATCTGCCAATTTTAAGTCCAGAGTAGAAATGTACTTCGCACTTCTTAACTTCTCCACGATGTGATTTATCCTGGAAAGGGGGACGCATTTGGCACTGAGCGAGCATTCAGGGCCCGGTAGTCCACGCACATCCGTATTTCTCTCGTCCTTTTACCAACGAGAACAATGGGTATGCTGTGGGGACCTATGGAAGGTTGGATACGGCCATCCTGTGGCAACTCGTCCACTTAGTCGTTAATGATATTTTGAATCGCTGGGCTCTTTGGAAAGTACCTCTGCTTGACCGGTTTGTCATCTGTCATGACAATCGATTGTTTAGCGATGTGAGAAGCTCCCGTCAATCCTTCGAACTGTGCCAGTTCGTGTTCCAGAGTTGCCTTGATACAGGGAGCAAGTGGGGGTTCCGAAGGCCGCTCCTGTAAATTGGCCTCTTCTGCCGTTGTCATCAAGCTAAGCATCTTGAAAATGAGTTTGTCGATTGACAAAACTTTCCACCAATTTTTCGACCATTGGGCTGAATTTCCCAAAAACGCTGATACACGTGTCAAATTAGTTTACGTCAGGATCTTTGAAATGAGTTTGAAGAAAATCGGACGATAATCAAAAGAGCTTCATTCAACAGTTCCCACGAAATCTCCGACCTTGGTTGTAGGTTTTCCAAAGTTTTTGGCCACCGTGACTATCATGTTTTTGTGTAGAATTTTAAAAATAAGTTTGAAGCCGATTTTTGTAAACAAAAAAGTTTCATATAACTGTTTTCTGCGATTCTCCACGCTTTTGGGTGGAATTTTCCAAAATCCCGTCTTAGTGTGCACTTTCATCAGAGATGGAACCAAGGGAACCTCTTAGGGCTTGTGCTGTGCGATAATTATCAACCAGTCAGTCGGCACGAACTTTTTTATATATATAGAGTACAAGCTGGAAATACCCCAGCCTTGCCCGCGAAATATTTAGATAACTGTGCATTATCTTGAATTTGACTATTTTCGCCAGTCGTAAGAAATACACAAAAATAGAGTATCACAAATTTCCCTCCCGTGGAAACCAAGAAGTTAAGTCAAATGCCTATGATTTGTTGTGTAGTGCTGTGACAATGACTTTGAAGCCGATCTTACTTAACAAATAATTTCACTTATTTGACTTTGACCCCCATTTCTCACACGAAGCGATGGGTGGGCGTAGGTCTTAAAAATATTTTTGATGGAGCTAGAAGAATAATACTAACATCTAGAATATAGCGGGAGAGTGGTAAAAAGTCTGTACTTAATTCAAGTGAAAACTTTTAAAACAATTATTTTCATTGTACAAATAAAGCGCAGCCATACAATTATCGCAATATATTTGCGTTGGTCCCGTTCACTGCGGATATGTGCACCGATGTTAGCCAAAATTCAACAGTCTCAAATTCGGCGGCAAATTTATTACATGCTGGTACTAACAAACATCAACCGAGTGAGATTATTTGTTTAGTTAGATCAGCTTAAAAGTCATTGTCACAGCCCTACACAACAAATTGTACATACATATGCATGTCTGTACA
The DNA here is from genome assembly GCA_037075165.1 of Hirtodrosophila histrioides. Classification (NCBI taxonomy): domain Eukaryota; kingdom Metazoa; phylum Arthropoda; class Insecta; order Diptera; family Drosophilidae; genus Hirtodrosophila; species Hirtodrosophila histrioides. The sequence continues at coordinate 1,465,901 of JBAMCL010000177.1, read as the reverse complement.
TACATACTAAAGGTAAGGTCAGCCACGCTACATTTTTGTATCAAAATGTTCAAAATTTCGAACAAATGCTTTTGCAAACGTCTGATTACCTATAATTTTGAACACAAAATTTTGTGAAATCGGTTTTGTCACATATTGAAGCAAAAATGTTGTACTGTATTTGCTCCTGTCTGACCACAGTGTGACTATCCTGTTACAAAATAAAAATCGTTTTCGTACGTTTTTTCCTACAAAACAAATGCAAGACCAAATCTGTGCAAACATTGTCAAATGTAGATTTTTCGGATGGCACTTTTGAAAAATAGTTATATTCTTATTAAGTTCACCTCTAAAACATTTAGTGCATACATGAATGCATCAGCACAACTCATAATTAATATTTTTTATTTTTATCCGACTCCATCATGCAACGATAACTTTAAAATAATGTTATCAACAAATGTTGACATTTAGGTTGCAAACCTACATATATTTGTCACTAATGAGTGACCAGTAAACAAATCGTTTGCATGAAAGTTGATTTTGGCAAAATCGGCGCTGCCAACTTTTCCAAAGATTTTGACATACGTGTGATCGGCAACCAAAATTTAGGCTAAATTTATGAAGTTTGCCTGTCTGACCTTACCTTAAGAGATCCATATGTAATTTGTTGATTTAATCCTTGTTCTTTTTTTATTATTAATAATTATATGTACAAACTTATGTTGATCCTATTTTTACATATGATCGAGAATGGGCAACGGCGTCCTCAGTCATTGAGTCCAGGTTATTTGAAGTCCTGGAAATCGTTGCAGACTAATTAAACATCTTTAATTATCAACTTTTGTCAGCCTTTGTTTGCAGTAATTTCATTATTTCGGCAATAAAGTCTTGTTCTGCCGATAGAATTTGCTTGCCCCCAATTGTCGGAAGGGACGCCAATGCTCTTTACACCTTTTTTTTATCTCAGTCTGGATCGAATTTGATTTAAAATCTGCCCGAATAGAAGGCAATAATTAAATTTTATAACAAAACATAAACAATTCATAATTTCATTAATCATAGGTCAAGAGATCAAGAGGATCGGGGTTGTTTTGCTATAGTTTTGCATAGTTGTGTACATCTTTCTGGGCGTCTCTTTCCGTTTGGTTCATTCTTGCTACTGTTTTTTCTGTTCGCCTGGTACATGGCTGTTGTTGTTTGCGAAAAATTTGAAGACATTTTGCTGCCGTTCAAAAGCGGCGTTGTTCAGCAGAAAAAAGTTAAATTAATGAAAATTCAGCTATAGCTTTTGTTGTTATTATTTATAAAATTCAAAATTTTAAATATTTGTTCAGATTTTTCGTAGTTTTGTTTAATTGATATATTTAAATAAACCAGTTAATTACAATATTTAGTTTATCAATTCGGCACTTGCCAACGCCATTTTTCGAGCTGTGTTACGTAGTTGGCTGATCTGATTGCAGCGCGTGAGGCAAAGACCCTAATTGGGTGACAACTCGTTGCCGCAACCGATTGTGTTAAAATTGCCCCATGTATGGTCCGGGATATGCTTTAGTTGGAGTTGACCTCTACGCCCCCGTGATAAAGAAAAGTGCCTGCTGTTGGGTTTTTTCCATCATCGTGGCTTGTCACCATAGCATGACTCCGTATATTAGTATCGTTTGCACCGCCAAAATGTATATCCATTGCATCAGCCGTGGTGAAAGGCGCCAAGTACTGCTTAGCAACTTCAGCGATGCGGCAGGCGTGACTGTTGCATTTTTCACCCTTCTTCAACATTGAGTCTCCATGTCAGCTTGCTGTCCAGGAGTACTCCGAGATTTTAAACGTTTTTTTCGTCGTGAGCGTTATTCCGTTCAACTTTGGCGGGCTCCACCGCAGTACCTTATATCTCTTAGTAAAGAGAATGAGGTCCGTTATTTCTGCGATTATGCTGTCCGTATCCGGTGGCCCATAATATTATTTCCTGTAACGTGTATTCCACGATGGAGCATGATAATAATGCTTATGCCACCAGCATCTTAGAGGCTTTCCTGTAAACTGTTTAAGTAGTTCGTTCACCACTAGACTCCATAACAGAGGAGCTTCCTTTGTTATGGTGGTGGTTTCGGCTCTGACTCTACTGCAGCTCAACAGGTTCTGTATCTAGAACTGTATTGCCGAGTGTGATGCTGTGGCACTCAAGCTTTGCACTATCGGTTCTGTTAATACATTGTTGAATGCACCGGAGATGTCTAGAAATGCTCCCAGCGCGTATTCTTGGAGGTGGAATGCTTTTTGGGCTACCACGAAATGTAGCGCGGTCCAGGTAGAAAATTAGAAAATTTACTAAACTCGCTCAGCTTCTATCCCAGACTGACTGGTCCCAGCTGTACATGTGTAAAGACATGGATTGTGCAATCAATTATTTTTATTGTACCTTAAATTCTTTGATTCCTGTGTCCCGTTTTGTAACCCTCGAAGGTCTAACAAACCTGTGTGGTTTACACGCGATTTGATAAATTTAAAAAATAGGAAGTCGAGATTGTACAACAAGTTTAAGGAATCTGACTCTTCCCTTGATTTCTCTCGCTATTTGATTGCCCGATCTTACTTTTCCGCACTACATTTACACTGTTATAACTACCTCAGGAGCTGTAGGTTACAGTTTCAGCGGGATCCTAAAAGGTTTTATAACTTCGTTAATGGGAAGCGTAGGTCATCAACACTGTATTTTTCGAAAAAAAAAAAAAGACAGCTGACTCAGATCAGGCTATCGCCAATCTTTTTGATGAATTTTTTCAAACGACTTATAGTTCACAACCTTGTCAAATGGTTTCGCCTTATCCTTTTCTTGTAAATGGCTCCAATTGCATTTTCGGGCCTTTAATCACTGATATTCGCTTCTATGTGGTCTAAAAGCCATTAAGCCTGTATTTTCACCGCGACCTGATGGAGTATCAAGCTGTGTGCTCAAGTACTGAAGGTAGTTTTAAGCCAATATTTGTTCTTTTTAAACTGTCCGTGGAGTTGTGCTCTTTCCCCATTATTGGGAAAGAGTCATTTATTATTCCTCTCCATAGAAAACGAAACAAGTCCAATGTTGAGAACTATAGAGGTATTTCTAAGTTGTCTGCTATTCCTAAGATTTTTGAGAAATTAATAACTTCTCAACTTCAAGATTTATGTAGATCCATAATTTCACCCTGCCAGCACGGGTTATTATTGATGTATGCCGATGATGTTAAACTATGTCTGTCATCTACTGATTTCTTATCTGGTCCATGGTTGCAAACTGATCTTGACAGTTTTCAAGCCTGGTGTCGGGTAGCTTCCTCCTCATCGTTGTTGCAAGCCTCTCCCAGTGTGTGTTCCGAGGGTTGCTTAACTCGTGGTGACTCGACTACCAACGTCGTATCGCCATCGTCGTCGTCTACCATCTTGGGGTCCTCGTGCGTGGCTTCTGTGGCCGCTTCCACGATTTCCAAGCTGTGGGTAGCTTCCACCATAGACATAAGCACCAGGTCTTGCTCCACCTCACCAGCCTTCAGCGTGTTGGCGTTTTTGTCGTTAGGGTGATGTTTATTGAGACATAGGTGTACGCAACCTCCACGTACCTCGGATAAAGAAGTTTCTCCGCTTCCTAACTTATTTGCAGGATCATTTGGTCGGGCTTACCGACACAGATAAGCTGATAATGTGGGCACGTGAGAATTCTGTCGTTTTAGTAATTTAAGAGCCTGCTCTTTACGCACGACCCTCAGGAATAGCACTTTTGCCTTTGGTACGGACGGAATACTTGTTCTATCCACTACCTATAGATTGATGCCCTCCACGGGGCGTCATCTACCACATATATCCACCATTCTGGCGGCACCTTGCCAATGGGATCGCTTTTGTCGCCGGCGCCACAAAGCCAGCTTCCTATTGGATTTGTTGCTGGGGAGCGGCCGCTTGCTCACGAGCAGTCCGGCCTTTATGGTCTCGGTCAAGCACTGGCGTTTAGTGGCCAATTGCCCCTTGACCTTGTTCGCGTAATGGCCATTAGAAGCCAGTATTCTGGGCAAATTGTTTACGACCAAAGACCATATAAATAACAAGATATCCCGCCCATACAATGAATGAACAACGAAATTTTTGGTGTGGCTTTTCAGGTGGCTTTTCGCTTGGCGCGCTCTTGCTCTAGGTTGCTTAGGTGGCCTTTCGCTTTGCAGTACTTGGCGCGATCTCGCTCTCGATTTCTAACATTTGTTTTTGTTGTTAACTTAAAGATCACTAAATATTTTGGGTCGTGTTTCTATGCTAACGTTCGAATTCTTGTTAGAATTTTTGAACAAAAAATGGCCGTGATACCATCCTATTTTTAAAATTAAAAACCACAATTTAAAAGACAAATTATTGATACTCGGTATAAAAATTTGTCTCATGCCAGAAAAACTTAAATTTTTCCTACAGTGCCAAGGAAGCTTATATATTTTCTGAACGCGCACATGGTGCATTGTGAACTACAAAATACCCTGTACATGTATCATTATATAAAGGACAATTATTTCACATGTAGTATAGTATATAATGCGCATAGTTCCCTAAAAACCCACAATTAATCGGAAGGCATGACAATAGTATTAGGATCAATTTATTAAATCCTGGGTACAAATACGTCAGTGCAGACACCAAAAGAACATGAAAATGATACTCAAACTGATATTGAATTGTGAAACTCGCTGGCTGCTTTCAAGATGCCACTGAATCGTAGAGTGAGACAAAGCAACTATGAAAGAGATCGAGTGCGTAGATATACATACGCGCGCTTTTCTCGCATTACATTTTGGGGTTTGAATTGTGTGCAGATTTTTATTAATACTTGGTGAGGCTGAGAGCGCATTCTATTTTTAGCATTTCACGCTCTCAAACTAGTGCGGCCGATCGCGCGACCTTTTCGAGCCCAGAGAGCGGTTTCACGAAAAACAAACGTTTCCTTGTGCCATTTTTTTATTCTGCATTGGATATCTTGTTAATTAAATTGTCTTTGTTACGACCCTCATTAAAATTGAGATCGACCCACACCGCTGCTTTGAGCCGAGCCCTGATTTTAAGAGCCTCTTTTGTCCGTTTGGACCCGATCCTAAGCGTATTATCGACTTATGTTCGATTTGCAGACCGAGTCTGTTTCGTCTACGGCTTCGCTACCTACCATGGCCTGTTCCAACCATGGCAGAGGTGTGACCGCTGGCGCAGGTACCTTGAACAATGGCTACGGTCGCAGTATCCCTATCTTGCCGAAGCTCTTAGGAAATACAGCCTCCACTGGCCACTGTTCTACCTGGGGATGTAGGCGCGCAAGTGATACGAAGTATTACCCGATTACTCCGTGGTAAATACAGCGGCCATTGCCCAGCCAGCACCCTCGTGAAGGGTTCAGTCGAGGATTTTCGCCAGCCTAATTGTTGATAAATATTTGAAATAAATGAGATTTTAGATTTACAACCGCCAAGAATGATAGCTAGAATATTTATAATTTAACAGTATAATATATAAAAATGTTATATTTTACTTATGTATATTTCATATTCAGTGCCACAATGTAAAATTTTACTTAATAGCTATGTGTAAAATTTTACTTAATAGCTATACGTGAAACACTTATGTTAGTGTTTCTCCTTGAGTCACGCAAGCTTCCAAGTAGTCTATACGGCGCTCCAATGTTGTAAGTTTTTCATTAAGTACCGCTAGACGTGATCGACAAGACATATCTGTAAATATACAAAAAAATTTAATCATGGCTTAGCAATAAAGATCGTTGTATTTTAATCCAGCACAGTATCGGGTGACGCGGCGCAGGTAATCTCTATATATGTTCCCCAAATAAGGAAATATTGAAATTTAACGAAATAAGTTAGACCAACCAAAAAGGGGCATCAACTGATTAAAAAATAAACGAACCGAGGACTCGACGAGGTAGTTTCCAATGTCCTCCTATGGACTTCTAATGTTACCACTGCAACAACTGAAACAATACAAGAGAAAACACAATGCACAAAGAAAGCAGCTACGACTGACAACTTCCCAGGTTAGTAGAGAGGACGTAATAGGACTTGTATTGCCATTTATGCCTCATCGTCAAGCGTTACAAAAAAAAATTGTGCCACGGAGCAAGTAACTCATATTGTGTCTTTTCAAATAGCGGGGGAGTGGGCTCAAATATTTAAAATCTGAAACAAACTTGATGCGTACGGTATACAGGAACCTACATTCCAAATTTGGTGTGTCCAGCTCTTATAGTTGCTGATATCGACGAGCTCGTACATACGAACAAACAGACGGACACGCCAAACCAGCTCGACCATTGATTCTGATCAAGTACATGTATGTAGTATATTGTACTTTATATATAGGGTCGGTAATTTTTCTTTTCTAGTAACCCCTAGCCCACTTCATTGGTACAGGGAATAAGGACCGAGTGCGCACTAAACAGAAAATTATCCCATCTCCCTCAAACTAATCATGTGACCAACGCAACAACAGTATCAATAGTATCAAACCTAAGACATTTTACATAACAAAATGTCCAACGCAGAGCAAAAAAATGGCATAAGGGAACTCTTGTTTTTCGTGAAACCGCTCTCTGGGCTAGAAATGATCGCGCGATCGGCCGCACTACTTTGAGAGCGTAATGTTAAACATATAATGCGCTCTCAGCCTCACCACGTATTGATAAAAATCTGCATACAATTCAAACCCCAAATGCAATGCGAGATTAGAGCGCGTATGTATTCTGTGCGCGTTCAGAAAATATATAAGCTTCCTTGGCACTAATTTAATTGAAAAATCTGGTATGAGACAAATTTTTGTACCGAGTATCAATAATTTGTCTTTTAAATTGTTGTTTTTACTCCATGTACCCATAAAATGGGTAAAAAGGGGGTATTGGATGTGTACAAAGGTATGTAACAGGCAGAAGGAGACATCTCCGACCCTATAGAGTATATATATTCTTGGTCAGTATCAAAAGCGATTTCGATTTGGCCATGTCCGTCTGTCTGTCTGCCCGTATGAACGCGTCGATCTCAGCAACTATAAGAGCTAGAGACACCAAATTTGGAATGGTTCCTGTATACCATACGCAGATCAAGTTTGTTTCCGATCTCAGATATCACCCTTCGTTACCCCGCAAATCGATCAAAACGTTTTACAGCCACACTTTAAAATATACATCTTTGGGATTTTGCATGTACACTACTTTAGTCACTCTGTATATGCTGTCATGTACACTACTTTAGTCACTCTGTATATGCTGTCCAAATTTCAAGTCGATCGGATAATAAACACGGAAGTTATTCAACAAACAAGATTCAGTACTGGAGCGAGAGGGGAAGAAGCAGCACTGCCACGTCTTAAAATGCCTCGCTTGAGCTGTCGCCTTGCTGTCGCTTGTGTGTGTGCGTCTTTGTGTATGTGTATATCTATGCATAAATGTACGAAGAAGCGATCGGAAATGTTTTACCTGGGTACAGGGAGTTTTGTAGTCGGGTATACTCGACTATAGCATTCTTACTTGTTAATTTAAAAAAAGGATGGTGTCACGGCCATTTTTTGTTCTAAATTTTTAGCAAGAATTCGAACGTTAACAAAGAAACACGACCCAAAATGTTTGATGAACTTTCAGTTAACAACAAAAACAAATGTTAGAAATCGAGAGCGAGATCGCGCCACCTAATCAACCGAGAGCGAGAGCGCGCCAAGCGAAAAGCCACACCAAAAATTTCGTTGTTCATTCATTGTATGGGCGTCAGTGTTGCCAATTTAGACGTCCCCTATCGGAAAAGTTGTCCTGTTTTATTCATCAATAACAATTTTCAGCCTTTCTTTTATTTTACTTGAATTTGTATAAATATGATCAAACTATAACATAGTGGCCACTAATTTAAAGTTTAGAGCTGTTTAAAATAAACTGCAATGATATTGAAGAAATAATGACTCAGTACAACAATATAAATCTGTCAAATTGGCATAATGTTGACTGCACCGTTGAGTTTTGGGCCGAAGTCAAAATTACAAAGACTTAATAGGCGAAAATCTATTTTCTAAATTGGCAACATTTGTCTTGATGTTGTGGACATTGCCATGGTCAAATGCTAAGATTGAGCGGGTATTTAGCCAAGTAAATTTAGTAAAAACGTTAAATACAATTTTGTCAATCAAGTAAATCTATACTCGTACAACTATTTCATTTCATACGCATTTAACTCAATTTCACATTTTTTTTGGTTTGGATTACGCCGCACTATGGGAAATTTGCCCATTTTTTTTGGCAATTTTTTAATCCTTTTTTGTCGTTTTTTTCTGGTCTATCTGTCCTCTTTTTGTAGATAACACTTGGCAACACTGATAGGCGTTCGATATCTTGATATTTACATATATGGTTATTCGTTATTCGGAGACACGATCGCGTGACGTCACATGATCCAACGCGTTTAAAAAATGTATGAAAATCAACGACTTATTTTAGAAAACCTTACTGTGTGACTGTAAGTTTAGTCATATGTGAAATCCACTTCAGGATCTTATAGAGAATCACTATAACTTATAGCTCCCATAGGATATCGGTCGACCACTATGTTTTTGTCTGAAAAACTTTTTTGTTTATAAAAATAGCTTAACCAAAATCACCAAATTTAAGTTTCATTATGTTCTATACATGTTGACCAAATTTGATCAAAATCGGACTAACATATCTCATACCTGCCGTACGAGCGATTGGAGTTGTTGCATGAAAAACGCTGCAAAATGTATGGAAACATAGTTTTCAACCCATTATTCCTATGGCAGCTAGTGATCGGATCCGGCTGGCTTTCATATATGTACTGCCTGCATTAAAAACAGATATTTATGCCAGGTTTCATAATCAGATTTAAAATTGAGTGATAAGTTTGAATGCAAACTGACGGACTGGCAACATTTTCTCACGCGTATTATTTATGTATTGCACAGGGCACCAAAGCCTATCAATCGAAGCGTCTTGAAATTCTCTTTAAGATCCTAAAGTGGATTTAACATCCAATTTCATTTACAGCCATACAATAATGTTTTCTGAAAAAGGTCGTTAAATTTCATACATTTTTTAAACGCCTGGGGTTATGTGGCGTACATGCGCAGTGAGAGTCAAAAGTTGCAGACTTCTTGGCGTATCCTATGAGCTCTCTCAATCGTGACAACTACTATATCTTTTTCACAGATGTATGCAGGCGGTTCAAGTAATGCTCCTAGTCCAAAATTAATTCCATTTCACCTGAAAAAACAACGAATTGCCACTCAGAGGACCATGGCATTACCGCTCGAGCTAAACTGAAGTGAATTTCCTTAAGAAACATATTCAGTGGTGGTTGTTTTTTTTTAAATTTTGGCTCAAGTGTACAGCTCTCCTAGTAAGTGTTGGCACCGATGATAAAAGACCGATTCAAGACCAGTTTTTCCCCTTATGTCGCTCACTTTTTCTTCGAAAAATAAAAAACAGAATAACTAAAGGCGGGGTGCTAATCTCATGACGCGCAGTCTATGTACATATGTATGTATATAGTATGTATGTACCTACATACGTATGAACACAATAGAAAAGTTCCACTTACCAAAAGAGTTCAGAAAATCTGTAATCCGTTTTATGCTTGCTGTTATTACTTCAATATACTCTCTATTTGCCCAGTCCTGGTGGATCTGCTTTTGAACCGCTTCTCGATGAGCTCCGCTCATATTTATTTATTTTTGTATATTTATAATATTTTTGTTTACAGCGTATAATGTATTAGGAATGTTGATATCGTATCGGTATATCGATATTTGAAAAATGCGATATTTAGAAGCGACAGTTTAATGGCACAATAATATGTAATTCTAAAGTTTAGGGGCTCCACATAAAAACTGCATCAAACTGCCTGCTATTAGTCTTAAACGATGCGTCTAAAAATAAGAAGGCAAATTCCGGCGGCGAAGCAACACTTTATTGCCGAAATAATGAAATAAATACAAATAGAAGATGACCGATATGTGTATATCGACACGATAATTAATTGATTTTAGTGCTGGAAAACATTGAAAAGTAAGCAGCTGCCAGACGGTTCAAAATAAAATCACACAAATTTGAAAATGTTAATAATAGTTAGCAAAAAATGTGTAAATACTGTTTGATTTATATATATATATATATATATATACATATATTTCAAGCAAAAAAAATACATATATATAAATCGCGCGATTTTTTGCGTGAAACAAATGTATATATAAATAAATCGCGCGATTTATGACATAGATGTATACTAGCCGGTAATAAGCCTTGCCCGGCGAAATATTTAGATGAAAGTTCATTATTTTGAATTTGACTACTTTCGTCAACCATAAGAAATACAAAAAATAGCGTATCACCAAAGACAACTTAACAATGCGACCACCGGTCGAGCGGCGGTCGCTAAGCATCTGCGATAGACCCACAAACTTGGTGGACCTGCCGCTTCGGGTCGAGAGAGCGACAGCAGCGCTGCGACAGGTCCCCCCGAACAAATACGAAGCCTAGGGGACCTGCCGCGTTGAAAATTCATAGTAAGTATTGTTCCTAAAATATGGCATGTCTATAAGTTACCTACTCAGTGGTAGAGATCAGTGTATCTTTTGCTTCGCACATGAATTTCACAGTCAGTATTAACAGAACGTCAGCTGTACATGTACAGTGAATGTTAATACTGATATAATCAATGTGACCAATTCGTGTGCATTTAATAATTTTAGTAAGAATAAAGTTGGAAAGTGCATCCAAACACACATAGTATCAGAAAATGCAAAAAACCAATTTTATCAAAATGCTATAATTATTTATTTAATTTGAGGAACAATTTTTATTTATTGATTCCGATGACAGAATGCATCTCAAGTCTCTTTCTACCGAAACTTGGGTAGAAGGCACACTATGCAGTACTTAGCTAATTGGTACAGACGAGGATAAATTAACTTTTTGCTTTCCCAGTAGTTCATTTTATTCTCAACAAGATCAATTGACTTCGGTTCATATCTGTTATCGCCCACTTCAGCTCTGGATTATCGACGTCATATGACTCCTCATTTTTAGAGCACACCTTAATTGAGTTGAGGAACTCGTTTAAAATGAAACAAGTGGCTTGGGATGCACTGTCCATCTGACACGTCGATTGAGCTGCAATTTCTGACAACTAGCTTCTCTTTTTGTGCGCTATCCTGTTAAAATAAAAGTAAATGAAATCAACAATATATTTATTTAAATATTTGGTGCTTTAAAATGGAAAATTCTTTCAATATATTCTCCATTTCCATATATGTCCGATTTCAATGAAATTTTGTGAGCATATGTAAAACATAATTAAACTTAAATTTTGTGAGTTTTGTTACGCTATCTATAAAAACAAAAAAGTTTTTCATACAAGAACATAGTTGTCAACCTATTATTCCTATGGGAGCTATATGATATAGTGATTCGATCCGGCTGGTTTTCAAATATGTACTGGTAGCATCGAAAATAAAGACTTGTGACAAGTTTCATAATCATACCTTTAAAATTGAGCGATAAGTTTGAATGCAAACATTCGGCCTGGCAACATTTTCTAAGTTTAACTACTTATTATTTAAAATCTATGGCACCTATAGAGCACCAAGACCTATCAATCGACGCGGTATGAAGTTCCCTACAATATGCTGGCAAAAATCGGACTGGAATTACAGCCCCACGAGCCGATACAGTAAAAAAAAGTCAGTGATTTTCGAACAAATTCAAAAGCGCGCGCTGAATTCCATGACTTGTGACGTACATGCGCAGTGAGAGCCAAAAGTTGCAGTCGTCTTGTCATAACCTATGAGCTCTCTCAATCGTGAGAGCAACCGAGCATTTTTTCTTTTTTTCCGGAAGCTCGTTTGCATAATTTTCATGCGTTTCATTCCTAAAGGCTTCTGCACGGCACTCCAGCAAATGCCCTCTTAATTTCAGAAATAACTCCCTTTAAATGAACGATCACAAAATTTGCACTTTATCCGAATTGTAATTAAATTTACGTACAATTAAATCATATTTACGACCCATCGCGATGAACACTCGAATGAAATGAAACAGCTTATTTAAGCACGAAATAAGGTAACAGTATGCTGCTTATTCTTATTTCTTATCGCAAACCGAGATCTTACAATTTAAGCTTGAACCAGTTAAGAATTATGGACGTTGGATCACATGGAATCATACCTGTCACATGTGGTCCACCATATTATAATTTTGTCTCGAAATGTATATATAATGGACTGAAGGAGACATTTCAGACCCAACAAAGTATATGTATTTTGAATCAGCATCATAAGCCGAGTCAATATAGCGATGTCTGTCGGTTTCTATGCAAATGTGTCTCTTAGTATAAAAGCTATCGTAATGAAATTTACACATTTCGGAGCCGGACGGATCGGACCACTATAACATAGCTGCCATAGGAATGATCGGTCGACAATTAGGTTTTTGTATTAAAAATTTTTTTGTTTATAGATGTATCCTCACCAATCTTTCCCAAACAGAGTTTTTAAGAGAGTTTATATAATCTAACCAAATTTGGTCAAGATCGGACTGAAAAACTTTTTGTTTATACTATTATTACATTTAAACTAAGTGAGAGTTTTATTATACTTCAAATAGTTTCCTATAATTTGATCAAAATCGGACCAAATAACTTCCATAGGAGCAATCAGACGAAAATTAAGTCCTGTATAAAAATTAATTCCTGCTAGGGTCGTCCTTTCTTGTTTTGTACTAAGTTCATTGCCTCTAGCCTCTGCCTCTGTCCATAAAAATTGGATTCGCACGGACAGACATTGCATAAGCCTATAATTCAAATTTTCGAAACGCGAGTCCTTAAAATATACGAAATTTGCCTGTTTAGTGCTTTCAACCGTAGTAGAGTTGAAAGCCGCCAATCGTGTTTTACCGATAACCACAAAAACAGTAAAGCATTGCTGTAGGAATGTTGTGGTTTTGGGACGCAAATATCCACGTTGTGATAAAAAAAAAAAACAAGTAAGAATGCTCTAGTCGAGTATACCCGACTACAAAACTCCCTGTACCCCGGTCGAAAATTACCGACCGCATCTTCGTACACTTAAGCATACACACACACACATACACAAAGACGCACACACAGAAGCGACAGCGCAAGCGAGGCATTTTAAGTTGTGGCTGTGCTGCTTCTTCCCCCCTCGCTTCAGTACTGAATCTTGTTTGTGGAATAACTTCCGTGTTTATTATCCGATCGACTTGAAATTTGGACAATAGATTAAGAGTGAAGTATTGTACATGCCAAATCACAAAGCTTTATCTTTAAAAGTGCGGCGGTAAAACGTTTTGATCGAATTGTGGTGGAACGGTGGGGGAGATATCTGGGATCAGAAACAAACTTCATCTCCGCATGTTATACAGGAATCTACATTTCAAATTTGGTGTCACTAGCTCTTATAGTTGCTGAGGTCGACGAGTTCATCCGGACAGAAAGGCAGACAGACGGATATGGCCAAATCGAAATCTCTTTTGATTCTGATCAAGAATATATATAGTTTATGAGGTCGGTACACATTTTATGGGAACTGAGAGTAAAAAAAGCTTGGTCGTTATTTTTAATAAAATGAAGATAATTAAATTTGTTTCAAATAAACCAAAATAATTTTTGTTGTGCATAAATGATCATATAGTTTGCAATACAAAAACTCATGACCTGCCTTCTCTTAATTTTTTACGCACTTTCCTGTACGAAATGCGTGAGCGATAAATTAAATCACTGTTGCAATGCAATAGAAAATCAATTGCATAGTGCGATTTAAAACTCACCGTCTAAGTGTAATGATTTCTTTTCAGTAGTTTTCAAGAAAATAAAAAAGCCTGCGAATTTCAATCATCGTGTAAATGCGGACCTACTCACAAAACTTGAATCCTAGAGAACAAGTATGGGGATCGCTGATAAAAATAATGTATGACAACGCAGACTAGAAAACACATCGAATAAATCGTTGACTATTTTAAAATGTGCTACTGATATTAATATCCTGGAGAAAGGGATACGTCGACATTTGGATACCATCATTTAGGCCAATAAACCTAACAATAGTATTTCAAATTTGGATACCTTCCTCTGCATAAAATTGTGCACAAACAAGTGCAATTTTTTATTATTACGTTTATTCCTACATTAAATTAAATGTTGTTTTTTTCGGACGTTATAACATAAATGTCACATTTGGATATTGCAATTTTTTTTGTCAACTACGTCAAGTTTAAATTAATCAAGATGAAAGGTTGCTAGAATAATGTTCAGCTTACTAAGTTTATAAGCCCTGTAGTTTTGTAAACAAACGAATTAAAACATATCCATAAGCACAATAACAAAACCAAATTTGGTGGCCAAATATAAGTACATATGTATGTATGTTTGTATAATTTAATATTATGATTATAACATTAGTTTTGAGAACAATCACTTAGGGGGACTTTCAACATAAACGGTTGTATTATCTACACCTAAAAATTGAGATATACTTAATGTAGACAACATTTTCATCTGGCCCTGATAAAGAACATCGGCAATAATTTTCTCTGCATATATTGCTTGTGTATTTTCCATTGAACGTAATTTATGGGCAATTATTTTTCCGAAATTTGTAAAATGATCATCCATCTGATTATCAGCATTTTTAAGAGCCAGTGAAAATAGCCGCTCAAAATCAATGTTGGAAATGTCAGCCCTGCATTTTCCTGTAGGCGTCTCATTGTCCTCTGATTGTTGCGATGATACAGATAATGAACGTTTTCTATTGCTTTTGATGTATTTATGACGGGATGTATCGCGTTTGTCTCTATTCGTCTCTACTAAATGTACTGTAGGGTTCATTTTATCGTTAAAGGCGTTTGTAATGGAAGTGTTCGTTTTTCTTCTGTCGGATATAATGATATTCTCAGGCGGCAACAGTACCTCAACCTCCTTTACTGTAGCATTAACACTTGACGCCTGGTTGTTAGAATTAACGGTTTGAATACTGATGATTGGATCAACCTCAACATCTTCAAATAAATTGGCACAGAATTCAGTTGCGCTGTTATTGGGTGATAATTTGTTAGCATCGTTTTTAGCTTGTTTTGACAAGCTTTCAGCATCAGAAAATTCTTCACATGGTTCATGTTGCACTACGGCGTTATCTGTATTATGCGGCAAAGGTAAAATTTCATCCCGCTTTAATTTCTTTTCAGGAATTTCCTCGTCCTTTAGAAACATTAGAGACTCAAAATACCTTCGCTTTGGACAATAAGGTTCATATTTTTCCCCTTTTTTCTTAACTTCGTTGTATTTTCGAAGTTGATGGCGAAATGCACACCTCAGGTTGTTAATCTTCTGCTTCGTTCTTTCGACATTGTACAGTTCTCCATGTTTTGTTGCCACAGCAATTAGCCTCATGTACGCTTCTTGTCGTCTTGTCCGGTTTCTGAAATCAACTGAATCGGCTTTCCACAAGCACGGATTGCTCTTGTATTCCTCTATGAAGTCGTCAATAAAATCCATATTTGTTTACTAATCGACTAATACGATTAATAATTGACTATAAAATCGTAAGTACAGCATAAATTTATAACACTATTACTGACAACAAAAAGATGAGATGATGAGACTTTTATTTTATAAGCCCTGGATAAAAAAATACCACACCACTTAAGCTACCCGATATTTTCGTCAAACTAGCGTCGAATTTGGTACGCTAAACAAATACAATATGGAAAATGAAGACAAAATGATTAATAGCCTGTTTCCACGACAGCCAAAATATGTAACATTTTAAAAATGTGGATGATGGTGTTTCCACGGTCAAATGTGAAACGGTATATGAATTTGCCATTCGCCCGAAATAAATCAGCTGTTTGATTTGTTTTGATGCAATTTTTTACGAAAAGTGAAAAATATGGCAATTAATGACAGAATAGTAGTAGAAGCAAAGTTGCATATCAATAGGCAGATGGTTGCAATAAGTTTGTACAATTTAGATCCATTGGTGGATGACTGGGATGCGGAGATGGCAGAAATTTGCAATGAAATTGCGAGTGCGCACCTGTGAAGTGCACAAATTTCACTGCTCCCAAAAGGCGCTGTACCTTGTCAAAATGTTACTATTTCGAAGGTGCACCTCCGGATAAACCTTCCCGTTTAACCTCATCCTTAATAAATACAGAAATATTAAGATATAAGCAATTTACATTTTATTTTAAAAATTAATTTTGGCGCACAATTCGCTATTGTTTACATTTTCCCCAGTTAATCGATAAACATCGTGTGTTCGATAGGAAAATACTAAAAAATGCCGGGGCGAATGGCATCATATTTAAAATATGACGAATTCGTCATTTTTTTTCTTATGGGATTTTCTACAGGAAATATGTGTCATATTTCCCAAATCAAAAATATGACGGAAAATGTGAAAATATGATGTCGTGGAAACAGGCTATTACTGAGACGACCTTCGCGCTATGGTCACAGAGACTAATTTTTATTAGCCAAAATCTCATTTTTAAAAGTAAAAAAATAGCAGATTTTGAACGCTCTGCATCAGAAAAAGGCCATCAAAGTTGCTTACCAGACATTTCCATGGATGGCGTCACACTTGCGAAAGCTGTGTATCCCTGCTGTTGTTATTGAAAAGCACGTGCAGTGCACACTTAATAAAAATTCTAAATTTCTCATAAATTAAAAAATACGATGAGCTGATAAGATATTTGTGATGGATTTTAATCAGTCTGCTTTGTACTACGTATCTTGTAATGTGAACTGTATCCAGTAGTTAATTTTTGCCAATATGCGATGAGAACAAATTTTCGAAGATAAATCCCACCTAGTCCCACACTGAAACTTATTCTGTGTCGTCGAGTTATAAATTCTTGTTGAAATATATATAGTAAGAAATTCCACTTATGACCACATTTCTATGCATTAATAGATGACAACATCAAGTTCAAGAATACAGGGTTGCTTGCCTTGTGGAAAACAGAAAAGAATAAACCGTGCAAGGAAAATGCGGTACTCTCATATTTGAATACGACACAGGTGAACGTCCAAAAAAATTTTTATTTTGGATCATAATCCCCTCTCCTCCCCCCCTCTCTAATACAACATAAATATATATAATCAGTCTGCTTTGTACTACGTATCTTGTAATGTGAACTGTATCCAGTAGTTAATTTTTGCCAATATGCGATGAGAACAAATTTTCGAAGATAAATCCCACCTAGTCCCACACTGAAACTTATTCTGTGTCGTCGAGTTATAAATTCTTGTTGAAATATATATAGTAAGAAATTCCACTTATGACCACATTTCTATGCATTAATAGATGACAACATCAAGTTCAAGAATACAGGGTTGCTTGCCTTGTGGAAAACAGAAAAGAATAAACCGTGCAAGGAAAATGCGGTACTCTCATATTTGAATACGACACATGTGTGAACGTTCCAAAAAAATTTCTATTTTGGATCTGATATATTCCCCTTCTCATCCTACATCATCTAGGAACGCATGGGAATGATATTGGATGTGAAACACCGATTCACACTGACAACATCCAACATCAATTTTACCCTTTGAAGTTAGCAGAGAGCAAAATGTCTTAAATTATATTAAAATTAATAAAAATGGATTTTACTAAAAAGGTGACTGTTGTTGGTGGTGTTGCGCAGCATATCACAGATTTAATTACTAAGCTAATGACGGAACTCTACAAAACAAATGAAATGTAGTTTTTAGAGCAGCAGGCAGACGACGACGATTTCTTGAAGCCACATTTCGACCATTTTTCATGTCTTGTTAGGTAATTCAGTAAGGTTTTTAAGGTTTACCTAACAAGACATGAAAAATGGTCGAAATGTGGGTTCAAGAGGGAAGGGGAGCGCCAGCCGGTGTTAACTTATATATATATAATTATGTATATATATATATATATATATATATATATGGGAAGGGGAGCGCCAGCCGGCGCTTATATACATAATTATATATATATATAAGTTAACACCGGCTGGCGCTCCCCTTCCCTCCCCTCGCATGATACCTAACAGTCGTGCCGACCACGGAGCAACGAACTGCAGCGTCGACATTCGGTCGCTACGCCAACGTACGCTACCCAACAACAACGTCGAACCGCAGCGTCAGCATTCGGTCGCTACGCCAAGCTTGTTGCTCCAAATAAGCATTGGCCAGCGCTGGCCGTTTCGCAACATCCGCTGCGACAGTGCCAACGACGGAATGCGCTGACGCTACGGAATATGGTCGAGTCATCGGGTAGGCAGCCACTCTTCTTGTGGCTTAGTTTTTATTCTTTTGTAACATTCGAATTGAGTAGACGATAAGCAATAAACAGCTTAATACAGTCGTTTTCACTCCAATCGAATCATCCGAAACACCCGAGGAAGAAGCGTGGAAATGCACGTTACACCATTTAGGTAACCTGGCCATAGATCGGCCATAACTGGCACCCGAGCAGATTACACTTCTGTTAGAAGTGGAACCCGTGGGACTACCTAACGGCAAAGAAACAAGTGAAAAATGAGTGGCATGTGTGGTGTCTTTTTGTTCCAAGTGTCGGTGCGTCGCACGTGCAGTGTGAAAAATAGAAACAACTTTTCCAACTACGTCAAATACAACCACCCGCCGCGGTGGGGATGCTGCTCCTCGTAGTAGTCTAACATTCCCCACGGGCGCAAAATGTTGTTAATCACTTAAAACAATAACCCGCCGCGGCGACATGCCCACGCATTTCGTGAATGGTTCATTCGCGGGTGCAAAAATTGTGTAAATATCAAAAAGAAACAACAAACCGCTGCGGCGATTTGCCCACACACATTGTTGAGTGGCTTATTCGCGAGCGTTAAAAGTTTGTAACAATAAAATTAAAAAGAGATAACCGCTGCGGCAATTCAATTGCGAGCGGCAGCTTTATAATAATAAAAAATGTTAAAAAAATGAAAGTGGTCAGTGGCAATTTACTAGATAAGTTAAAGAGTGTGGAATGCATTCGAAATAGCCGCCTGGTGGATTGTGTGTGCAACCGTACCCTAGTAGGCAAAATGCCAAAGAGGACAAATACGGACCACCGCGCCCAGTACCGAAGTTAACATAGTTTTTAAGAAATTTAAATGGAAAACATTGAGAGAAAATAGCGCACGAAAATGCAAAGACGCACATACGAATAAAAGGGAGCATAACACATTGCTGCACATTTAAATTGATATTAACAAAATAAAAAATAAAAAACAAATACTATAGTTATTTCTTTTTCAGAATTTACGCATTGTAAGGAACCATACAAACAAAAATATAAATTGGCTACCGTCACGAAAACCTTAAAGAAGGGTGAGTGAAACGCCTGCTGTCTATAAATTGCCACGCTATTTTTTGGAATTTTATGTTCATCTTCTTGCACGAAGCTTTTGCTTAACGAACCTTACACCGACTGCGATCTTATTTTTAATAAGCAATTTTTGAAAATATGGAAGAAATTAAGGAGACCTTAAACCGATTTGATGCAACGTTGAGTGCGCTGCTCAATAAAATGGTAGGGGTAAACGACGAACTTAAGAAAGAAAATGACAGAGTAGCCACATTAGAGACCGATTACGAACGTCGTAATCCAGTGGTTTACGAACCTTTGCCTTTGGCACGTCCACGTCCAGGACACTTCAACATTGCCGGATTGTGTCAAGGAACTGCAAACGTTCGAGGGGCAGCGCGAGAGATACGTCTCTTGGGTAAACAGGGCCCAATCAATTTTAAATTATTACCAAATCGTCAAAGATAAGCCTATCTATAGGGCAATCGTTTTACACATTAGGCAAAAAATAATAGACGACGCTGACCTGGCGCTTGTTTCTTATAACGTACAGGATGACGATTGGCCAGAGGTTAAGCGGGTCTTGGCACTCCACTATGCCGACAAGAGGGACGTCCGAACCTTGGAGTATCAACTGAGTCAAATGACTCAGGGGGCTAAGTCTCTTGAAGAATTCTACATGGAAGTCAATAGTCACTTCTCTTTAATTTTAACCAGCCTAAAGAACGGCAGTCACCCACTAAGTGTCGTAAGCGCTCTAATCGAAACTTATAGAGATAAGACGTTAGACGTTTTTATAAGGGGCCTTAACGGAGACAACTCTAGGCTGTTGGTGATTCGGAGGCCAAAAAATTTGCCAGAGGCATATTCCATTTGCTTAGAATTGCAAAACGCGACCTCAAGGGGGCACCTCGGTCAAACGAGTTACGTGGGTAAATTCCCACCCTTTACCTCGGACTACCGTACCACAGGTGCACCCAGATTCCATCCAACATTCCAACCCCACCCCCGAACGCCAATAGGTGCTGGGTACCACGCTGGCCCAGAAAGAAGTGCACAATCTACGCACAGATTTCAGGGACCGCTATAAAGTTTGAGTCTAACCAGGTAGGTAGCAGGAAGCGTTAAAATCACGCATCGCCTTGTAGGCCAATTTTTCAAGCCAATTGGGAACGATTCCGTTTTCACTTTTTTCGTCCTCCCCGGGTTAACTTACTTTGACGGTATTATAGGAGATGATACCCTCAAGGCAGTTAAAGCCCTGATTGACCGCAAAAACGACTTCTTGGTGATATCACCCGGAATCAGGTTACCCCTCTTAGCCAGACAATCTCTGAACGTGTATCCGTTACTTGACGCAGAGCATCCTGACTGCGTTAAACAAGCGTTAAATGCGCTCATAGACGAATATGCAAACATTTTCGAACCGCTTTCGCCCGGAGAGGCCGTGGACACAAGCGTTAGGGCTGAGATTCGTACGAATACCCAAGACCCAATATACACGAAAATCTATCCATACCCTTCTAATATGAGAGGGGAGGTGGATAGGCAAATCGAGGAACTCTTGCGTGAAGGCGTAATTAGACCTTCCAAAAGTCCGTATAACTCTCCGATCTGGGTGGTGCCAAAGAAACCGAAGCCCAACGGGGAGAAGCAGTATCGTATGGTAATAGACTTCAAACGCTTAAATGCCGTTACTGTATCGGATGCTTATCCGATACCAGACATTACCTCGATTTTAGCCAGCCTCGGTAAAGCTAAATACTTTACCACTCTCGACTTAACTTCAGGGTTTCATCAGATTTATATGAGGGAATCTGATACCCCGAAAACCGCGTTTTCAACATTAAATGGGAAATACGAATTTCTTCGTCTTCCATTCGGGTTGAAGAACGCCCCTGCGATTTTTCAGCGCATGATCGACGATGTGTTAAAGGAACACATCGGTAGAATCTGCTATGTCTACATCGACGACATAATAGTCTTTAGTGAAGACTATGATAGTCACTGGAAGAACCTTCGCGCCGTTTTCAATAACTTAAAGAACGCAAAACTTCAAGTAAACTTGGAGAAAACACATTTCTTGTCAACACATGTTGAATTTCTGGGTTACGTAGTAACTGCAAACGTTATTAAAGCGGACGAAAAAAAGGTAGAAGCCGTAATTAAGATGAAACCTCCATCTAATGTCAAAGAGTTGAAGAGTTTCCTGGGCATGACCTCTTACTACAGGAAATTCATCAAGGATTACGCAAAAGTCGCGAAACCTTTGACGAACTTAACTCGAGGAGAATTCGCTAGAGTTAAGTCATCACAATCTAAAAAGGTTCCCATAGAACTCGACGAGCAAGCTTTAAAAGCTTTCGAAGATTTGAAAATCATTCTTTCCTCGTCAGAGGTGTTAGCATTTCCCGACTTTTCCAAACCTTTTCATTTGACCACAGACGCATCGAATTATGCCATTGGGGCTGTCCTTTCTCAAGTCGACAAAAACAAGGATCGTCCGATTGCGTACATCTCAAGGTCATTGAGTAGGGCAGAAGAAACTTATGCCACTAATGAAAAGGAGATGCTCGCAATAGTCTGGGCATTGGACAACCTGCGGTCTTATTTGTACGGTGCGGGGTCAATTAAAATTTATACCGACCATCAGCCTTTAACATTTGCGTTAGGAAACAGGAATTTCAATGCTAAATTGAAGCGTTGGAAGTCCCGTATTGAGGAATACAACTGTGAACTAATCTACAAACCAGGCAAGTCTAATATCGTTGCCGATGCTCTTTCACGCATCACCACATATGTAAACCATTTGGGCTCAGACACGGCTACTATTGCTGAGGGAGACACGGATTCCGTGGCCACCGTGCATAGCGTTCTCCAAGACGCCTCAGACCTAATTCCCCATGTTGAAGCTCCTATAAACGCATTTAGAAATCAGTCAGAATACGCGTGTGAACACCCGCACGTAGGTTATGTGCGGCACTTAATCCCAATTAGTAATCATACGATGTCGAATTTGGCGAGTCACTTACAAAAATACTTGAAGCCTTCGATAATAAATGGGGTCAAAATGCCAGAGACATACTTACAGTTCTTCCAGACTTGTTGTTTTGAAAATTTTAAGTTATACAAGATTTGTATAACGCAACGGTTTGTGTTAGATCTGACAAATGAAGAGGAGATTTGCGAGGCGATCGAAAAAGAAGCACCACACGGCTCATAGAAGTCCGAGAGAAATGCGTGTTCAAATTTTGGAGAAATTCTATTTTCCCAAAATGTCCAGTATAATACGGAACCAGGTATCCTTTTGTGAAAGCTGCAAATTATCTAAGTATGACAGGCACCCTAATAAACCCTCGTTTCAACCAACTCCCATTCCTAACTACCCATGTGGAATACTTCACATCGACGTTTTCACGTTGGAGAAAAAACTATATTTGAGTTGCATAGACAAATTTACCAAATTCGCAAAGCTTTTCCCTTTAGACTCGAAATCGTCTGTTCACCTTCGCGAAAGGCTATTAGAAGCCCTTCACTATTTCACGGTGCCGAAAACAATAGTGTCCGATAATGAGAGGGGTCTTCTGTGTCCAACAGTTCTCAATTACTTGCGAACTTTAGGAATCGAATTATATTACACACCAACTCAAAAAAGCGAGGCCAACGGACAGATAGAGAAATTCCACTCCACATTCTTAGAAATTTATAGGTGTTTGAAAGATGAATACCCGACTTTCAAGAACACGAAGTTGGTTCCGATAGCCGTGGATAGATAAAATAATTCTGTTCATTCGGTGACTAAGAAAAAACCATCAGATATTTTCTTCGATCGGTCGGCTAGAATAAACTACCAGGGGTTAGCTAACTTTAAACAGCAGACTTTAGAGGACATCAGGGGGCTAATACAACACAAACAGGACTTGACAAACATCAGTCGCAATAAAAACAGATCGGACCCCGTTCGTTACAACCAGGGCGACACAGTATACGTAGTAAACAAGCAAATTAAAACTAAAGAAAAGCAACGGTATAAGCCAGAAGAAGTGCAAGAGGATAGGAAGGTCACGGTCAAGACCAGATCTGGTAAAATCTTTCATAAATCACACCTAAAGAGTGATTATTTTGTAAACAAATAGATGGCAGCGTTTCACAATTCATCTTTTTTTAACATACTTATTCAATACACGATATATTCGAAGCAATATACTACACGAATAAGTAATTAAAACAAAAATATAAAAAATTACATATAAAAATCTGACTAGGTTAAGAACAAAAACATAAAAACACAAAAAACACTATATATTAGAAACAAAAAAAAACATAAAAACACAAAAAAAACATAAAAACACAAAAAACACTATATATTAGAAACAAAAAAATTACATAAAAACACAAAAAACCCATATATTCAAACAAAAAAACACAAACTAGAATAAGTACATAAGAAAACAAATTCATTTCAAATACCTTAGTATTAGAAACAAAAAAAAACATAAAAACACAAAAAACACTATATATTAGAAACAAAAAATAACAGAAACACAAAAAACCTGTATATTCAAACAAAAAAAACACAAATTAGAATAAGTACATATTAAAATTTTTTTTAGAAATCAAATTCATTTCAAATACCTTATTATAAGTACTTTACTATCTGATGTGCATTTGTTTCTTCCCTAACATACAAGAGTGGCTTTGGCTCAGGTAGCGGTCGCTATTCATATTTTCAAATATGATGGCCCTGTCATACCCCTTACAATAGGGAATGGTCTGGCGCGTTAACGGCGTCTTTAAATTGGCTCACGTCATCGACCTGGATCGTATGCAGCGGCTCATCGCGGAAATTTCAAACGAGGTGACCACGATCTCCGACCAGAGGATCGGTGCCCTGGCGAATCATTATCTACAGAACGCTGCAGAGGGAATCGTCAGAATGACAAGCACGCCATCACGGAAACAAAGGTCCGTGGACTGGTTAGGGTCGGCCTGGAAATGGGTAGCAGGCTCACCCGACGCGTCGGATTGGAATGCCATCATCCAATCACAAGACAACGTGATAAAGAATGGCAATCAACAGATAAAAATCAACACAAGACTGTTCGACGCGACGCACGAGTCGCTCCAGAAGCTTAACGAGGTCATCGGAAGGATAAATGCCATAGACGGCGACATCCACGCGACAACAACTGTGTTGCATAAGGCCATAGTGTTGGCCAATCAGGTCGACGAAATATCGAGAGCCTGCCAGCTGGCGAAGACCGGCGTCATCAACACGAATCTACTGGACCATAGAGAAATCGAAACAATATTGTCCGAAGTCAGCACCCTCCCATATCAGAATGTGGTCGAGGCGGTGGAATTCTCTCGTCCAACCATCCTAACCAACGGGACTTCTTTGTTGTACGTGTTGGCAATGCCCAAAGTAGCGGATAGAAGATATAGACTTATGCTACTTTTCCCAACAATATCCAATGGGAAGCAGATAGTCTTGGAGTACAACAAATAGGCTATGGACTCATCGGAGACATACGCCGTCCTGGGAAGCTGCCTTTCCATTGGAAACACAACGGTCTGTCAGGAGAAGGATCTTCGGAAACTGGAGGAAGATAGTTGTATCCCCAGACTGCTAAAAGGAGGACATACCGCATGCGCTTACCTAAGCAATAGTCAGGAAGTGGTGGAATTGGTCGATGACGGGACCATCTTCCTCACCCATTTCAACGGGACGGTAACCGCCGCTGCAAGGGAGTATCACCTAGAGGGCTCTTTTATCGTCCAGTACGACAATGAAACGATCTCAATCAGGAACACGAACTACAGCAGCTACTCGTCGAGCCACGTAATGGCAATGCCGGCCGTCCTCACCAAAGTTACCGCCACGGGTTATCAACTGTCGTTGAAGTACATTCACGACTTCAGCCTGGAAAACTTGCAGAAATTATCCAACATGTCGAACGAAATTCTATTCTCCTTCTTCACAGAAACAGTCATAGCTTTGGCTGTCATGACGGCAATCTACTTAGTATGGAGGAAGATGACTTCAGCCAAAGGGATCCCAAAACCACGCGACTTCGCTATGGATCTGGAATCGCAGATCGTTTGCGAAACTGCGGCCAAGGACCAATAATCTGCGGGACGCAGATCTTGTGATGGGGAGGAGTTAACACCGGATGGCGCTCCCCTTCCCTCCCCTCGCATGATACCCAACAGTCGTGCCGACCACGGAGCAACGAACTGCAGCGTCGACATTCGGTCGCTACGCCAACGTACGCTACCCAACAACAACGTCGAACCGCAGCGTCAGCATTCGGTCGCTACGCCAAGCTTGTTGCTCCAAATAAGCATTGGCCGGCGCTGGCCGTTTCGCAACATCCGCTGCGACAGTAGCAACGACGGAATGCGCTGACGCTGCGGAATATGGTCGAGTCATCGGGTAGGCAGCCACTCTTCTTGTGGCTTAGTTTTTATTCTTTTGTAACATTCGAATTGAGTAGACGATAAGCAATAAACAGCTTCTGGCTTTAATACTAAAGAGTAACACAGATTAATACAGTCGTTTTCACTCCAATCGAATCATCCGAAACACCCGAGGAAGAAGCGTGGAAATGCACGTTACACCATTTAGGTAACCTGGCCATAGATCGGCCATAACTTATATATATATATATATATATAAATATACATAATTATATATATATATATATATATAAATTATGAAGATTACTGATGACTATGTTGGGAAATGCTTAAGCTTTCCTATCACTGGCCTTGTGGCTCAGCAATAAAAGATTATAATGATTAACGGCCAAGTGCCGGAGTTTGATATTTTATTAAGCGACTTATTGGTAGAGCGCTGTATTCAAGACTAAAACTATAAGTACAAAGAAAACTTTACTTAAGCTAGGCCAAAACTCGCATCACGCCACAATGTCATGGTCGGCAAGCCGACTCAGCAAAATTAGGCAATAACGGAAGCTCTTGCAGCAAAACAAAAGTGTCCGGTTACTGCCGCTGACTATTGCCGCAATTGCGAGGGCTGTTCTTTAAATGTTCTTATGAAATACCCCATATGGAGTGTTATTTGTTAACTACTCCCCCTTTAAGTATAAGGCCGTCCTCGGCCGACCCAATCCCGGCGACGACTTCTCGTAATTGCTGTATCACCTCCAAATTTCGTTCATTCAAGCGATGAAGGTAAGGGAGGCTGAGGACATCTTGGCTGGCAGTGATGTTCAGCAAGGGAGAATTGGCAATACCCGGGACTCTATTGCGTACGTTGTTGTGATTGTAAAACAGAGTCCCGTTAATTGCGACTCGGTCTCCGAATGTGATGAGATGCGTGCCTTGTACCTGGATCTCAGTGCCGTTGTCCGCCTGAATCCTTGCGGACCCGTCGTTGAGGATGATAATTCCGTCATCTACATGGGTGATTGTTTCCAGGTTGCTCGGCTGGATCTCGCAGTGTGCCATGCCACCTGCATGGAGCTCTTTGGCACATGAACTCTCTAATGCCAGACGACAAAATGTGGCTCCAGGTGAAGCGGCGCAACTCTGCAGTGTGTGGGTTTCTCCATCGCATTCGGCTATGACGTTGTCAAACAATCGCAATATGAAATTCT
The DNA here is from genome assembly GCA_037075165.1 of Hirtodrosophila histrioides. Classification (NCBI taxonomy): domain Eukaryota; kingdom Metazoa; phylum Arthropoda; class Insecta; order Diptera; family Drosophilidae; genus Hirtodrosophila; species Hirtodrosophila histrioides. The sequence goes on along the minus strand of JBAMCL010000177.1, from coordinate 1,438,914 downwards.
TGTGGATGACAGGGTAAATCGTGATTTTTCTGCAAGCTTTTTTAATCTTTGGGAATTTAATTATAAAATGTATAGTGTTAATGGATTGAAGAACTTTTACGGACGCAACGGACATAAGATCTCCTATGGGAGTGTTGGTGGGTTTCTCTAGCCAAATTGATTTCAAATCTGAATGGTCCAAAATGTTTGGGCTAACAATGTTAGCCTTTGCAAGAGTAACAGCAAGCATTAAATTTTGCAACTCCATCATTAGCATTCTGTTTCTAGACAGTAATGTTTCAAATAAATGGCTAGTGTCAACTTGTGAGTTTTTGGTTATCTTGAGAATTTTATTGACAGTGACTGTTAACTGATTAATCTGGTCTTGAACTCTAGTGTTTATTTCTATTTGTCTATTGTTGGCATTTATTAGCAATTGTTCCGTTTGTTTTTTTTTTTAAAGAGGTTTGCCCACCACCAAAAATGTTTTATAAAACCTATGCCAGGTGGCTAATAGTAAATTGAAAAACTATATCTAACTTATACGAGTTTGCCTAGTGGCTTAAAAAAGGTGCAAAATAATGAAAAAAAACAAGGGAGTCACCTTAGGTTGTCCTTGTGGACCACCCTCCCTTTAATTAGGACCTCGGTCCCCAGGTCTGCATCCACGGCCTTCTCATCACATAAAGGTGTGAGTTTGCTTCCGAGCCGTCGGTTGGACTTGACCAAAACTTTGTCACCAACGTCGAAGACCCTATTCTGCCGATTTGCGTTTTCCCTAGCTCTGAGCGTCGTCTGAGCGTTCCTGATCTTTTCTTGTATCTTCTCTTGTGGCTCATCTGGGTGTGCCTGAATCACATCAACTGGTCTCTGGTCGATGACCGAATGTATCGACTTATTGTACTCAGTTGTAGCCAGTAAAATGACTTCTACGGTGTCACTTATGCCTTTATCGATCTTTAAGCATCTGGCTAGCTCTAGCAGAGTGCTGTGAAAGCGCTCAACTTGTCCATTCGAGATGCTATGCAATGGTGGTGCATTTGAAATGCTGACCCCATAGTTGTTTGCAAGCATAGTCACGATGGTCTCTGAATTCAATGACGGTTCATTGTCACAGTAAATAGATCTGGCTTTTGGGAAAAAGTTCATTAGTTGCATTAAGGCTGGCTTCAGATCCACAATGGTTCTTGAAGGGACCGGTTGGACAATAGCAAACTTAGAGAACTTGTCGATGCAAGTGAGAAAAAATTTCCTGTCAGTGGAAAAAATGTCTATGTGTAACATCTCTCCTACATGTGAGGGGTTCGGTGTCTCCCCAAGTTCTTGTTTTTTGGGGTGTCTATCATATTTAGCCCTAGCACATGTTTGCAATTTTGTACTATTTCATTGGCTATTTTTAACATCTTTGGAAAGTAGTACTCGGAGAGTACCTGCTCAATATTTTCCTGTGCGGACCTATGGGCCCTATTATGCTCGGCTGTGAGGATTTCCCTTCTTTCTTCAATCGCAAATACGTCCACTACGCGATTTTTGCAGTGCCAGAACTTTGTGGCCGGGTATCTTCGAACCAAAGCATCTTGTATCATTGCAAGCGTGTGTAAATTACAGTGGAGAGCATTTACGCATTTGGGTGAAACTACATCTTCGAGCTCGTCTAGCAGCGATTCAATGCAAGTATAGTTGATCAAGTAGCGTTTCTTATTTCCAAATAAAATAAAACTCCGTTTTAAGGGGAAACGCGCCTCTTCTAGCACTATTTGGTTTTGAAAACAGTTCAAGGGTTTGTCTGTTGACTCAATGGTGTTGGTGAGAGATACCTCACTGTGGATCGTTGCTGCGTAGGACTCAACTTCTTGTTCATTTACAGCGTTGAGCTGCTGTCTTGACAAGGCATCCGCAACCAGATTGTCCTTGCCAGGTTTATAGAAGATGCGTGCATTAGACTCGTCAATGCGCGCTTTCCACCTTTTGATCTTCGCATTTGGATTGGATTCCGAAACTGCGAAGGTCAAGGGTTGATGGTCAGTAAAGATATTAATGTCTTTCACCCCATACAAATAGTGCCTTAAATTGGCAAGTGACCATACGATGGCCAATAACTCTCTCTCATTTGTTGCATAGTTAACCTCGCTGTCCTTCAATGTTCTCGAAATCATTGTTATAGGACGACCCTCTTGAGACAAAACTGCACCTATGCCGTGAGCCGAAGCATCGGTCGTTAGATCGAATGGCTTCTTAAAATCGGGGTACCTGAGCATTACATTCTCGGATGACAAAATATCGCGCAACTTCTGAAACGCCCTTTGCTGCACTTCAGAGAATTGAACCTTTATATTTCTAGACCTATGTTTACTGACTGTTCCATTCTCACCCTTCAAGATGTTCGAGATGGGTCTTGCTATTGCGGCGAAGTCCCTAATGAAACATCTGTAATAACTTGCGAAGCCTAGAAATGATCTGACCTCGAACAGTGTTTTGGGTTCTGGATACTCCTGTATTGCCCTAACTTTTTCGGGATCCGTCGTGGCGCCAGTACTGGTGACTATGAACCCCAGAAAGTTCACGCTTTTCTTAAAAAAACGTGACTTTTCGACGGAGACCCTCATGTTTGCTTCGTGCAAGCTTTTTAGGACCCAATCCACGTGTTTAATGTGGGATTCCTCATCTTCTGAAAAGATGATTACGTCGTCGACATAAACATAGCAAAATTTGCCAATTTGCTCTCGTCGATGGTTCTTTGGAAGATGCTTGCTGCATTCTTTAATCCAAAGGGGAGTCTTTTGAACTCGTATTTCCCTCCGTTAACTGAGAAAGAGGTTTTTTCACGGTCGCGTTCAGCGAGTATGATCTGGTGATAACCAGACTTGAGGTCTAATGTTGAAAAGAATTTGGCTCTCCCCAGATTCCCCAATATCATTGATATATTTGGCATAGGGTATTTGTCAGGCACGGTTCTTTCGTTAAGTTTACGAAAGTCCATTACCAATCTCATTTTCCTATTGCCTGCTTCATCAGTGCCCTTCTTGTCTACTACCCATATTGGGTTATTGTAGGGAGAGACGGACTTTTGAATTATATCATTTTTTAGCAGATCTTTGATTTCTTTATTAACGAAATCAGCTGCTCCCATTGGATATGGGTAAAGCTTGGCATAGATCGGTTGCTCATCTGTGGTCCTAATGGTAGCCACGACTGATGTGTTATACGGCAACGCCTCGTCTGGGTCTGCAAAAGCCTTTTGTCTGGTCTTTAGCATTTTCAAAAAAGAACTTCTAGCTAATGGGGATGCCTCTGCACAGTCTACATTTGTGAAATTTACATTTTTGCACGTGTGGAAGGTGATTTTTTCAACCTCCGTACCCCACTTAAGTTGTCCTGAAGCTAGACAAAGCGAAGCAGCTGCCTGCTTTAGCAGGTCAAGGCCTACAATCCCATCAAAAGTTGACAAGTCCGGCAGAATGAAGAAGGTTGCCTTCAACCCGAACATTGAAACAAAGCATTTGTGTGTAATTTGTGTCTCGCCGTGAATGGAATGAATTTTGAAGGGGATTCTACCGAGCGGACGCCTTTCAACCCTTCATGTGGCCGAATGAAATTCTTGGCCGCGCCCGTGTCTATTAGGAATCGCATGTGAGTCCCTGCTACTCTTCGTCTGATGACGGGTAGCAGGGATTTGCTCCTAAAAAATTAACGGCATCGGAGTCATAACTAGCGTTGTCATTGATTTGTGCCGCTGCGCTGGAGGCGGCATCAGCATACGCCTCTGCCCCTTGTCCCGCGTCTTGCGTGACGTGATTCAACCTCTGCTGACTTCTCTGACCGCCTGTGCGGTCAGATGCGGAGTGCTTCCTATTCGTGTAAGCAGGGGCCTGAGTGGGCTGCATGACCCTTGAGAAGGAAGGATCGACCTCCATGGGCACCTGCGCGCCATTATTATTGTGCTGCCTGCTGCTTCGCTGGTCAGTGTGCACTGGGGCCTTGCTTTGCTTGCTAAAGTGCGGATTCTTTGTACCGCTAGCTTGTGTTTCGGCTTGTTGTGAATGCCTCTCCTGTTGGTGGCCCTGCCCTTTTGCATGCGGCTTGCGCTCTTTGTCTTCTAGACTTCTTGCAAAATTAGCCGCGAATGCGTACCTTTCATGATTTGACTCGACTTCTTGAGCGAGAGCTAGCGCTGAAGGCAAATCTCTGGGCTTTGCTGCAAAGAACACATCTGTAAGACTGCGCTTGAGACCCGAAATGAACACACGCAACGCATCGTCGCGAAATTTTTCACATAGGCCCTTTGCTAAAGCTGGCTCATATGACATGTTAACTTTGTTAGTAAGAAGAGTGAGTTTCTTCTCTACCTCATCGTAATATTGAAGCAGGGACAAGCCACCTTGCCTCAAGGTACCTAATTCCTGTTCGATGACATGAATTGGTCTCTTGTCACTGTATGTGAAATCTAGGCGATTTATTATCGCATCAAAATTTAATACAGTACCAAATGAGGCCAGCACCGCGTCTGCGGGGCCCCTAACCTTGCTTCTTATGATGATAACAGCCTGATAATGACGAGAACTGCCATTATATGGTCTGAAGATCTCGTAAGCGGCTAATGCTGCCTGCCTCCAAGATACATAAGATTCCTGTACTCCTGCAAACTCAGTTAAGCACTTGACGGCATCTAGCGGCTCGTCACAGCGAATGTCGTTTCTGATTCCTATAGCAGCATATGCTACTACTTGTGGGGCGGCAACGTTTGCTGCTGTTATTTGTTCAGCTAACTCATTAATTCTTTGAGTCAATGCTTGCTCCCTCTGCTGGTTTGCAACGGCCTGTTCGGCTAAAGCATTGCTGATAGCCGTCCTTACTACTTCCCTAAGCTGTTCTGGATCCATTTTACCTGATGGTGGGGGAACTACGGGGAGAAGTCTGATGCAAATGTCACAGTCGGAATCTGAGTCGCTAGACTGCTTGCGATGGTTTCTATATTGGCTGAACTGTGGCATGCGCAGGCCAATGGCCGCGAAAAACAAAACGGGCCTTCGAAAGAGGGGTCGAATTACGTCGCAGCTCTGAACTGCGAGAACTGTATGTATTGTTATGGCACAATTTTAGACACACAGAAAAGGAACACAATGTGATTTTATTAACAATCTGGATGATAAACTGTTTCGACTCAAATTCTCAAAGCAACCACTCTCACGTGTTTCAGAAACTTCTGATTATTATTATTTAATTTAATTTTTTTTATATGATCTGTTGCAATATAAAATACACACTAGTACTATCCAATTTCTTTGTAAAATAAAATTTTTGTGTTTGGCTAGAGTGTCCACTTACATGATTCAATTAACACAAAAAAATTGTCTTAATATAACTGGTCACTCGCAGCTCCCGCGCTGCTGTCTTAATTGTTGTTGGTTGTTGCAGCTCCTGTGCTGCTGCTTAAATTGTTGTTGGTTGTTGCAGCTCCTGTGCTGCTGCTTAAATTGTTGTTGGTCGTGGAGTCCGACCACTAGTTGGGCGCCAATTATGAAGATTACTGATGACTATGTTGGGAAATGCTTAAGCTTTCCTATCACTGGCCTTGTGGCTCAGCAATAAAAGATTATAATGATTAACGGTCAAGTGCCGGAGTTTGATATTTTATTAAGCGACTTATTGGTAGAGCGCTGTATTCAAGACTAAAACTATAAGTACAAAGAAAACTTTACTTAAGCTAGGCCAAAACTCGCATCACGCCACAATGTCATGGTCGGCAAGCCGACTCAGCAAAATTAGGCAATAACGGAAGCTCTTGCAGCAAAACAAAAGTGTCCGGTTACTGCCGCTGACTATTGCCGCAATTGCGAGGGCTGTTCTTTAAATGTTCTTATGAAATACCCCATATGGAGTGTTATTTGTTAACTTATATATATATATATGTATATACCCAATGTACCCAGCCTCATTGGTCATCTATCTAGTTATGTTTTTATACTATGTTCCCGAAGGGAAAAATAGTATATTGGATTTGCGAAATGTCCGTCTGTCCGTATGAACGCAATTTTTTTTGCCTTTATCTTTGGGCTAGAGCAACCAAATTTGATATACATGTTGGTGTATATCGTCAATTTATAAAGTGTCAAGATCAGACCCCCACTCCCCACGCCCCTCCCCCAAAATTTGGAGAAAACATGTATCTTCCACATTTGATTAAAGCCGTTAGAGTCACACAAATTTGGCCATTACACACTAAAGCTTGAGATTCCTGTTATTCTAGATTATGCCATCAAATCTTTGTTGGACATCGTCAACATTTTCGTAGCCAACCCAACCACCCAGTGTTGCAGTCAAAACCTATTATCTAAGTACCGCACGACCACGTGTAAGCTAGAGTCACGCTAAAGAGATGTTGGGATGGATGACTCAATGTTGACCCCCTGGGTAAAACTATGGGCACATCATGACAGATGATGGCGGATGTTGGATGTTGGCTCAGTGTGAATAGCCTATAAAATTATGGGACCATCACCCCAGATGATGATGGCTTAGTGAAAAGCCTATAAGCTCCAACACCAGTAAAGTTTTAGAGTCAACAACATTTAGCAGTCTTTTTAGAATGGAATTTGACAGCTGCTAGCAGCTGTCACATAAGAAATACATTGGGCTTGTATCTGTACCCCTCGCGCCCACGCCCCCAAAGGAGCAAAATCTGCCGAACTTCGTTCCGAACTCCGGCATAATAACCATATTATAGTAGAATTCCGGTTTGTTAACTTTCTTGGTATCTTATGGTAATTTGTATGTCCACATAACGACGATGATTTAAACACGCGAGCTTAGCGGATCAAGCAAATCGTAAAAAAACTCATGACCAGCCTATTGCTGATTTTTTGCGCAATTTCGATCTGCCTTTCAGATACTTGCGCATTTCGCTCTGTGTTTGTAAGAAATTGGTTAGTAATGGGGGAAATTTTTTGTTGCAGATCTTCCAAGGAGCTTAATATTATCATGTATGTCAAATTTGATGACTCTACCTATACAGGTGTGGGAGATATAGATTTTGCTTATTTGCGCGGGAAGGGGTGGGATGTCGCAAATTTTTTTTGCTAATTTGTGTAGGGCGTCTACTTTCGTGTGTATGTCAAATTTGTTGACTCCAGGTGTTAAGCATTTGGAGACATACCCTTGGAAAAATGTGGTTTGGGGAAAGCTCTGCCGATTTGCGCGGAAGGGGGTGGGGGTGTTTGATGAAGATTTTTCAAGGAGATCCACATTAGACTGTGTGTTAAATTTGGGGACTCACTTAACATAAAATATTTAAGATTTAGAGTAAAAGTGTAAATTGCGCGTTAATTTATATTATTTTATATTTTAAATAGCCGATAATACCCCGGCCTTGCCCTGCGAAATATTTAGATGAAAGTGCATTATTTTAAATTTGACTACTTTCGTCAACCGTAAGAAATACACATAAATAGCGTATCACAGAATTCCAGTGGGGCTAAAACTAAATAGTTGAGCCACGTGACTTATGTTTCTTGTGTAGGACTATGAAAAAACCGATCAACTAATCAAATAATCCTAATCATTTGACTTTGACTTCCATTTCCCGCACGTGGCGCCCGTTGGAATGGATTTTCCAAAATCATTTGGCATTTGAAGCCAATTCCACGAATAATACTAAGAATTGAAACTAAAGCATTCCAACAATTTTCCACCCGTTGTATTGCCCGCAAAGTACCGACGATTTTTCATTAATATTTAGAAATGAGTGTGAAGCCATTCGTATTTAAAACTCTTTTATATATATAGATGTTTCTATATTTAATAGGGATGAGGTTGAATAGGAAGGAGTGTCCGAAGGTGAACCATCGATTTGAGAACATTTCGACACAGAACCGCCTTTTAGGAGCAATGAAGTCTGTTCAAAATTGTCTGAATTCCTAGTAACCCTATGCCTACTCTTTCGGACTTTGATGTACTAACGAACAGCACATACAAGTGGCCCAACGACAACAAGCACGGGCTTGTTAACGCGCGGACCCAAGCATAATTGCAACCCGCCTCCCGCCCAACCGACCGAAGGGCGCGCCGCATAACGTACGGAAGCGAAAGATCGCGGACATGAAAATACAAACTAAATACAAAAATAACATTATATAAAAAGTCTCTAAGGATTACCTAAATAACGTAAGAGTAAAGTTCTAAGTGTAGAAATTGAAGTACCATTACTTACTAAATGGAAAAGATTGTTATAGTTAGAGCATAAGATTCGAAAGGGGTTATGAATAGCATAATTAGAACTACAAGTTTGAAGAGAAAGAGGAAGAAAATTTCTAGAGCTTCTGATCGGAACTGCAAAACTAATTTGGCTGATTAATTCAGTAGAACCAATTTCTCCATGAATTAGTTTATGTAAGAAAATTACACCAAGCATGATTCTACGATTAGAAGGCAGATTTATTAGTAAGAGTCTACTACGATAAGAAGGTAAGCGAGTATTAGGATTCCAGTTAAGACCCCGGAGTGCAAAGAGCAGAAATTGTTTTTGTACCGATTCTAATCTATCCTGATGAATCCTGTGTTGGGGACACCAAATACAAGACCCATATTCAAGAATAGGTCGCACAAGAGAAGTATAAAGAGTTTAGTAATATAGGGCTCGTTAAATTCTTTCGACCAACGCTTAATGAAACTCAGGACACCAAAGGCACGATTAGCGGTGGAAAAGATCAAACTTCAAACAAGGGCCTTACCATTAAGAATATAATTGTTAAAAAAAAGGGCATTCGCCTGTAAAAGGACATTACGTTACACTTACCACAATTAAGATTAAATAAATTTACCCGACACCAGGCTTGAAAACTGTCAAGATCAGACAGGAAATCAGTAGATGGTAGACAAAGTTTAACATCATCGGCATACATCAGCACCCGAGAGTAATTTACGACAGAAGGAAGGTCATTGATGAACAGAGTAAATAATAAGGGGCCAAGATGACTTCCTTGTGGTACTCCGGAAATAACTTGAACAGACTTAAAGACTAAGCCTTTGAAATAAGCCTTTATTGGTTCTAAGAGTTAAATAGTTGCAGATCCAAAGAATTAAGTTATTTGGAAATCCCAGAAGATGAAGTTTGTAAAGTAAAAGAGAATGATTAACAGAATCAAAAGCCTTACTGAAATCAGTGTAAATAATATCTGTTTGCATTTTAGATTGAAAACCCTTAAAACAAAGAAAAGTGAATTCCAATAGGTTAGTTGTAGTAGATCTATATTTCACGAACCCGTGCTGGCAGTGTGAAATTATGGATCTACATTGTTACTAAAGGCCCAAAAATGCAATTGGAGTTAATTACCTGATAAGGATAAGGCGAAACTAATTGATAAGATTGTGAACTATAAGTCGTTTGAAAAAATTCATCAAAAAGATCGGCGATAGCTTGATCTGAGTCAGCTGTCTTTTTTTTCAAAAAATACAGTTGACGAAAGCGTTGATGATCTACGCTTCGCATTAACGAAGTTGTAAAACCTTTTAGGAACCAGCTGAAACTGTAACCTACAGCTCCTGAGGTAGTTGTTATAACAGTGTAAATTAAAGGCAGAGAAGTTAGATCGGGCAATCAAATAGCGAGAGAAGTCCGAGGAAGAGCCAGATTCCTTGAACTTTTTGTACAATCTCGACATTCTATTTTTTAAATTTACCAAACCACGTGTAAACCACACAGGTTTGTTAGACCTACGAGGGTAACAAAACGGGACACAAGAATCAAATAATGAATTTAAAGTAACATAAAAATATTCGATTGCACAATCCATATCTCTACACATGTACAGCTGGGACCAGTCAGTCTGGGATAGGAGCTGAACGAGTTTAGTAAAATCGGTTTTCCGAAATTGACGAGCTCGCCCTGCAAGTTTTTTACCTGGGCTTGGCACCCTGGCTGGTAAGCCAGTCAACACTTCCAAGGATGGGTGGTAGGGATCTTCAGGAGTGGATATGGGTACAGTACGGGAGACAGAATAGAAGGAGGCATGCAAGACAAAAGTAAGATCAAGCATTTTATTTTTATTTTATTATATTTATTTTTATTCATAAGCAACTTTACTTTTTCCCTTGTTCTGTCATTATTTGACATATTTTTAACTATTTGTGTTAAATTTTTATCAAGCCAAAAGCTGATTTATTTCGGGCGAATGGCAAATGGTAAAATGTGCATTTACCGATTTACATTTCGCCGTAGAAAGCCAAATATCACACAAAATGATATGTGAGTAAATTTTCTGTATGTTGAGGCGGCTATAAAGGATAACTGTTAAGACGCTTCTTAACTTTCTTTGCATGTGTTTGCTTAAATTATTTATAGATGTCCGGTACGACAGCTTGACTATGCATTTATTTCAAGACGTGCACTGATTTTCCAGTAGCCTTTTTTATTACAACAAAATTTGATTGTGTTCTGCATTGCATTAAAAACAACATATGAAACGATAAGACCTTTAAATATTATATAAAGACAGCTTCGAATTTCGCAACTTTGATCTCAAAACACGCGGAATCAAGGATTCGATTTGAGATACCGAGATTGAATTTATGGCCGAAATAATGAAATTAATGCAAATAAAACTTGACCGATATGTGTATATCGACACAATCATTTTCTAGTGTCAGTGCTGGAAAACATAGAATAATCACCAGAGTTACCTGTTCCATATAAACCCGCACAAATTTGAGTTAATAACAGTTCCCATTAAAATGGGTATTAACATTTTTATTTTTATATATACACATCTTTTTTTAACGCGATATATATATATAGAGAGAGACGGAAGCTTACGATGCCGCTCATTTTTGAACTAGGTAATTTTATATCAAATATAATATATGTATGTATGTATGTGCACATATGCATGTAAATATGTGGTTTTTATATATATCTACATAAATTGCACGAAATTTATTTATATATATATATACGTTTTGTTTGAAATATATGTATATATATATATATATATATATATATATATATATGAATATATAATATAAATGGGTATATACAAGTTTGAATTATATATATATACCCATTTATATATATGTGCAAACTATTAGAAACTTATTCAAATTTGTGCGGTTTTATATTGAACCATCTGGCAGCCATGGTAGTTTTTCGATTTTTTTCCAACACCAAAATTTGTCAATTATCGTGTCGATATACACATATCGGTGGTTTTATTTGATTTAGCAACTCTACGCATTTGACAACACTTTAGGACTATCCTATGAATATTGCGATAGTTGACCGGTCTCCCCTTATTATCGAGTGTGTTTTTCGCCTTTTATATATTGAACTCGGTTTTTTGCATTTATTTCATTATGTCGGAAATAATGTAAAAAGTGACAAGCATATAAATTTTCACAGCAATGAGTTTGTCACAGTGGTGAATTTGTCATATGACTACGTAAATGTTTTGTCGCAGATATTTGTCACCTATATTGTGTCATAGATATTTTTTGCTACTTTAAAATATCTGTGACATGATAATCGCCCATCACTACTTGTAAGTCTTTTAAATTAACTTATTCCAAATCACTCGATATACCTTAAAATTCCCATGTCTGTGTTTTTTATTGGTAAATTTTGTGAAATAAGTATTTGTGCACATATGTAATAAAGATAAATACAAATATGGATCGTAATAAAGTAGGTGGTTCTGGCAGGGGCCAAAAAAAGGTATTATTAGGAGCAGAACTGTTTGCACTTGGTACTAAAAGTTGCCGCGACGACTCCAAGACAAAAATAATACCTATGAAAGGAATGTCAGTCTCTGGCTCTGGTTCCTCTGAAAGAAAAAGAGATGCTCCCCCAAACATTCCCAATCATCCCAGTAAACGAATTCGAGTTAGTTTTAAGGATGGGATACCTGATATAAACACCACCACCGGAGTTGCACAATACGATATATGGGAACAATTGGCTGTAGACTGCGACTTATCAAATGTTTTTGAAGGCATCTATGCTGCACTTGAGCACAACGATAATGAAGCGGTAGTACGAATTATTTGTGGAGTCATTAGGCACGCAACATCAACCTCACTGGCCTCGAGGGCTAAGGTCGACAACATAGCATATTTAACTCTATTATACCTAGCAAAAGTGCACCCAAATTTCTTCAACAACGATGTCGTCGCATATGCACTTTTGTCATTTTTACGTCGGGAGACTAATATAAAAATACGTTACAATGTAAATCTTCACATCCTTTTTACAAATCTGCTTACTCGAGGATTTTCAGACATATCACTATGGCCAGAAATATTGCTGCGAACGTATATTGATGATGCAGTTAATGAAAGATTTTGGGCCGACAATGACTATTGCGCGCCATTTGTTAAAAATATTTGTGCCGCTTTCAGGACGCGAACGCCGCATTTAAGTCTTCTTCGTTGGGATGCGAATACTTCGGTTACTTCAGGTCAAACCCATAGAGACAGTGTTACTGTTGACGACGATTCTGGCGATAATTCAACACAGAGCTTAGATGCCAGTCCTTATTTGCATGGAGAATTAGATCAAACGGCAGATGCCATTTGTGTGGTAAATCGCAGATTTACAGATAGTATCGTTCAAAAACTAGTTAGCGACGCTATTCGAGATCAACTAAATAAACGCCAGCAACAGGATAACTATACCAGAAATTTTCTTAAATTCCTATGTAGTACTTCGGGAATCGGGGAAGTTCGCTGTCTTAGTATTTCTCGCTTGGAACTCTGGATACATAATGGAAAACTGGTTAAATTTGCTCAGCAACTACTCTCATATATATGCTTTAATATAAAAGGAAAAAATAGCCAAGACAATGAAGTCCTCCTCGTTTTAGTTAAAATGCGTTTAAAAACAAAACCACTAATCAATCACTATATGTCATGTCTTAAAGAAATGATACATTTGCAACCAGATATATTAAGTACAGTCATGAAACTTGTTGTACAAAACGAGCTCTCCAATACACGGAATCCTAATAACATGGGGATGCTTGGTAAGTGATTTTATTAAAAAATCTTTTTTTTTACTGCCTGTACCCATAAAAATCGGTAAAATGGTAAAAATATGTGCAAACGTATGTAACAGGCAGAAAGACCCCATAAAGTATATATGTATATTTTTGACCAGTATCAAAAGAACATTCAAAGCTGCCATGTCCGTCCGTCCGGATGAACGCGTCGATCTCAGCTAGAGACACCAAATTTGCAGATCAAGTTTTTCTCCGATAGCAGATATCTCCCCCTCACCCCTGAAATTCGATCAAAACGTTTTACAGCCACACTTTTAAAGATTCACAGTATTATGGTTGGGTCACTCTTAATATACTGTTCAAATTTCAAATTGATCGGATAATAAACAACAAGTTATTCACGAAAGAATATTGAGTGCTGCAGAGCGGGGGAAGAAGCAGCACATCCGCCACTTAAAATGCCTCGCTTACGCTGTGGCTCGTGTGTGTGTAGGTTTGTGTATGTGTAAGTGGTCGACGATTTGATTGGAAGTGTTAGACCTGGGTACAGGGAGTTTCGTAGTCGGGTTTGCTCGACTACGGTATTCTTACTTGTTTTGTAACTAAATGGGATTTTCTTCATAAGGTGGATCGCGAAAAATTTTAAAACCTCTTACCCGAATTAGGCCAAAAAAGTTAGTAAAAGGAAGCTACTCTAAAAATTGCAGGTTGTCACCAATCAGTCAGTCAGGTTAAAGAGTTTCATTTAAATAGATTTCTATATTATATTTGGTATGGTGACGGCGTCGTGCGATTTACCCAATCATGTTGATCTATCAAGATCTAACAATTCAAGATCTACATATTTAATAGATGTTATTAAATCACAACATTAAATTACACCCTTAGCAATTGTATTAAAGAGACTATGTACTTGAATTAAATAAATTAATTTATTTTGTATTTAATCCTTACAGCTACAATGTTTCAAACTTCTCCGGATCAATCTGCAATAAATCTAGCAGAAATATACCAGGAGTTTTTACTTCAACGGGATGATTGCTTAAGGACATTACGCGTTTTTTTAAGAGAACTTGTACGGATGTTACGTTTTGATGTAAACCTAGTAAAATTTTGTAAAACATTTTTAAGTGAAAGAGAAGAGGTAAATCCACAAATTGAACACTTTGAGTTCAAGGAGCGAATATTCCATTCTATGGTTGACATTGTTTGTCTCTGTATGTTTTTATCTGCAACACCACAAGCAAGAGAAGGAAGTTTATCACTTAAAACAAATCGTGACGTAAAACACAATCAAGCTCTTATTAAACTGTACAATCAAATGTCACAAATACAATTGGACGCAGTTTCTTGGATGTATGAAACAGTTCCAAACATTTTTAAAATTCAAGATTACCATCAAGCTTTACATAAGCTGCTCTTGCTTGACAACCCAGAACACTATTCTCGTTGTGACCAGTGGCCGTCAGAGCCGGAAAGGGGGGCCATATTACGAATAATATCAGAAACTCCAATTCACGAAGAGACTTTACTACGTATTATTTTAATAGGCATAACAAAGGATATTCCATTCTCAATAGAAAATACATTTGACATGTTATTGCTTGTAATAAAACGCGTCTCAGGAATGAAAGCAACAGATTTTCCTGCAGTACAGGCAAATAAATTCGACATAATCGATTTTTTGTTTAGTATGTCAGAATATCATTACCCGGAAAACATTCAGTTACCATCGGACTACGAACCACCAAAACTGGCTATTATTGCATTTTACTGGAAAGCATGGCTAATTTTATTAATGATATCTGCCCACAATCCATCTACATTTGGAGCTTTTTGCTGGGACCATTATCCGACAATGAAAATGTTGATGGAAATATGTATTACAAGTCAATTTAACAGTTCCATATCTCATAAGGACGAATTACAGGTACTTCGATTTCATACATTCCAATTTCTTAATGTAACATCTTGTTTTACAGATAACCAGCGTTGAACGTGATCATATCCTTCAATTTGAAACATATTTGGCAGCCCAAACTTCTCCACATGCAGTAATTACAGAAGATAATGCTATTTTGATTTCACAGCTGATGTTAATGGACCCTATGGGAACACCCAGAAAAGTGCCCAACTTAGTTTTGGAACAACTTAAGTTTCTTAATCAAACATATAAGTTAGGACATCTGTTTTGTCGTTGCCGAAAACCAGACTTGCTTTTGGATATAATACAAAGGCAGGGTACTACGCAATCCATGCCTTGGTTATCTGATTTAGTCCAAAATAGTGAAGGTGATTTTAGTCATCTCCCTGTTCAGTGTCTGTGTGAGTTTTTGTTATTTAATTCGCATATCATTAATGAAGAAAATAGCCGCGATGCAGAATTAGTGAATTTTATCAGGAATTTAATAATGAATTCTAGTCTTAATAATCACATCGTTTGCGAAGTGCTAGACTATATATTTCGACGTTTATCTTCAACAGTCAAACAGTCTAGAGTTGCTGCTTTATCTGGCTTAAAAATAATCTTTAAAAACACTGGGAAATATGAAAACGAATGGTTATTAAAATCAATTCAACAAATTCCACATTTCTTGGAGGCCAAAACCTTTATAATCCCACAGCTACGAGCTGCATGCCAAGTTGAAAATTGCCCCGAACTTATCATGACATATATTCAATTTATTACAGCTCATACCCTTAACGATCCGGTAAACGAAATGCTAGACCATGTCATTGATATGGCGCAATTAATTGTAGAGCGTAGTACAATGTTTCAACACATTATAATTTCTCAAGAAGATTACGATATGCAACCAGATGAAAACCGTATTCAGACATTGAAATGTTTATTTGTAATGTTTAATAATTACATTATAAAGTTGAGAGAATTTCACGAACCATACGAATGGACAGAGTACCCTGATTTGTTGATGGTTCAATTTGACGATGGAGTACAATTACCACTGCATATAAACATAATTCATGCATTTATTATTCTTCTCACATATTCAAACAGCAACATGTCCGAATCTATTCCCATTCTTGATTATTGGTTTCCTCCAGGACGACCCGCACCTGTGGCATTCTTACCTACAATGCCACAAGAACAAATTCAACTTTTACCTGATTGGTTAAAACTCAAAATGATTCGATCGTCAGTAGATCGCTTAATAGAAGCTGCCTTAAATGATCTTACACCGGATCAAATTGTTCTATTTGTACAAAACTTTGGAACACCAGTTAACTCAATGTCAAAACTGTTGGCAATGCTCGATACTGCGGTATTAGAACAGTTTGATCTAGTAAAAAACGCTATACTTAATAAAGCATATTTAGCACAGTTAATTGAGATACAGCAAGCGCGAGGAGCTAAAAATGGCCATTTCACTGTTCAAGCACTTGACTTACATTCACATTCTCAAACTGTCCCCGATCTCCCAAAAATCAACGCACAAATCCAGGGAAATCTGCAGATAAATAATTTTGACCTAAATTTTCTTCACAATTCGAATGGTTGTACAACTAAAGAGATAGTATCCACTATTCTTCAAAATCCAGATCCATGTATGAGTTTTGCTAATGACCACCGTAATTTAATTCATAATCTTCTAAACCTTGTGGTTAGTCCTGAAAATAATAAGATTGATTTCCTGACGTCTATATGCGAAGTTGTGGAACAGTCTGCAAGTGAAGAAAAATTCTATAATCCTACAAACGTGAGTCGGGGTGCCTGCACTTTTCTTAGGACATATTTTAGCTGTAAATTGCCTAATGCATCTTACCATATAATGAAAAACAATCTGAAAATTGTTTTAAGAATTTCAAACCAATATTGTTCAGATTCAAGGGAAGTTTTTAAAGCAGAATTATTTCTTGAAAGCTTAAAATTTATGTTGAAAAGCTCATATCAATTTTACTTTGTGAAATTTCAAGCTCAAAATATATTGCCCGAAACAAAAAATATAGTTAGAGAAATGATTAAAGGTTTTGAGTATTACGATGCAAAAAATTGCAAGAAAAGCAATTATAAAATTTTTCATAATGGGTTATTTATAGACTGGCTTGCTGAAGCAGATCCCGAAATAGTATCTACGAAACTTTTAAAGGAAAGATTTTTGTTTTCTAAATCCTGTAGTGAATTTCGATTTTATCTTTTGTCACTTGTAAATCATCAAACGAATTGGGATACAATCGAAAGAATTGCGGAATGTTTATTTAAAGAATATCAACTTGACTACGACTTTAGCACAGTGCTTAACTACTTTGAAGCTCTGACCACAAATCCTAAGCTCTGGAAAGGAAGAGATAAATACATGTCGAAAAATGTACAACCGAGTTCGTTTTTCATGTTAAGGCCTTCAGAACTACAGTCATTTGTGCACTTTATTCTATACGAAGGAATCGCAGATATAAGAACAGATATGAATTGTAACTACGATTTCAAATTGTGCTCACGAATGAATCTTTTGTTTAAACTCACTGAAAAAAAGAAAACTTTAATGGTTAATGTGGTGGAGCACGTAGAAAAAAGTTTAGTATCTGACACTTTAAAACTTCAAATTTTGCAACAGCTATATATTATGTTTCCACGTATAAAATTTTTAAAAAAATTTAAAGCCGGTGGGCAAACTCATAAACTACAAAGTTTAAAGGGATGTCAGGCAGACAAAATATCAAATTATTTAATTACGTGCTTGGGAAGTCTTGTTGCAAAAAAGGATTTTGAAACGTTGTCAACTGATACAGAACTCTTGTTACGAAAGTTGGCTGCATCACATCCTTTATTATTTCTTCGCCATTTGGGTGTACTATCATCTATTATGCAAGGAAGGGCACAAAATAGCATGAAAGCTTTACGAGAAGAACACCACTTTCATCGATTTGTTCAGATATTGAGAACCTTAGAACTGTTACAGCCAACGATTTTTGAAGATGCATACAAAAACGAAATTCAAACCACCCTAACGTGTTATTTTACTTTCTTTAAACATCATAGCTCAGTTAAAGAGGCATGTCAAATGCTAGTAAAGTTTGTACAGGTATTGCAGTCATATATAAATTTTAATCCTTCAAGCGCGTTATTATTTATTGAACAATATGTCGGAATTTTAACTGAATTGGCAATCAAGTATACTTCAATAGCTAAGCTTCAAGTTCTTGTTCAAGCAGTGGCTTTGCTTCAGCATAAATCTAATACATCTGCAGAACTTGATGATGAAGAGGTGAAATTAGAATATGAACTGGATGGACATTCTGATATAAAACCCACCAATAAAATTGTTGCAAGCGATATTGAATTCATGGATGGAAACCTTAATGTTCCAGATGCGGTATGCAGGGGGTCCTTTTCTGTTTTGTCCTCAGGCTGTCAAAGCAAATCAAATTTTACTGATGTTTCTCCCCATTTTCTCGATTTAATTAAAATTATAAAGCAGTCAAGTATTGAAGATGTGATTTTGGGGCCGTTGCAGGAAATGGAGTGTCTGACATCGAAACGATTTGTTTTTATAAATGAATTATTTGAGCGACTATTGGACCTAATATTTTCTCCAAGCGCACAAATAAGATCTATTGCTTTTATTATTTTAATCAGACATTTAAAGCACAACCCCGGAAATTCAGATATAAATCAGTGTACTTTAAACGCATACATTCAATGCTTGAGAGATGAGAATTCTTCTGTGGCAGGAACTGCTATTAATAACTTACTTGAAATATGTATACTGTTACAGGAACACGCTATTGAAATTTTATCTGTTGCATTTTCTCTTGGTATTAAATCTTGCCTTAATACTAATAATCAAATACGTAAAGTAATGCAAACACTAGTAGTACAGCATGGATATTAAGTGTTTCGGCTCATAGAATTATATAATTATGATACTAATTACATATAAATTAGCTCTTCTAAGTATGTATAAATTGTATATGACAATTTTTTATTGCAACAAGCGATTAACTGAATTGCGTTAAATAAAATTTATAAGATGATGTATTTAAAATATAAATAAAATGTAGATAACACAAGCTTTCACATTGAAAACAGTATTAATCAACTCGGACCCAGACTTGGGCAATAATCAGCATCTGGCTGCCTCAACAGCAGTCGATGACAGCTTTAGTCTTTATTCCAGCGGGACTACCTTTGGCGAATCACTATAGAATGTCTAAAGGGCAACGCTGACGGAGAAGAATTCTGCAGCGTTTTTCATATAACTACATTTTCGACAGATTACCTTGGATCTGTTGGATCATGTAGTCATCCGATCCGGCTGGCTTTCAAATATGTACTGCCTGCATCAAATACAATTATCAGTATCTTTAAAAATAATAGCTTTAAAATTAAGCGAAGAGTTTGATGCAAACAGACGGATTACAGTTTCTCAGGTTTAAGTATGTCAAACAGCGCCAACTTTTGAAATGCCGCAGATCTGGCTCCAGTTCCGCCGATCCTAGTGCCTTCTCCCTTATGCCAACCATACACGGGCCGATTTTAGCACAATCGGTTGCGGCAACCAGTTGTCACTCAAATTGGGTCTTTGCCTCGCACGCCGCAATCAGATCAGCCAACTTCGTAGCTAAACTCGAGAAATGGCGTCGGCAAGTGCCGAATTTATAAATAATTGATAAACTAATTATTGTAACTAACTGGTTTATTTAAATATATTAAGTAAACAAAAAACCAAAAATTTAGAAAAAAATTTTAAAATTTTGAATTTTGTTAATAATAACAACAAAAAGAAAATCTGAATATCCAATAATGCCATTATTTTCTGCTAAACAATGCCGCTTATGAACGGCAGCAAAAGATCTTCAAATGTTTCGCACAAAACAACAGACAAGTACCAGGCGAACAAAAAAAACAGTAGCGGGAAAAACCAAAACGAAAAGGGAGACGCCCACAAAGATGTACACAACTATGCACAACTATAGCCCAACTATAGCAAACCCACCTCCGAACTTGAAGCAGAGCTCTGCAAGTGTTTTGCATACAACGAACAGCATTTGAACCAGGCGATCAGCGAAAACAGTAGCAAGAAAGTACAAAACCAAAGGGAAACGCCCACGAGTTGTACCAATCGAGTTGGCGTTGTCCAACTACACCACAATCAGTTGTGGCAACTCGCTGCTCGTATCAAAAGGTTTTGATACAGAATTCAGTTGGCACAACTTTGTGCCAACCGTTCCAATTACATTGCAATCGGTTGCCGCAACCCGAAAAACTCACTCAAGTTGGGCAACTGAATTGGCCCGTGTATGGTCCGGGTTACTGCCACCTTCTCGATGGGCGCCGTGGTCATCCAATAAGAGTACTCGGGCGGGAATAGCATCTCGTCACCTGATCCACTGGTCATTTCTTGTATACACATGCATACAGATATTGTTAGATTTGTGCATGTATGTGTACATGTGCCTGGCATAGGATTTGGTTGCTAGAACAATATCACACTTCTGCATCGATGAATGCGTACCATGGATTTTATTTTTGTATAATATAAAAGCTTATATGCTTATGTAATTTAATTAAAATGGACACTTGATTTTTTGTATGTTGGGGAACTTGGAATTATTTATGTTATTTTTATTTAACATCAATTTATGTTATCCAATTTTATGTACAGGGTATTTTATGCAAGACTCAATTAATGATGCCAGTCGCGGCTGGCCATACTTTCAAAATAGGAAATAAACGAAAACAATTCTCGTGCATATACATACATTTATCACCCGAACAAATACGAAGCGTGTGGGACCTGCCGAGTTGGAAATTTTCGTTCAAAGTCAGCGCTTCTAAATGAGCGTTCTATATGTATATTGTTAATGCTATAATCAAGTGATTCTGTGGATATATTGAAAGCAATATCAAATAAAATTGCTGCATAAAGTTGCATAAGGGCTTTTTATTAAAATTTTTCGCTAACTGTACCGCTGTAGTGGGTAGTGCGCGTCATGGTCGTAGTCGACAAGAACCATGCAGGTCAGATCCCTTTTTATACCCTAGCAGAGGATATTATAATTTTGTCTCGAAATGTGTAATGGACTGAAGGAGGCGTTTCCGACCAAACAAGGTATATATATTCTGAATCAGCATGAATAGCCGAGTCAATATAGCGGTGTCCGTCTGCCCGTCCGTCCGTCTGTTTCTATGCGAAGTAGTCTCTTGGTTTTAAAGCTATCGTAATGAAACTTGGCATAGGCCCTTCTTTTTACTGCAGGCAGTACATATGTCGGAACCGGCCGGATCGGACCACTATAACATAAAACTGCCATAGGAATGTTCAGTCGACAATTATGTTTTTGTATGAAAAACTGTTTTGTTTATAAAGATATCCTTACCAAATTTTATCAGAGTCTCCTGAGAGTCTATACAATGTGACCAAATTTGGTCAAAATCGGACCACTGCATCACTATATCAAACTTTTTGTTTATACAAATATTTCATTCGAACTCAGTGACAGTTTTATTATACTACAAATAGTTTTCTATAATTTTATCAAATCGAACCACATTAAGTTTTGTATACAATTTAATTCCTGCTGGGGTATATAGCTTCGGCACTCCGAAGATAGCCGTCTTTTCTTGTTAATTCCAAATTTGACTTTATTTGGGAAATAGCATATCTTTTTAACCAAATAAAATATCTGTGAAATTTAAAAAGCGTTTAATAGTGCCCTTAAAATAATAATAAGAACTCTACTAACCGAGTATGCGAAATAGTTAATGAACAAAACACATTATGGCCAATCAACTCCTTTAAGCCATTCAAGTCCCCGGTTCGGACAACTTTTATCCGCTATAACGTCAGCACAGCATAAGCTATATTAAGACTTAACTGCTCGCTATTAACACAGGTTGTCATGTGACGACCGCTAACCTTAACCGATTTAAAACCCAAGGCAGGTAGAGCTTGTCACGTCAAACAAAATGACTTCAGAAAAATCAATCTATCCTCCCATTCTCTTGAAGATCCTTGAGAGAATCGAAAGCACGCCATAAGCCCCTCCCTTCCTTCGCGCACACAGCACGCGTACACTAAGGGTAGCTGAGACAGCTTTACAGCCTTGAGTCTCTCGTATCGAGAAATCACTTAGTATCAGAGTTCAGTTTTGGGGTTTTTCAACAACATCCTACCAGAAGCCAGAACCCGCCTCGGCACTCACCAATCTAAGGGTTAAATATCCCCTGGTGGAGCTTATAGGGTAATGCTGACAAGCAAGACAGTGAGCTCTTGCTTAGGGGATTCCTCAGCCAGCAGGTATGTCAACAGGGGCACTCAGAGAGGTGTCCTCTCCTCATTTCTGGGTAAAAGCGGTTAACAAGCTGCTTAGCAACCTGGAACAGGATGGGCATGTGGTTGTAGTCTGTGCAGATGATGTTGCTATCCTAACCCAAGGAAAATTCCCATGTACGATATAATGCAACGAGCATTCAATCAGTAACTACTGAATATACATAAATGCGTCAAACAAGCATTTTTCTGAGGCCAGTTGCTTTGCTGACCGCAGCGGTCCAGAGCATCTTCGGTAAAAAAGCCCAACTACCAGCGCCCAAGTCGTGTATTGCCAGCTCGGCAAAAAAAAGGCAGAGCTACTAACGCCTCTGCTCCGAACAAATATTTAGTCATGGATTGACACCAGGACGATGAGCACGGCTTGCTTGTCGCTTGCGCTCTCATTTCGTTTCTATCTGTGGGTCCAAGTACGCACATGCGCTTGCTTCTTAGTATGCGTGAGCAATGAAGAAATGCAACAGAACATGGCAATATGAATTCTGAATTCAGAAATAGAAATGGAAGCAGCCAGGCACACAACACATGCCCCTGTTATATGCAAATAGCTTGATTTTGTAGGCGATAGAATTCATGATGCGGTGGCGGTGCGGATAGAGTGTTGTTTGATAAGTGGCTTTTTGCAGATTCGATCCCCAGCTCATGCCGAAGATCCCGTCAATAAAGCGCATATTGTATCCCACAACGAACATTTGATAAACTGTTCAATGTCTGCATACCCAGTCGACAAGACTGGGGAAAGCCCCTTCAACACACAGCAGGTTCAGTCAGTATCTACACTGATAGTTTAAAACTTGAAGAACGGGTGGGTGTATATTCTTCAAAATTGGGGATCAGAACCAGCTTCCCGCTTCCCAATCACTGTAGCGTTTGTCAGGCAGGAGTGAGGGCCATCAAGGCAGCCTTCCTCTGCCTAAGCACATGAAATATACCCGAAGGGCACATTTTCATATGTTCAGATAGTCAAGCAGCCCTGAAGGCACTAACAATGCAATAACACTTACTAAATGTCGCCAGTCTTTCAACGAGACAGCCCAACACCTCATTATAAAACTCGATTGACAATTTAGGTAGGTGAAGAACTTCCTCAAGTTTAGAAAGTCTAAGATGTGGCTCAGAAAGGAAACACAAGTTTAAAAGACATTATGTGTTATCACAAGGGGTCAATACTGACCTCTGCCCAAGCCACATAACCTAATAAAACCTAACCTTAACATCTGAGTAGTAATTATGTTTGAATTTTATCTTGTTTGCATGCATGGTGGAAATTCCTATGAAAACAAAATTCAACTTTGACCACCTGTTGACAAGAACTCTTCCTTCCGATTTTAAAGAACTCACAGTTTCACAGCTACAAAAATGCACTGTTAAAGATTAAATTTTGCAATATCTTGTTCCGTTCAGCCACGATTTTTGCAAAGTAAAATGTCAGAACGAGCCACTGGGCGATGCTAGCAAAGTTGTGTAGGATACAAAAAAGGACGGCAGTAATTTTCTCTTCTTAATGTAATCTCTAACCAACCAAGCTGTGAGTTGGAGCACAGCTTGCTGGACCGGCTATTAACTTCCTCCACCGGGTTGGAGACTTAATTCCTTAGGTTTTTGCTTCTTTAGTTTTATGCATTAAATATGCTGGCGAAAATCCTCAAACTGAACACTCCACGAGGGTGCTGGCCGTGCATTGGACACTGTATTAAAGTCGGAGCAAACGGGTTATACTTTGTGTCACTTGCGCGCATACATTCACAGGTAGGGTAGTGTCGAACGGAGGTGAAGGTACAGAATTCCCTAACGGCTTTGGCATGACAGAGGTACTGCGACCGTAGCCAAGGTTCGCGGTACCTGACGGCAGATATGAAACCCTAAGGGTGACATTAAAATCAAAATGGAGTAACTTAAAGAGCCAACTGTGATGACGTCAGTTCATAGGTCGGTGGGAAGCGTGACTGTTACCAGCGGTGGGTACGGGGAAAAGCAATCCTCTCTTCCTGTCACCAGCGGTTACACCTCTATCTGGCAGGCCATGGTAGTTGCAAAGCTACTGCCAAAAAGACTAATGCCATGCTGTGGCGTGGCGGTGCCGTTGTCGATTCAGAGTCGGACTGCGAATCGCACGGCGAACAAAATCACGACGGAAGCCGAGAATAAATTTCTGCTCTCCTCGTTCACGAGGGTGCCAGTACCTCTAGTAAGGTCAGGCCCAAGCGTACAAAGGAGGGCATGAGAGTTAAGGCACAATATAAAGCGGTGCTCAAGATTAGAGCTCGGCTTAACGCAGCTGCGACCTCACCCCCAAGAGCAAGCTGACACTTCACCCAGAAGCCTGCTATGCAGGCATTCACCGTTAACTTCGCAAACAAGGTTGAGAAGCGAATGGCCACCAAACGACAGCGCTCGACAGAGACGGTAAAGGTTGGAGTGCCCGGAAGGGAGCGGTCTCGCCCCTCCAATAGGTCCACCAGGGAGTCCGCGAGCGACGTGGCTAAACGACTTTTTGCAGTGGTGTTCGTCAACAAAAGCGACCCTAATGGCAAGATGTCGCCTGAAAGGTGGAGATTGGTGGAAACCAAACTGCTCGAGGCAATGCATAAGAGGATGGAGACTCTCGAGGCTATACCGACCACATTCGATTGTGCAGGGTGGCTGAACGGAGTCAAGATTCTTAGTTGTAAAGATGACCCTACCCTAGAGTGGGTCTCGCTAACAATCGCCTCAAGGGCCGTCCCATTGAAGGGTGCTGAACTTGAATTAGTGAACAGAACTAGAATTCCGTCCGTGCCAAATGCGAAGGTGTTCTTCCCACGGGGCGTGCCTAAGAGCAGGCTTTTAAGCTCTTAAAATGCCTGAATCCGGACGTGCCCACCGCTGATTGTCAGGTCATTCATGCACGCTAAGCCTGATAAAAAGGGACAGCACATGATCCTGCAAATTTGCAAGGAAGCCGAGGATCTGCTTTATCCTAGGTACGGGAAGATGGCGTGGGTTGTGGCTAGCGTATACCTGCGTCCCAAGAACGTCACCCCAATTCAAACACGCTAACAACTGGTGAGGTGGAGCAGGACTATGGACTTGAGGTTATGGTGGATACAGGCCACAGCCTGGAAAGCGAGGACGTGGCCATAGAAGCCAAGCCCGACGACCCAACACATATAAAAGCTATCTAGCGTCGGCGGAGCTTCTTTTAGCCCTGGATCAAGGGCCCGCCGATGTTGCTCTAGTTCAGGTGCCTTGGTTGGCAGGGGGCAACAAGGTGTCCAGACTAAAGTCTAGCAACTACAACGTATTCCACCCAACAACAGTAAGTAGGATTAGGACAGCAATCCTAGTTATTTTATTCAATCCTATTCTTACCTAATGTATAATTACAGTACTGATGATCTCACGGTCGTGGCGCTAGGGGGTAATAAGGATGAGTACACGCTCATAGCGTTCTGTTACATGTCGCACGACAGGGAGGCACCACCCGATGAACTCAGGAGACTGACTGCGGAGACAGCCTCTAATTGTCCAACGGACGCCAACGCTCATAATACTGTGTGGGACAGTCCGAACATTATTGATAGAGAGTCTCTCCTTAACATTATTTTATAATCTACCATAAAGATAGCGAATGTTGGGGGTAAGCCTACATATGTGGGACCCACCTCCTCTGAAACTGACATGGAGACTCATTATTGAAGAAAGGGTGAACAGTCGCGTCCTATGCATCGCAGCAGATGCATTGGCAGTGCATCGGGCCTGTGATAACGACTGATGCATTGGATCTACACTTCGGTGGTGCGATCGACACTACTATACGGAGTCCTGGTATGGTTGCAAGCCACAAAGAAAACCACATACCTAAAGCTGATGGAGAGATCCTAATGGCAGGCATTGCATAACGTGAGCGTTGAGATCTACTCGAACTAAGGCACTAGACACACTAATGTGTGTCAAGCCCCTGGACATTCATGCTCATCTGCTCGCTTAGAAGACGGACCAACGTCTTTGTGCAACGGGAAATATGGCACATCAAAGTTTTGGACACAGTTCGATTGGGAGGGAGATGCAAAGTAGCACATGCTACATGCTCCTCGACCTAACTTCAAAGAAATCCAATCGTTAATGGGACCAGAAGACTGGTGTACAGGACTGGACCAACACGCTATTAAGATATTTTTTCAAGGAGAGACTGCAAACTAATGATAGGAGTATAATAGGGTGGCTTCCTGGATGGCCCTCACCTCTGCCTGATACACGCTACAGTGGTCGGGAAGACTAAGCTGGTTCTGATTCCTAAATCGGGGAATATACACCACCGCCCACACGTTCATCCAACTTCGACCCATCAGTGAAGATTCCGCTTGAACCTGGTACATGTTGAAACGGCCTTTCCCAGTCTAATCGGCTAGGTATGCGGACTCTATATAACTTGTAGAAAGTCAGTTTTGGTATGCAGTAGTCTGTAATGGGGGGAATCCAAGGTATGGACTTAAAAACTGCGGTATGCCCCGTGGTGCCCGTCGTTCAGTTGTTGGATTCCCTGACTCTAATGGCTGAGTTTCTAGCTAATTCTCTGGACAGTAGGTCCAGCGGTATGAGATGAAGCCTGATGTTCAGGGCTTTGGTTGGAGTGGTGCGTAGGGCACCACTAATGCAGATTTCTGCATTTATTTGAACTTTATGGATTGTTTTGAGGTTGGATGGTAGGTCAAGTGCGGATCACCACACTAGCACTCCATAAAGTAGGATGGGTCGGATGACTGCTATATACAGCCAATGGACTATGCGTGGAGAGAAGTCCCATCTAGTACCTTTGGCCTTCTTGCATGCAAAAAGAGCAGGGGTTGCCTTACATATTTTTTATATTTTCTCTTTAGTATAGTTTGCTGTCCAGAACTACACCTAAATACTTCGCATGAATGCTCTGGGTAAGACTCGTGTTATTGATTCTAGGGAAGTTTAAATTCGGGAGCTTATATTTCCTAGTTTCTGAGATGGGCATCTAAAATTCTTTCCAGGTTTTAGTAGAAGGGAGGAAAGACTGATTGGTCTCAAGTCATTCGGTTTAACGTGGGAACGTTTACCAGCCTTGGGTATGAAGACAACCTTTGTTTCCTAGGGGAAAATGGCTCGTGGTGAGACAACCTATGAATATGGTGCGAAGCCACGCTATGATATAGCTGATGCTGTGTTTGAGTTGAGCCGGGTATATGTTGTCTGGACCCGGAGATTTAAAGGGCTTAAGGGTAATGATTGCCCACCTAATCTTGTGATCGGGTATTATTTCGTTAGCCCTGTTTGATGGGCTACGATAGATCTGAGTCACAAGTCGCGGTGCTTGAGGCCAACCCGGAAAGTGGGAATCTAGCAGAAGTTCGAGTGTTTGCGAACTGGATTCCGTCCACGATCCATCGTCCCTTTGTAGAAGCCCTGGGGGGGTTGGTGAGGAGGCTAGAATCTTCCTCAGACGCGATGCGTCAGAGGTAGATTCAATAATACTTCAAAAATTGGCCAACGAGGCCCGCTTTGCGTTTCTTTAAGCTTTTTTGTAGATATTTAGCTCGGTCTTGTACTGCGTCCAGGTTCGTCGTAATTTTGGCATGATTAGTTTTGAGTGTCTCAAGATCTGAGGACCACCATAATGGCTTGAAGGATTCTTTGGGGGATATTTTAGGGCAAGAAATATCTAGGGCGTCGCTGCAAACCTTTGTTAGAGTATCGACTAGGGAGTCTACCTCTACGGCATTCTCCGCAATTAGGGGCGGATTTTGTGCCGCATGTATTTACCTCAGTTGGTTTTTTTTGGGGTTATGGATTTTCTTGAGTGGTGGACGAGATTCGGCAATTTTAAATTCAATGTAGCGGTGGTCAGAGAAGGAGTGTTCTGGTGGAACTTTCCAGGACGCCACCTGCTGGGAAATGCAGTGTGAGATAAGGGTAATATCCAAGACCTCACTTCTCTTTTTAATGATAAAGGTGGGGTCGTTACCTCTATTACCTTAATTTAGATTTGTGCTTAGAAGAAAGTCAAAATGTAACTCACCCCGCTCGTTGGTGTTTGTACTTCCTCATTGTGTGTGATGAGCGTTTGCATCTCCTCCAATGATCAAATTCGTCCTCGTGCTCGCACTTTGTAAGACCAGGTCATTGAAAGTGGTTGACGGAATACATCCCTCGGTGTCGTGAGGGAGGTAAAAAGGGGCCCACCCACGTCCCCAGTCAAATATTGACCCTTACACGAACATTTTATATTTATTAAGTTAAATGATCAATGTTAAAAAAAATATACATATATAAAAAAAAAAGGCTTTTCCAAAGTAGTCGCATGTATTTACCCCAGTTGATTTTTTTTTTTGGGTTTTGGGTTTTCTTGAGTGATGGACGAGATTCGTCAATTTTAAATTCAATCGTCTTCGACTAGATCTTGTCGTGTGCGGTTGACTAAGAACGAGCTTTGAAATCGTTTCTGCCTCCTTTTTCTACTGTAAATAAAGTGTTCTCCCTCATAACTTTTGCGGTTAACAGTCCCAAAAAACAATAAAAATAAAACGTCGCAACGTTACAGTTGGCGATGCGGATGCATCTGCCACTACAAAAATGCCTCGTTTAAGTAAAATTGATAAGACGGAACAACAGAGCTCCAATCAATACACCAACTATTTTCGTCCACTGCAAACGCGACAGGATGACGATACAGAGGCTGACTCGCTAAAAGGGGCTATCAACAAACGACCGCATATAACAGTACTCAAGCAAAATACAAAGTTTATACACGATATTCTTACTGCCATTAATATAAAGGAGTACTATATCAAATCCATTTCCATTGGTATTAAAATATTTCTACTCAATATGAAATATTTCAACATGGTTGGTAACAAATTAAAAGAATTAAAATGTAAGTTCTACTCTTAAGACACCAAACAAACCAAGCTATACAAAGCCGTATTATCTGGATTGGAAGAACTGCCTAACGAAACAGTCAAGGAAATGTTAACTAGCCTTGGATTGCAATGCCGATCCAGAAACTGTGCCGTAAAAACGACATTTTGCTGGACCGCATCAAACGGTAGCGTGCAATGACATCAACAACTACAAATGTGACAACAGCAAGGGCAATCACTCCTCTACCTGCCCTTGTCGCTTCTCTTATCAATCACAGCTTTTAAAACGCTCTTTGTCAAGAAGTAAAAGGCACAGTACAGGAATTCACAACTACAACTACAACTACGCGTACGCTCAACGATACCACACAACGTTCTCTTCGATAGTAGCGCGGTCTCTTCATCTACACCTGACAAACGGAATCATCAAGCGACCTATGCCAGCTAAAAGAGCGCTCTCATCAACAATATCTCTTCGCACAATAAGAATACGCACCAACCAGATGTCTTTTCTACGAAAGAGATAAAATCTCTCTTGCATGAACTCATAGCAAAATTAAGAAGCTGCAGCAGGGCGAGCAATTGCAAGTTATTTCGCAATTAGCGATCAAGAATGTGTACTCTAAAAAATAAATCGTTAGACGCTATAAATATTATGTCATGGAAAGATCGTGCCGTTAGACAAAAACGTATTGAACTTATTAAGTATTTAGAAGATAATAATATTCATATAGCTCTTATCAATGAAACTTGGCTTACTAGTAATGATCGCTTTACCATCCCTAATTATCCAATATACAGATGTGACAGGGTTTTATGTAAAGATGGTGGTGTTGCAATTATTGTAAGTAATAAATTACTGCACAAAAAAGTTTCAAGTATGAAAACGCATCTTATTGAAAATGTAGGCATCCAAATTAATTCTAATTCTGGAAACAAGTTAAATATTTATGCAGTGTACTTTGCCTGTTATACTGTAAGATGTATTCCTCAAACATGTAATATAGGTAGGGACCGCAATCACATGAAAAATCTTTTCAAATCAGATTTGCTTAAAATTTCTTGGGGAAATATTCTCAACGATCTCCTAGTTTTAGGAAAATTTAATATATTATACCCAAAAGATCCCACTTACATTTCATTGTGTCATAAGTCAAAGCCCTCAACTATTGACCTCTGCATTACCAATATACCCAATCGCCTAAGTAATCCAATATCAAATAAGGATCTCTCGTCTGACCACCTTCCAGTGGTCACTCAATACTCGCATAACATTGTCCTTTCTGAGAAGACTTTGTAACGAACACGGCTAGTGTGCAGCAAACTGGAGGCGTACTCTGCCTACGGGGTCGGCTTTGCTCAGGGATAATGGGGGGGTGCTTTTGCCACCATGTCAGCTGCCCCGTCACATAAATAAAAGAAATGTAGACAGAGTTAAATATGAAAGGGAATACAACCATTAAGAAAAGCTAAGAGAACGCAATGAATACAATATAATATGAAGAACTGATATGTTTGGTTCTTCTTCTAATACCCACCCAACCTGTAAAGAACGATCAAAATCTACGTCTTTACCCTTATGCCTATTTGCAACAATAATTACTTCAGGAGCCCATTATAATATATATTTAATACAACTTCATTTTAAACTTTACCATTGTCATGTTCACATTTTAACTCATGTTGTGTTTTAAAGCACATTTCGTAAGTCTATATTGCTGTATATTTACACTCTTATCGTCACATAACAAAAAAAAAACTCCAAAACATACGCCTTTAACAAGTTACAGTAAGAAAGCGCGATAACGCATGGCAAGTATGTTCTGGGGTTTAGCGCTAGAACATAAGACAGGTATGTTGGTACACAATTAGATATTGATATGTATAGCTGTTTTTTCTTTCTGTTTTTCTTTCACTCACTCACTTATTATGGCGCGGCTATTCCGTACTTACAGAACAAAACTGTTTTTTTTTTCATTACTTTTCCAACGTAGTCGACAGGCCTGAAGACGGTGGTGCTGTAGGAACTTCAAAAGAGTTAGACAATATACCGGCTATGACTTGTGTACATACATACCATACTAACAATTTGAAATTATAACTATTCGCTTACGTATGTAGGATTTTAATTCTAAGTTTATTAATTTAATTTAAATTTAGTAGAAGGGAGGAAAGACTGATTGGTCTCAAGTCATTCGGTTTAACGTGGGAACGTTTACCAGCCTTGGGTATGAAGACAACCTTTGTTTCCTAGGGGAAAATGGCTCGTGGTGAGACAACCTATGAATATGGTGCGAAGCCACGCTATGATATAGCTGATGCTGTGTTTGAGTTGAGCCGGGTATATGTTGTCTGGACCCGGAGATTTAAAGGGCTTAAGGGTAATGATTGCCCACCTAATCTTGTGATCGGGTATTATTTCGTTAGCCCTGTTTGATGGGCTACGATAGATCTGAGTCACAAGTCGCGGTGCTTGAGGCCAACCCGGAAAGTGGGAATCTAGCAGAAGTTCGAGTGTTTGCGAACTGGATTCCGTCCACGATCCATCGTCGCTTTGTAGAAGCCCTGGGGGGGTTGGTGAGGAGGCTAGAATCTTCCTCAGACGCGATGCGTCAGAGGTAGATTCAATAATACTTCAAAAATTGGCCAACGAGGCCCGCTTTGCGTTTCTTTAAGCTTTTTTGTAGATATTTAGCTCGGTCTTGTACTGCGTCCAGGTTCGTCGTAATTTTGGCATGATTAGTTTTGAGTGTCTCAAGATCTGAGGACCACCATAATGGCTTGAAGGATTCTTTGGGGGATATTTTATTAGCGATCAAGAATGTGTACTCTAAAAAATAAATCGTTAGACGCTATAAATATTATGTCATGGAAAGATCGTGCCGTTAGACAAAAACGTATTGAACTTATTAAGTATTTAGAAGATAATAATATTCATATAGCTCTTATCAATGAAACTTGGCTTACTAGTAATGATCGCTTTACCATCCCTAATTATCCAATATACAGATGTGACAGGGTTTTATGTAAAGATGGTGGTGTTGCAATTATTGTAAGTAATAAATTACTGCACAAAAAAGTTTCAAGTATGAAAACGCATCTTATTGAAAATGTAGGCATCCAAATTAATTCTAATTCTGGAAACAAGTTAAATATTTATGCAGTGTACTTTGCCTGTTATACTGTAAGATGTATTCCTCAAACATGTAATATAGGTAGGGACCGCAATCACATGAAAAATCTTTTCAAATCAGATTTGCTTAAAATTTCTTGGGGAAATATTCTCAACGATCTCCTAGTTTTAGGAAAATTTAATATATTATACCCAAAAGATCCCACTTACATTTCAATGTGTCATAAGTCAAAGCCCTCAACTATTGACCTCTGCATTACCAATATACCCAATCGCCTAAGTAATCCAATATCAAATAAGGATCTCTCGTCTGACCACCTTCCAGTGGTCACTCAATACTCGCATAACATTGTCCTTTCTGAGAAGACTTTGTAACGAACACGGCTAGTGTGCAGCAAACTGGAGGCGTACTCTGCCTACGGGGTCGGCTTTGCTCAGGGATAATGGGGGGTGCTTTTGCCACCATGTCAGCTGCCCCGTCACATAAATAAAAGAAATGTAGACAGAGTTAAATATGAAAGGGAATACAACCATTAAGAAAAGCTAAGAGAACGCAATGAATACAATATAATATGAAGAACTGATATGTTTGGTTCTTCTTCTAATACCCACCCAACCTGTAAAGAACGATCAAAATCTACGTCTTTACCCTTATGCCTATTTGCAACAATAATTACTTCAGGAGCCCATTATAATATATATTTAATACAACTTCATTTTAAACTTTACCATTGTCATGTTCACATTTTAACTCATGTTGTGTTTTAAAGCACATTTCGTAAGTCTATATTGCTGTATATTTACACTCTTATCGTCACATAACAAAAAAAAAACTCCAAAACATACGCCTTTAACAAGTTACAGTAAGAAAGCGCGATAACGCATGGCAAGTATGTTCTGGGGTTTAGCGCTAGAACATAAGACAGGTATGTTGGTACACAATTAGATATTGATATGTATAGCTGTTTTTTCTTTCTGTTTTTCTTTCACTCACTCACTTATTATGGCGCGGCTATTCCGTACTTACAGAACAAAACTGTTTTTTTTTTCATTACTTTTCCAACGTAGTCGACAGGCCTGAAGACGGTGGTGCTGTAGGAACTTCAAAAGAGTTAGACAATATACCGGCTATGACTTGTGTACATACATACCATACTAACAATTTGAAATTATAACTATTCGCTTACGTATGTAGGATTTTAATTCTAAGTTTATTAATTTAATTTAAATTTACAACATCTTAGTGTTGTGTGTAGGATCTGCTGGGTCCAATTGTGATAGTGCAGGTGCTTTACCGCGTGTCGGCGCTGAGCCTGGCACGAGGTATGTGAAAACTTGCGGTGTTCCTCAAGCCGCGTATTTGCAACGTTCAAGGCGCACAGGGTATATACATCTTTTCCACCGTAGACGACAGCGCAAGTCGCTTGCTTTCCTTAATGGCCAGCAGTCTTTGCGACAAAGCGACTTACAAATGGATAGCCAGCTGCGCGTCGGCTGGTGACTGTACTGCAGCGCCCACTACTTTCCAATTTTGCACCACAAAATTTAGCCAGGCCGATAGCGGGAGCTGATATAGCTTCTGCTCTGCAAGAACGCCAGTCGCGTAATCTAGCAGGCTCGCCACAGGCTGGTGTTGGCCTAGGCCGGAAGTTGCCACGATTCCGATGCTAGAAAAGAGGCCTTTTCTAAACAATTTAGTTCTGATCCTTAAAAAAATGAGGCTTCACACCGGTCGTGCGGGTGATCGCCAAGTTATTTCCAATCCAATATTTCGCTTATGTCAGCGGATATCGTATTTATTTAACGATTTTTAAGATCACATGCACCTTGTTCAAGATTACGCAGGAAAGAGGACGCCAATTCGACAAGTGCCGGTATCGATAACTTCGTACTACACATAGTTGATCGCACAGACGAATCGATTTTGGCCTATCGGGTGAATGGCAAAACAATTAGGACCTGCCAACTTATCTTACTGGCACAACTGATCAACGTCTAATTTGAACGTAGACCGTTGATATTAAAAGTTACTCGCCTATATTGTATTGTCGTACTGGTATCAGCTTTAGATGGACTGATCGAGTTTGATTATTTCAAGGGCTTATTTTAAGATTTAAAAAAAATTGCATAACGGTAGGCACACCCCTACAAATTATCCACTCTTTCGAAAATCGAATTGGGATCTTTTTAAGCGAATTGTTAATGATTTACTATCGCCTGAAGATATAAATATCGAAAACACACAAACCACAACTTGCCATATTGACGATTTAGTCAAAACATTCAACGAAGCTATAAATTGTGATTTTTTGAGGTCAACTCCACATAGATGTGTACGCGATACAAAGCTTAAACTCCCAAATCAATCGCCGAACTTTTTAAAATTAGAGATATTCTCCAAAGGCAATGGATTCGAACACGATTGCCATTAATCAAAGCTAAGTTTAATCACTTAAACTACACAATTCGTAATGAATTCCATAAACATAATAATGAACGGTGGAACAGCAAGCTACAAAAACTTGACAAATGCAGTAAGTCGATCTGGAATATAACAAAAGTGATGAAAAAAAGAAAACAATTCGTTCCTTGTCTCTATAATTCAGAAACAGCTTATATCATTAGAAACGAAGAGCCAATCTTCATGGAGATATCTTCCAATCAAAACACGACTTAACGTCCTTATTCTCCAACTCGGCAACAACCGAAGAAGTAAGCAGATCTGTTCAATCTGTCTCGTCAGCTTCCCATTCCAACGAGCCGGTTAATAGAATATCAGCATCCGAGATACAGTTCATACTAAAAGCTCTTAAAACAAAAAAGTCCGCTGGACCCGATGGCATAAGAAACATATGTCTTAAAAACCTTTCTCTAAATGCCATTAACTTCTTAGTACATTTATTTAATTGTTGTCTCACATCCAACTAACAAATTAAAAAATTTCATTAAAAATAAATAAATAAATAAAATAAATTTTGAAGTCAAACAATCTGTAGCGCTAGTCACGGTAGACATTGAAGCAGCATTTGACACCGTTTGGCATGCAAGCTTAATTCATAAGCAAAAAGTCCTTAGGACACCCGCTTACCTTATAAAAATCCAACATATACATATATATATAAATATATACATATATATATATATATGTGATATCAATGTTAGCAGACGATACAGCTGTTTATTGTTCAGGTGTAATTTCCAACGAAATTGAACCAATACACAGTGGTTGATTTCATTGGCCAAAAATAAAAATAAAAAAATTTGAAATTTGCGGCCAAAGTGTCATCGCTAATTCTTAAAAGTATATAGAACTTAACTGTTAATTCTTTTTTGCACAATATCAAATGTACAATTTTACAAAAGCTTTCAAAAACGGGAATTAAAGCTCGTTGAATGTGCAGTGATCGACACGTGAAACTGAACTCGCTCTTAAAAATTTCATTAAAATTATTAAATCGTTAAATATAAAAATAAATTATAATGAATATTGTTAATAAAGGTAAATACTTTAAGTTATAGCTGTTTTGGTGTATTGTTTTGTTTTAATATGAATTGTTTATCAGTGCCATTGCTTGTGTTTTTCTAACCAAACTTGTGTCAATTCAACTAAACCGATCACAAGATCGGGATCTGTCCCGAAGGTGGGACTTACTTCATAATACAAGTTATTGTTTTAGTATCTTATAGTTAAAATTTCAGACGCCTGTTCGTGCCCGTCTTTGTATTATATTTAATTAGGTACAGCGACCTTTACTTTCTTTTACCGTTGTATTTTCGGGAAACTGCAGCTGTTGTGCTGTTCTCTATGTGTTTTTTGTGTGTTTTTTGTGCTTTTGTTTTTGTGTATTACTTATTGTTATACTGTGTTCCCGTTTTGTTGTGATATTTGTTTATGTTTGATTTTTTTTTTTGTTATAACATCATTCTTAATTTCTTCATACATACATTTGGTTTTTCTAATAGGCGCATTGTGTCAATGTGAACTTTCACGTATTACTATTTTTGATATGTGGTGCTCATTTAAAGGTTCATATGCTGAAAAAGATGTATACGACTATATACTTAACAAACTTTAAACTGAAGGATATGGATTTCAGTTTTATGACGTTAACAAAGTACTCGCTACCATTTTCAAGAAAATAAGAGAGATAGATTGTTATTGAGCTCCGATCCATTTTTAACCGGACAGCGAAAACTAATTATGAAAAATAATTCAATTTTGTCAAAAAATGTGGTTGAATTACTAGATTAATTTTCTTATAATTTCTTTAATTTTTTTTTGTACAATAATCTGAGTTGTATTATTAAGTTTCTTCTATTTATATTAATTTTAAGGAATTATCTTGTTTTGTTTGTTATAATTCATTTAAATAATTTTGATTACATATATTATTTTCCCTTGTCAATGTATGATTGAGGTATATCCGGGTATCGGGGGAGGGTCTCACAGCTATAAAAACAAAACCATGTTATAGTTATTGCTTTTAAGTATTTTATAAAGCTAATATACATTATGTATATGACATTTCTTCTGGAAGTATTTTTGGCCACCATCGTCATACAAGACACTGTGTAATATTACAAAACATTCTAGATGAACTTGAAGCATAGTACCATAAATGGAAGATTAAAGTAAATTCAACTAAAACAAACGCCATCTTCTTTACCAAAAAAAGAAAACCTGTTTTCTCCCTGACAGTTTTTTAAAAATTTGCGATTCGCCTATTGAATGGGTAGATACTGTGCGGTACATGGCAATTCATTTAGACAAAAAACTTACTTTCAGCTCTCATATAGGGATCACTATCAATAAAATAAATAAAACAATTTGCTTACTGTACCCAATAATAAGTCGAAAGTCCTAATTATCAAAAGCTAATAAACTAATCATTTTTAAAACTATTTTCATACCAATAGTAACGTACGGTTCATCTACTTGGGGTCTTTGCGCCAAATCACATATTAAAAAGCTTCAGGTATGCGAAAATAAATTCCTTAAACTTTTATTAAACTTACCATAATGTCCCAAAACAACCTTACTTTATAAAATCGCAGGAGTTCAAACCGTCCACCAGTACATCAACTCATCTTTTCCATCTTAGTAACAATTGTGTGAGCTTCACCCCTCTTAAACTCTCATTGATTGTTTAAGAGCATATTAAATACTTATAATTTTATATTGCAAAATTTGTTTAATCTATATTAGTTATTTGTAATCATAACAAATTCATTAAGTAAACTATAGAAATGTTACTGTTGAAAAGCAATCGCTAAAACTCGGAAAAATACTACAAATTATAACTTTGCTTTAAATAAAACATTGTACTTTAAAGGGGAAATAAAAGTGAATTAAAATAAAAAAATAAATTTAATGTAGCGGTGGTCAGAGAAGGAGTGATCTGGTAGAACTTTTCAGGACGCCACCTGCAGGAATATACAGTGTGAGATAAGGGTAATACGCAAGACCTCACTTCTGTTTTTAATGATAAAGGTGGGGTCGTTACCTCTATTACCTTAATTTAGATTGGTGCTTAGAAGAAAGTCAATATGTAACTCACCGCGCTCGTTGGTGTTTGTTCTTCCCCATTGTGTGTGATGAGCGTTTGCATCTCCTCCAATGATCAAATTCGTCCTCGTGCCCGCACTTTGTAAGACCAGGTCGCGGAAAGTGGTTGACGGAATACATCCCTCGGTGTCGTGAGGATGGTAAAAGGAGGCCATCCTGTAAGATTTTGTTCCAGTTCAAGGCTGGCTAACGTAATGTCTCCATCACTGAACTGGGAGAGTTGAAAAGCGTTATAACGTTTTTTGATTAATAAGCAGGCTCTTAATTTGCCCTTACCGGTGCTGTAAAATAGGGTGTATTTTGGAGTCCGCAAGCCACAGGCCCTGTCAGCAGCGATCCATGGCTCTTGGACCATCACCACATCCACCACGCCAGGTGCCAGGCGCAGCAGAAGCAGATTTATTTGGAGTACCTGCATCAAGTAGGCCAGCACTCTCCGTAACCGTACGGTCCGCTTCGTCGGCTGATGTTTCGCCTAGGAACTCCTTCTCCGGTTTGTCTTCTTTATTTTCAGAACCCTCCATTTGTTAGCAGGCATGTCTGGATTGCAAGCCTGACCATCTCCAGTATCTCCGTCGGCTCCGAGGGTTCACAGGGCAGCCAAGCCCCTGCTGTAGGTCTCCAGGGGATGTCTTTGCCATCCACTGCAGCAAGTCGCGCACCAGGGTATACCTCCCCTAGCTTATCTACAGCAGCTTTGTAGAGCTGCGCCGACCATCTCATCTCCGCATGCGATCAACTTGATGGTTCCTTGGAACCATCCAGCATCCTCAGAGATCGGTGGTGGGCCTGGGGCTTGGCGCAACAATCTGAAACAGATTGGCGCTAGAGCCACCTGCACCCAGCAGAACTGGTGTCGTGGAATGTGACCTTCAAGACAGTTTTTGTCGATCACCCCAATAAGGATCTTGTCCTTCGCTACCTCTGCGAAACACCTCGACAACGGAGCATGGGTTCGCACTCTCTTAGCCATTGTACTTGGCTCCTCCTTGGAGCGATTCCGGTTAGTTGCGGTGTGCTGCGTGGTATCCTCCATTTTAAAATTTGGTAGGACGGCCCTTGCCCACTCCAGATTCTGTTGGATCTTGGCCAAATCCTCCTCAGACGCCTGCTTCCTTGTTAACGGAACGGTTGCATTACGCGTCAAAATCCTTTTGGCCGTCCGCTTGTCATTCGGACGGGCTTTAGACGGATCTGGTCGAGTGAAGTCGGCCTATCTTTTGCTCACCACTGTGTCTGTTCCCGATTTGCTGCCAGCTGACGCGCCAATGAGATTGGTGGCAATGCTGGAGCCGTCCGGGGCAGACACAGTAGGATTCTGGTCACAGCACTCCCCACCTTCACCGTTTCCGTCTTCTGCCAGCTGACACGCCGGAGGCCGAGGGCCTACTGGTGGCTATAATGCCGGCAGAAGACGGGCGTGCCGCATGCGGTTGGAGACACTCTTTTTGCCGGAGCTGGTTGCTCCTTCCGGTTTTCTGTGAGTACCGGGCTCTTTTGTATTTCAAATATTTATGTTGTTGTTCATTTTGCTTTGATTCCCACGAGTTGCGGAGAATGGGAAAGGTCCACCCGGGCAGAGATCCGCATTACCCGGGTAAGGCAAAAATAGAACAGGTGTTTGCCAAGCACCTGAGCCGTCCGTTCACGACTGAGATATATTTGTTAAACCTGGGCCCCCAGCCAGTCTGACCATCTGCACGGGTCGGATGACACCTTTATCCGGCCCAGGTGTGAGATGTGAAAAAAATCACTTACTTTATATTGGTGTTGGGGCCCTGTAGGTGTCATACATATTAAATAAAACACATTAATATCAGAAAATAGTGCCAGTCCGTCTGCTTACATTCTAACTTATCGTTTAGATTTAAAGCTATGATTATGACTATGAAACTTGGCACAAGTCTTTATTTTCGGAGCTGGCAGTTCATATGTGAAACCAGCCGGATCAGATCCCTATATCATAATAGTTGTCAACCCAAGTCAAGTTCCAAGCTGAGCTTGACCAGTCCATCGAGCTCAATATAGAATTAAACACACCTGAGGACTTGGATGACGCTGTCAATTTATTAACGGCCAAATTGAAATCTACAGCAGATGTGACTCTCATCTTGTGACTCTATCACCCGCTGCATCTGCTCTTCTTAACCTTAAGAGGAGGGCTCGAAGGGAGTATGTGCGCACAAGAGCTCCCAGGATCAATGCAATCTTTAAGCGACTGGCAAATCGGTTGCATAAAGTATTGGCTATCGATAAGCAAAGGGAAATAGATTTTCAAAGCCCAGACTCCTCAACCAACATTGTGGAAAATAACCAAACCATTCAAAAAGTAAGCTGGTGCCAAGGCTCCCATTAAGGATCCAGCTGGTGGTTGGTGCTACACAAGCTACCAACGGGCTAAGGCATTCTCTGTTAGCTTAGAGAAGCGCTTTCGTTCATTTTGGCTCTCTAGCATGGAATAACAAAACGATGTTGTAGACACTTGACCAACCACTGCAGCTGTAACACTCCTGCAAGCCTGTGACACTCAATGAGGTGCAAGCTCTTGTAACCAAATTAGACAACAAGAAGGCCCCTCAAGAAGATGGCCTTGATAACAAGACCCTTAAATTGCTCCCCACTAGGATTTGCTATTTCTAACGCTCATTTTCAACTGTTGCCTAACACTTAGCTACTTCCCAAAGGCCAGAAAAGTTGCGGCAGTCACGATGATCCGCAAGCCTGGAAAACCTGCTGCAGAAGCTGAGTTATATAGGCCCATTAGCCTACTTCCATCCTTGGGTAAAATGTTTGAACGGCTGGTACTCAACCGCATTTTGGCCACACCAGCAGTACAGGATGTCCTTCCCACATACCAGTTTGGTTTCAGAAAGCTGCATGGTACCCGGGAGCAACTTAGTCGTGTTGTTAACTTCGTCCTGGAAGCAATCGAGGCCAGAGAATATGCAGTTGCTGTGTTCCTAGATGTGCAGCAAGCCTTTGATAGGGTTTGGCACGCAGGTTTGCTGTTCAAACTTAAATCGATGCTCTCTCCACAACTTTACCTTCTAATTAGGAGGTTCCTACAAAACAGAGATTTTAAAGTTGTTGTCGATGGCCAAGGCTCCCAAAGCAGGCTAATAAAGGCTGGAGTCCCGCAGGGTAGCGTATTTGGTATTTGTATGTGGTATTTGAGCCAGGGACAGTTGCTCTAGTTTCGAAGATATCGAAAAAAGTTGTGTTCCTTCGAATAATAGATGGACATTGCAAAAATCCAATATTTGTTTTCTCTTTCGCAAAAAATAGAACGTACCAGAATTTTTTCTAATATTGTTACAACATGACAACAATCAAAACTTAAATAAAATGGACGACATCAACTATGATCGCAAAAGATTG
The DNA here is from genome assembly GCA_037075165.1 of Hirtodrosophila histrioides. Taxonomy (NCBI): domain Eukaryota; kingdom Metazoa; phylum Arthropoda; class Insecta; order Diptera; family Drosophilidae; genus Hirtodrosophila; species Hirtodrosophila histrioides. The sequence continues at coordinate 1,397,716 of JBAMCL010000177.1, read as the reverse complement.
CAGCCAACAGCAGCAACCAAAACCAAAACAATCAATACGGGCAACAATAAATATCAATTCAATAGAAAAGCAACAACACATACGACTCTAAGCGCGATCCATATGAAGTGCATGCAAAAAACTACCACCAAATATGATAATGAGCTTCATGATCGGAGACAAATATCAAGCATAAGTTGATATTCCTCTCCGATCAAGAAACTTTCGGTTGAGAGGAGTGCGCTCTTTAGTTTCTGTGAGCGCGCTCATCTTGATCGCGCTCATCTTGATCGCGATCATAGACAAAGCTCACACGAACGACGCACACATGCATACTTGCGATCAACTCTACGCATACAATGATGCTGGATCGCGATCAAGATTGAAGTGAGTTCCCTTAATAATACTTCCCGGCTTCTAGCTTCTATCGTTTGGGCTGCCCAAATGTCACCAGTCAGTCAGGTTAAACTATTTTATATATAAATTTAGATGAGCTAGAGTCTTAATTTTCAACAATGGTACTTTTGATTCAGCAGTCTCAGATGAAATTGCGAAGCGAGACAAATCGGTAATATGGCAATCTTCCTGTCACGTTGGGAATTTATGGTAAAGTGCCAGTTAAAATGTACATTGCTGTGTTTGTTTGTTTTACTATGTCCAAAGCTGCACATTTAGAAATCGTATCAGACCTGACCACTAAATCATTTATTCTGTGTTTATCCAGGTTTGTCGGCCGTCGTGGACTTAAGTTAAGCGCATTCATTGCGACAATGCCACCAACAATCTGGATGTGATCACGGCTTTTTCTATACCTTCGAGTTTATATCCCACGATCGCCGCATTTTGGCGGCCTTGACAGGCTGCAGTGCAGTCAGCCAAATTCCCCAAACTCCAGGCCAATCGTCGCGGACAGCACCAATCCCAACGACGAACAGTGGCGCCTTTTGTCATTTTACTTTGAAAAATCATATTTTTTGAACGAAACAAGATATTGTCAAAATGTAAAAGCGTTTAACAGGGAATTCCCGTAGCTTTAAAATGAGCGTAAGATCTTTAAAGTCGGACGGAAGAATTTCTCTGAAGATTTGGTCAAAATTTAAGTTTCTTTTCATAGGAATTTACACAATAGAAATGCTTTGTAAACATGATATTTTCAAATGTCTTCGCTACAAAACTTTTTATTTTCAAATATAATGTGAATATATCTATATACGTTTAAATATATGTCTATTTATGTAACATATATGTTCTTATTTGTAATTTATTGTATATCTATTAACTATAAGTTTATATACATATTTTTCTTCCTTATTTAGTTTTCTTCAATTATGTCGTCAAGTTCATAACCAATGTACTATAAATCTACTCTGTATAAACATCCCGTAATTGCTTGTGTTATCTAACCAATCTTTTTGTAGATAATAGTGGATCTGATGAAGCCGATAGCATTTTCAACAGGTCTTAATTTTTTAGGTAATAGGGTTTGCTATCTCCGGAAATTGGGTAAAAAGGGTTCTGACCTGAATGTTAAAAACAGGATGTACATTAAACCACCTACTTGGAGTGAGTTTCATGTTTATATTTAGGTAAATATTTAGGTATGATATTCAATTCTTATATATGGGTACATAAGGATATTCAAAAAAGGGCCTTGTTTCCCAAACACGTTTAACTGCACATATCAACGAAAAGGCTTTTGCCGTCCACGACCATGCAGCGCAGACCGTACTGCAGCGGTACAGTTAGCGCAAAATTGCGCCCGGTGCGTCTCATTTATCGTATTTTTGATGTCAGGTGCGATCATTGTTTCATTGATGAAAACCGGGGTGGCAGCTCGGGGCAGAGTTTAATTTTTGGAATAGCTTCAGAATTGTTCACAGAAACTTCCTTTTATAGTCACCCTGCGTAACTTGGCGGGACATTATGTTAAAAGTTTACATGAAGTTGGAAAACTATGTTAAAAATAGTGGTCCAGTAATGTACTTATTAATGAACACAATAATGTTTCAAAATTACAATATTAATGTACCATTCGCTTTAGAATCGTCCCATCTTTCCTTAAAAAACAAGTAAGAATGCTATAGTTGAGTATACCCAACTACAAAACTCCCTGTACCCAGGTCAAAAATTTCCGATCGCATCTTCGTTAACTTCAAATACAGCGCGATAAAAATCACGAATCGAAACGTTTCCCTGAAGACACCTTGTTGACAGACCAAACAAATGAGGCGAAACAAACTGGCAGGACCCAAGGAGTGGAGTATGATCGACTGTGGCATATTCTGTACAAACTTCGCGAATTATATTTTAGAGTAACAAATAAATACTTACAGCAATGTGACCAGAGTTGAATGTCCTTGTAAATAATTATTTCCATACAAAATTTGTTTTCGACCGATAGTTCCTATTATTTCTATATGATATAGTTGTCCGATTTGGGTAATATTTTAACACAAACTTAGTAGCACAAGAACACTTCAAGCCCGAAAGTTTGGCACAGATAGCTTGAAAAACAACAAAATTTAAATATCGTGAAATTAAACACAAAGGCGGTGCCACGCCCAATTTTCCATGACACTTGATATTACATGTTCTTGAGTTATCAATCAATACCCGAAAAAAGTATCCACTTTAACTAAAATGCACTGATCATTATTGGTAAACTAGAACAATTTGGGAATTATAAGGTGCACCTGCTGTAAAATTCACTTTGAAGCTGCGCTTTGCAGCCATATCGCGAATCGTGATATTCACTTCTCATCTGTCTGATCCACTTTAACTAAAATGCACTGATCTAACATCGGTTTCATTATTTTTAGGCTAGAACAAGTTGGGAATTATAAGGTGCATCTACTGTAAAACTCACTTTGAAGCTGCGCTTTGCAGCCATATCGAGATATTCACTTCTCATGTGTCTGATCCATTTTCCCCCCGGGGAAATCCGATTATTATCCGATCAACTTAAAATTTTGACAGAAGATTAAGAGTGGCTAAAGTATTATACATCTCAAGTCCCAACGCTATAGCTTGAAAATTGTTACTGTAAAACGATTTTATTGAATAGCGGGGAAATGGGGGGGAATATCTCGGATCCATAATAAGCTTGACCTGCGCCTGCTATACACGAACCTACATTCCAAATTTGGTGTCTCTAGCTCCTATGGTTGCTGAGATCCTTGCGTTCATACATACGGACGGACAGACGGACGGACGAACAGACAGACGGACATGGCCAAATCGAAATCTCTTTTGATACTGATCAAGAATATATATACTTGATAGGGTCGGAGATGTCTCCTTCTGCCTGTTACATACTTTTGCACAAATCCAATACCCCCTTTTTACCCATTTTATGGGTACAGGGAGTAAAAAGTAATATTTACAAGTATTTACAATATTTAAAAAATTCTGCTGTGTAGATCACCGGGGAAGGACCGGATTGGGCCACGTCGACGACGACGACGTCTACTTGATGGGCTGTTTGGCGGGCGGGCTAAGCGTCTGCCGAATAAATTGGGGTGGCATCTGAGGCGCTCCAGATACTTTTTTGAAATATTATTTATAGTGTCACCAATAGCAAGAACTTTAAGGTCACGCTCTATATTCCTGGTCCTCATGTACCATGGTGAATTGGAAAACCTCCGCAAAATTTTAGATTGTACCAATCTAATTTTATCCATGTAGAATTTAGCAGTTTTCCCATATATTTGAATGCCATATTTCCATAATTGTAAATCCTCAGCGAGAGTTTTTCCTGTCTGAGGAGCCAGTCCATCCTTTTGGCCTTAGACAGCAGAGCCTGTTTGACCATGGTGGGGTGGCGGTTAAAGGTAAGCCTGCGATCCAGTGAGGCCTGGACATTAATGAAAAGCCTTATGCTCAAGGGTGTCCCCTTGCATGGTCACTCCCGGGCAATTTACTCTGCGATTGGCAAATGTGACATTAACGCATTTAGAGCTATTTATGCCAATATTCCACCTATTGGCCCAGGCCAAGAATATATCGAGGTATTCTTGAAGCACCTCAGTAGCAGCTATAACGCAGGTATTTTTAATAATAATAGCCGTGTCGTCTGCATATGTCGCGAGAAGGGCGCCATTATGAACTCCATTGTTCAAGCTTGCGAGCGACGGCATACCTGCGGTGAACAGCGAGTATAGGGTGGGGCCAAGAACGCTACCCTGTGGAACTCCAGCCTTTATTAGCCACCTTTGGGACGCCTGGCCGTCCACCACCACTTTAAAATCTCTATTTTGCAGGAAGCTCCTAATTAGAAGGTAAAGTTGTGGAGAGAGCATCGATTTAAGTTTGAACAGCAACCCTGCATGCCAAGCCCTATCAAAGGCTTGCTGCACATCTAGAAATATAGCAAGTGCATATTCTCTGGCCTCGATTGCTTCCAGGACGAGGTTAACAACACGATTAAGTTGCTCCCGGGTACCATGCAGCTTTCTGAAACCAAACTGGTGTGTGGGAAGGACATCCTGTATTGCTGGTGTGGCCAAGATGCGGTTGAATAAAGAAGACAAGTTTCTTAAATATCTTTAATAAGTATTAAGCTAACTAAAATAACATTTAACAAATTAGTTCAATGCCAGACGTCCCATACCCAGGTCTGAAGTACCCTAACATGCTAAACGCAATTTGAGAAGCTCATCAGCATCATTGCCTCCTTTGCTCAGGTCGGGGTACAGGTATTGTAGGCGACTAGTGCATTAAGTGATAATAAAATAAAAACAAAAAGAACGGGTATCTTGGCAGAAATAATTTCCATACATCTTTCTTGAAGCGGTAGATATTTAAATACTGTTTTCATCATCGAGCGATTTTATTTTTGTTCTATTACAAGGTAACATCTTATTTTAAAAGGTCAAATTTGTTATGAGAGTATGTTCAATCGAACTAAAAAGTATTTTGTGTAAATAGTTGAACTTTACTTGTCTTATACAGAAATATAATTATGTAAGTAAGTGAAACATTCATATGCGTCACAGATAATTAAACTAAATAGCATACATTCTCCCCTACCCATTCCTTGTACTGGATCTCTCTTAGTCTTTGTAAATTTTAAAACTTTATTCAGAAGAAATGTGATCGGGAAGATCATTCCGTTGAAATCTTTCCCACATTCGTAAAAACAGATTTTCTAAGCCTTTGGCATATTGTGAACAATCGAACAATGGACTCTCCACTCGTGCTTTCCATACTTTTGCTCGTAAAGCTTTCAAATATTCTCTATCCGTTCCTAACCGAATAGCGATGTTTTGATATTCATCTCTACTGCGTGCAATCAACTCTGGACATCCAAGTGTAGCCAACTGTGATGCAGCAACCCTGAAATAAAAATGGAACAGGTTAAATTAGCTTATCAAAACTGAAATACGTATAGTTACTAAGGGCATTCTGTCGTTCTAACAAGTGTCGTATGTAGCAGGTATAAGAGTTTAGTAAAATTCAAACGAAACGGATCTAAAAAAAACTTAACCACAACTCTTAATCAGGAACCGTAACTGTTATAAGTAATACTTACAAAAAATGAATTCTTAAACATTATGTATGAACGCAATTTTTATCCACACCCTTGAAGATTGAGCAATCAAACTTGGTACACATGTTGGTATAATTTCATGAATTTTTATAGGTAATACCCCGGCCTTGCCCGCCGAAATATTTAGATGAAAGTGCATTATTTAGAATTTCACTACTTTCGTCCACCGTAAGAAATACACATAAATAGCGTATCACAGTTTTCCTTCCTGTTGGGCGAAGGAAACTAAATCGTTGAGCCACATGACTAATGTTTCTTGTATAGGGTTATAAAAATGTCTTTGAAACCGATCCAACTAAAAAAAAATAATCCCACTTATTTGTCCTTGACTTCCATTTCCCGCCCATGGCGAGGCGAAAAAATAATTTGGCATTTGAAGCCAATTTCAAGAATAGTACTAAAAATCAAGACTTAAGCTTTCCAGGTTTTACCGAGGTTTTTGTATTTATATTTGGAAATTAGTATGAAGCCATTTGCATGAAAAACGAAAATGCTAAATTCTCGACTTCACCCCTTTTCATAACGTGAGCGTGCATTTTTCAAAATAGTACATGTGTTGAATTATTAAGTGTGAGGTGCTTTGAAAATTAGTTTCAAAATAATTGAATGATAAACAGAAAACTTCTAAAATGAGTTTGAAGTATTTCGGACGATAATCTAAAAAGCTTCATACAGCAGTTTTCCGCGAATTTTCCGAACTTGGGGGTAGCATTTCCAAAATCTTTGAGCACCGCGCCTATTTTTAATGTAGAACCTTGAAAGTGAGATTGAAGGCATTAGCACGAAATATTAAATATCCGAATGCCAGAGTTTTCCACCAACTTTTTGAGCGTGGGTGGGGGTGAATTTTCTAAATTCGGGGTTCGATACACATTCGATACACTTGTCGAATTATTTAATGTGTAGAGCAGACTGGCTCTTAAAAATGGATTTAAATGCGCCGGGCAGAAATGCGTTCTACTTGGGCCCAAATGAAACCAAAAAAAATTTGGGGTCAATCGGATAACGTTTAATGGTCGCACCAAAGACAGTTAACAACAAGATATCCAACGAAGAACAAAAAAATTGCACAAGGGAACGCTTGTTTTTCGTGAAACCACTCTCTGGGCTCGAAATGGTCGTGCGATCGGCCGCTCTCCTTTGAGAGCGTAAAATGCTAAAAATAGAATGCGCTCTCGGCCTCACCACGTATTGATAAAAATCTGCACACAATTCAAACCCCAAATGCAATGCCTCATCAGCGCGCGTATGTATATCTACGCATTCGATCTCTTTCATAGTTGCTTTGTCTGACTCTACGATTCGGTGGCATCTTGAAAGCAGCCAGCGAGTTTCACAATTCAATATCAGTTTGAGTCCAAATTTCGTTTTCTTTTGGTGTCGGCACTGACATATTTGTACCCTGGATTTAATAAATTGATTCTTATACTATTGTCATGCCGTCCGATTAATTGTTTTTTTTTTTTTTGACGCGGACTATGTTTTACTTTGTAGAGTAGATAAATGTAGGGAATTGTGCGCATTATATACTATACTACATGTGAAATTATTGTCCGTTATATAATGATACATGTACAGGGTATTTTGTAGTTCACAATGCACCATGTGCGTTCAGAAAATACAATCTTCCTTGGCACTGTAGGAAAAATTGAAGTTTTTCTGGCATGAGATAAATTTTTGTATCGAGTATCAATAATTTGTCTATTAAATTGTGGTTTTTAATTTAAAAAAAGGATGATGTCCATGGCCATTTTTTGTTCAAAAACTCTAAAGGTGGGAACTCATTTCAATCTTGATCGCGATCCAGCATCATTGTATGCGTGGAGTTGAGCGAAAGTATGCATGTGTGCGTCGTCCGTGTGAGCTTTGTTTATGATCGCCATTAAGATGAGCGCGATCACAGAAACTAAAGAGCGCACTCCTCTCAACCGAAAGTTTCTTGATTGCAGCAATATCAACATATGCTTGATATTTTTCTCCGATCATGAAGCTTTGTTGTTGCCAAATTACGCTCATTAGCCTATTTGGTGGTACTTTTTTGCATGCACTTCATATGGAACGCGCTCAGAGTCGTATGTGTTGTTGCTTTTCTATTGAACACACGTACACGCATGGATCGCGATCAAGATTGAGTTGAGTTCCCACCTTAACAAGAATTCGGACGTTAACAAAGAAACACGACCCAAAATATTTAGTGATCTTTCAGTTAAAAATTTATGACACAAAATATGTCCATTTATCCTGTAGTGCAGCCACAACAAAAACAAATGAAAGAAATCGAGAGCGAGAGCGCGCCAAGCACTGCAGATCGGAAAGCCACCTAAGCAACCGAGAGCGAGAGCGCGCTGAGCGAAAAGCCACCTGAAAAGCCACACCAAAAATTTCGTTGTTCATTCATTGTATAGGCGTTGGATATCTTGTTGTTAAATTGTCTTTGGCCGCACCCTAGGCCCAAAGTTTGAAAATATGATACATATGAGGAATATGAGGGGATGAGCTTAGATTTTTAATTAATCTATTTTTTTTTTTAGCCATTTTGGTCACCCAAATTTTTATTTATTTTAAAAAATACAAGCCAAAACAATTATTTTAAAAGTCAGGACATATAATTTAAGGATAAAAAAAAATGGATAAAAAATATTTTTAAGAATTTGCACCCAAATTTTCAATCATTTATTTATTAAGGCTCGGAAATTTAAAAATACTTTTACTTTTTGTTAAAATATAATTTAAAAGTTGATTTAAGTGAATTAATGAAATATTTGATTTTAATTTGACGATTAACACGAATTTAAGTTTTGGCGCCATAACCGGAATACAACCAATGCACCTCTATGTTATTTGCTAAGCACCGTTACAAATACGGCTGATAAAAGTTCCGTTAAACTAAAACGTGTGTAATACAAAATTCTTAAGTCTAATTTGCAAAGTAAAAAGCCGAGAGTGAACTGTTCTATTATCACTCGAAATGCGATTGATTCAGTGCACGTCTTTGATATGGTTGGGCGTAACAAGCACGTATGTATACCAATTCGTGAATCTCATAAGTGTGGTGAAAAGTTATTAAAGCTTTACGAGAAATGGAACGTGGCTCGAAAGAAGCAAATTCATGCCAAACGATTTGACTTTTGCCATATGTTGGATGATCTGTTTGATATTGCTCATGACAAGCATAGAGAGAAGGGTCGTCCAGGCTGCATGGCTCCAAAATTCCCGAAAAAATACCGCGATATCGCTGCTAGCAATATAATTTTAGTGAGGAAGTATGTATAAAATAGATAAAAATATACCATAACAGCTTTCCATCTGGCTTAGATGATGCTCATAAGCAGCAGTGATGTGACAGCTATCCAACATCTATGTTTTCAACATCTCCAGTTGAAGAGCTATGCTAGAGCAGACTATGAAGAATTTCTTCATCTAGCACTAGCGTTTCTTGGGGAAGGTTGTAATTTCCGCACATGTAGATCAACGTCCAATGCAAGGTTCATGTCAAAAGCTATTAACTGTCTCAAAATATTTCTCTTTCGAAGTCAATTCCCACTTACGATCCAAGAACTTAATGCACTTAGAGATATATTCATTTATTTATTTCGTCAAGGAAATGGCAAAAATTGGAAGTCAATCTGACGACATATTTGCTGAAATTTTTCTTTGTCGATTTTCTACAGAGCCTCTCCAAAAGTATGAGCAGCATTTAAGGACGCAAAAGCTGGAAATTCAATCACTAAGCAATCGGCTTGAATTTATAAATCAGCTGTATAACGCCGTGGAGTCAGTGCAGAAGAGTGGTATCCGAGTGGCAAATGACCCTCAGCTAAAGTCGTGCCGATTCTGCTCCATTAGTGGACATGACATAGTTAAATGTAAAAATTTAAAGAAGCACCGATCCACAAACAAAAGCGAAACAAAGATTGTCAGGAAGCGTGTGCTTTTGTTGCCTTGGGGTCCACAATATGAGGATGCAAAAAAGGAAAATGTAAACTCTCCGATGAGAATACAGGGCAAAAAACACTGTTGGCAACAGCGTATATATACTTCGAGCGCTGACAAAGAGGATTCTGACAGCAGCTACAGCTGTGAACATTGATGACCTGGAGCGTTTCGGGGTATTGGAGAAAAATGCTGAGAAAACGGAACAAAATCTACAGGAATCAAAGAGCAAACTACTGCCGCGCTACCCGTTTCTGTGTAACAAGGGAGTACTACGAGATTCAGGTCGATTGCAAGACTCAACGTTGCCATACACAACAAAGCACCCGATCATGTGACACCATGTCACATGTGGCTTGGTTACTGGAGGATAAGACAAGACAAGACAACCCTTCACGGTAAAATGAGAATAATGAAAAGCTTCATTGAATACTGGACATTCGTCTTACGCAACATATATAAGAACTATTCCCAAACATGTGTCACAAGTGCCAGATAAATGCAAGATCCAACCAAACAAATTATGGAAAATTTACCCGAATATAGAGTGACGGGGATTGTTTCCCTTTTATTCGACGGGTATTGACTACTCTGGACCGTTTCAAGTAAGATGCGTTACAGGGCAAATAATCAAAACACACAAGGCATACGTTTACGTTTCCAAATGCATGGCCGCCAAAGCAATACATCTGGGATTGGTCGACAATATGTCAACATGCGAGACAAAGCAAAAACAGCAAGAAAATTGGAATTTCAATCGGCATCATAATTAAAAAGAGATGGCATAACCTGGCATTTTATCCCCCTAGAAAGCCCCCCACAGGGTGGATTTAGGAAAGCTGGAGTAAAGCGGAAACGAGACAAACGATGTGTCAACAGCTGGACATTTCCTAGAGGGAAGGCCATTAATTAGTGCACTAGAACACTTGGAAATGCATGAAAAAATGGGATCGCTCGACAGATGGAGGTACATTCAGCGAATGACGGCAGAATGAAATGTGAAAAGAGACGAATTGGCGAAACGACAAAGAAAACCTTAAAGAAGGTCAAGTAGCATTGTTGGAACAAAGAAATATACACCCTGGAAATTTCCAACGGGAAAAATAATCAAATCAACAAAAGGGCATTATCACAAAGTCAGAGTTGTCACGGTCAAAGCGAGCAACGGCGAAATAAAACAGGTAAGAATGCAATAGTCGAGTATGCCCAACTACAAAACTCCCTGTACCCAGGCCGAAAGTTTCCGATCGCATTTTCGAACACTTACACATACACATAGACGCATACACACAAGCGACAGCGCAAGCGACGCATTTTAAGTCGTGGCTGTGCTGCGTCTTCCCTTGTCTCTAGCTGTTATAGTTGCTGAGATCAAGGCGTTCATCCGCACAGACAGACGGACATGGGCAAATTGAAATCTCTTTTTATACTGATCAAGAATATATATAGTTTATAGGGTCGGAGATGTGTTCTTCTGCCTGTTACATACATTTGCACAGATCCATTTTATGGGTACAGGGAGTTAAAAGGTTCGCTTATAAAAAATTGTTCGTTACCTACACATGATGAAGATGAGAGACTGTCCGAAAAGTACACGGAGCATCAAGACTGTTTCAATTGTTGTTAGGCTATCAATTATGTTTCAAGTGGCAACTTATAAGTACAGGAATTCATGCACGCAATCACGAACTATCTGAAAAAACGTTGGTATAAAACTACAAGCAGCATACAAACTTCTGACAGCGCACGGTGTGTTCAAGGATGGTATAATAATAATCAAGGCAGAAATTCCACTGTAACTGAATCAGCAGACGGACTTATTTAAAATTACGTCAAAACCATTTCTCAACGGTAACCAGAAAATGATTCTAATGGTAGCATCTTCAATGCCGCTTTGAACACGTACCACTTAATGCCTGAAACAGAGCTAAACAAGAGCCTTTGGGAAAACAAGGAGACAAGAGTCTGCGATGGAATGAATGGGGATGGATAGATGAAGAAAGTACGTCTGTGAAACCCTTTGAAGCCCCACTCGAAATGGAGTATTCAATGGTCGAATACAGGGATCAATAATTTTAGAAAGAGCTTGGAAATTACAATCGCTGGTTATGTACAACATTTGAAAATACATCGGACCAATTGCAGTAACTCAAATAGTTGAAATACGTGGAGTTGGCATAGTGGATCTCAACGAAGAATGCTCGTGGAGACTCAAGCGAATAACTCTACAGGCCGGTCAGAGCGTACAAACATCATATAATGGAAACTATTCCACGCACTTCATAAAAAAAAGGCAGACGAAAGGCACATTTCGAACTAACACCGATTTGGAACCATTACTATCATCAACACAAAGGAGTTGGCTCGGCAACATGAAAAGATAAAGTATCTTAACAAATTGCATTTTTTTTTATCAAGTGGACACGCATCGCTTGTAGTAAAAACAGCAAAAATAAGATACCTTCAGAATAGACGATTGCTTGCTATTTACTGGCCCCCGGAGAATGTTCAAGTATGAACATGAGGCGCTTCGGCGTTAAAAAAGTCGCAGGGTAGACTCAAGGAGCTACAGTATAAATTAGTCAGTTCATTCTACCAGAGGCTCTGGCAACCAACGATCATATGAACCAGATGACCCACTGGAGACCAACGCGGAGCAACCATGGGCGCTTAATTTACAAGTTGCAAAGGCACTTTAGAAACTAATCCGCGAACTAATCCGTGTGCAAATAAATTGCGTCTATACGGACAGACAGACAGACGGACATTGCATTATAATTTTGACTCGGAATGTGTAATGGACTGAAGGAGACGATTCCGACCCAACAAAGTATATACATTCTGAATCAGCATGAATAGCCGAGTCGATATAGCGATGTCCGTCTGTCCGTCTGTTTCTGTTTCTCTAAAGTTATCGTGATGAAACTTGGCACAGACTCTTCTGTTCAAAATCGGACCACAGCTATGTGATACTGCCATAGAATAGAAAAATTCGTTTTTGTATGAAAAACGTTTGTAACACACCCAAACTAAATGAGAGTTTTATTATACCTCAAATAGTTTTCTATAATTTGATCAAAATCGGACCACATGGGAAAATCAGGCGAAAATTGAGATTTGTATAAAAAACATTGCTGTTAGGCTTTACAGCTTCGACACTCCGAAGATAGCCAATATTGTGAAAAAAATTTTTGGATACAGAGTATTAAAAGTACTACCCAATTCTTACAAGGAAATTAAAGATTTAGTTAATATTAATGAGGAAAATATAAGTGGAAAATGCTTACGGTGCAACGGCAATAATGTCTTAAGGGCAGACAGCGGAATACGCTATTCAAGCTGCATTTTTAAACATACTCGACTGGGGAAACATGTCATATACACCCCATCTCGATCAATCGCATTATAAAAAAAAAAAAAAACCGGATCACAACACAACGACCACAAACCATAATCAAATAGCTCATTTTCTTCATATTAATCTTCTTACCTATAATATATCTGGCCTCTAAAATAATCTTTTATACGTCCCTTTTTTTAATGTACATAAATTCACATAACATATTCTTCCTATTTGAAACCGTGGAGAGAAATTTCGAGTGAATATAAATGTATTTTAATTAACACTATCTGTATTGGGAAGCGGCGCTACAATTCAGGCTAGAGAACGAGCAAGTGTGGTTGTGCTTTTTGGAGTCTGTAAGGGCATTTGTACACCTTCAGAGTACCGTCTCAGTAGAGATATTGCTGAAAAAAAAACGCTTCTTTATTGTTATTATCTGAACTGTAATCAAGAACGTAGACTTCAAACCTGGATGACATTATGCAGCAAGTTCTATCTGACAATATAATGGTCGGAGACTTGAACGGGAAGAACCGTAAGCGACAGAGGATAAATTAACTTACATTAGATCCCAGGCCACTTCAACTATTTACTTCTGTCTCATAAACGGATTCTGTCACAACTTTATCATGGATATGCTAGTAGCAGAAGGCTACTCCGACCATATGCCTCTTGTCATATATATATGACATATGGTTTGCTGAACTCGTTTACATTAATATTATAATCACCCCAGTAGGTTTTACAAATAGAAAGCCACATCTGAGCCGTTCGACTTTGTGTTTATGAATGTTCGTTATTTGGAATCAAAAATATATGTATAATGAGGGCTGAGCATGTGTTCACATGCATGTACTAAAGTCCGCTTTTGCAGACGGTCAGCGCAACTTTACAAAGTATTATATGAGCACACTATAGCTTCCACTATACCAAAGAAAATTTAATAAAGTTGATTAATTTATCATTCTCGTCGTTTAAAATAAGTGTTCCGGTTGAACATTTCAACAATATTTGTTGCAAAGAATGCTGGCCTGTCCACTTAGCTATTTAAGAATATACTTAAAAAAAGAAAAATCGGCCTCCGGTTTCACTTCCTTCTTCTGGTGCTAGTTCTAATCCACCTGTTGTCATCTCTGATAGTGCAAAAAACTAACAACCAAACAAATTCTCCATTTTCAGAAACGATCGCACTCGTGGTGTTGGTGGTGTTCCTATTGCTGTTGACGCTGATTTATCTTCAGAGATAATAATAACTAATAGTTCTGTAGTTATTGAATTTGTTGCTGTAAAATTGAGTATATCCAGTGATTGTTTTTTATCACTTATTCTCATATTTCACCTTCTTCCGATATTTCCTAATATTATATGCATGCTTCTGCTATACAATCTGTGTCATCTATGGTTTCTGATCGTGACTTTCTTGCAGTTCTTGGTGACTTTAATATTGCCGGAACTACCTGGATTTCAAGTCCTGACTCCAGCGTGTTGACTTCCAAATCTCAGCACGATTTTATTGACAATTTATTTGGGATGCCATTGTATCAAATAAATGGTATCCCAAATTCTTGTTTTTATTTTTGCCTAGGATCCCTTCTTCTTCAGCTCAGTATCAACCTCGTATGGGTGCCTGGACACCGTAATATAGAGGGAAACGAATTGGCAGACGAACTGGCCAGGCAAGGCACCGACGATATACTACCCGCTGAAAGGAGCAACGTCAGCATGCCTCTGTCCACTTTTAGGCTGTATAGTAAGGAGTACACCAGGCGTCAAACCGATGAACGCTGGAGAAATCTCACTACATGCACGGTCTCCAAACTCACTTGGCCCACCCTTGACCCAAAGCGCACATCTGCTTTGATTAAACACAGGAGAGCCCACATCTCGATAATCATAGGGGCTCACACAGGCCACTACCTCATAGAAACTCACGCTAACAGACTTAACAGACTGGGCGTACCACACCATAACTTCTGTAAAAGTTGTGGTATAGTAGAATGATAGAGAGCGTAGAGCATCTGCTCTTTCACTGCCCCGCACTCAGCAGGAGAAGGTTCCAGCTCCTGGGACACCACTGTTTTGATACTCTATCGGACGTATCCGAGGTTGGGATATACAGTGTCCTCAAATTCTTAAAATCGTCAAATTGGTTTATGGGGGAACAAAATGTTTAAAAGACATCATGTGGTATCACAAGGGGCCAATTCCTGGCCCAAGTGTGGAGTAGGCTTCTGCTCCAGCCACCGCAACCTAACCTAACCTTATACCTACATTTGTATAGAACTGGTATTTATTTTGTAATTATTTATCTGTCCGCGATCTTCGCTACCGCACGTTATACGTCGTGCCCCTCGGTCGGTTGGGCAGGAGGTGGCTGTTTAAATACATCAACGTCTAAGAGATGAAAAGCCGCTGCCAAACTGAGGTGGGGTAGTCGGTATGCTAAAGAGTACGCACAACACCTTCGTCGAAACCTCATGAGCCTAACCTTATCGCTGCTATACATGAAAAAAAAAAACACTGCATTGTAAGAGCTTCAAAATTTATGTCAAGACTCTCCTGGCCATGCAATATACAGCCTTGGTTCGACAAATATTGTCCTGTAGCCAGGAGAGAATCGATGCAACTGCTGAAAGAAGTTGACAAAGAAGCACAAATAAAATTAACTATTCCGCGGCAAACAAAGCTTATAACTCTCTCAAGGTAAACGACAGAAATTCCCTCTGGCACCTGATGAGAAACCTAAATGGCCCAAATGCCTCAAAACGATGCCAAACCAATATTGGCAAACCAATTTAATAAACTGATTTTCATAGAAGACAAAGGTCAATTTTGCCTTACCTTGGACTGGCCAATTTACCCGTCTGTAGTAAGGATGGTGATACTTTGCTTTAATAATAATAAGGCGTTGGGTGTAAACAGAAATCTGCAGAGTTCTATAAAAACGCTACAAGATTTATGGAAAAACTTACTGTGGCATTTAACATCATTTCCGAGAACGGCGAAACTTTAGACAGTTTTAGAAAAACCTTAGTGTACATAACCTTTAAGAAAGGGAATGCATTTGAAGCAGAAAAATGCCGGGGAATTTTCCTTTTAAATGTGGCTTTGAAATTATTTGCGTTCACCTTACTGTCACGCATAACCAACTTGGTGGGAAAAGAGAACATTTTGAGTGATTATCAATTTCATTGAGTTCAAAACAGCTTTCTACACGACTGAGAGGCATAGTTAATTCCTGAAACTGAGCAGCAATTAACATCTTAAGTTGAATATACGATCAGAATAGTGTTCGAGTGCGATTTTGGCACTTCATAAATTGAGGATATACACCAACATGTCTACCAAGTTTGGCTGCTTTAGCGTAAAGGGTGTGGGATCAAATTGCGTTTATACGGGCAGACAGACATTTCGCAAATCAATGTACTCTTATTCCCTTCGGGAACAGAGTATAAAAAGAGACTTTAAATCATTGTTTAAGTGCGGACTAGCTCGCTCCTATATTATTAGCAATGAATATTGGCATAGAGAGTCGAACTTGCAAATAAAATGCCCCAAACGTGTTGCTGTCGTTATTAAATTCAAATGTAATTTCGTAAATAATACACAATACTGCTGCGTAACTTCAAAAACGAAGTTCGGAAGGCAAAGAAGAACTCGTGGAAAACCTTCTGCTCCAGCATAGAGGAGGTCACAGATACGGCGAGACTCCGGAAGCAGCATTCGAGACAGCCAACCATACAGAGTCAGCTAAAAACAGATGATGGATGATGGACGGAAAACAGCAGGGAAGCGATATGCGCTCTTATTGATTCACATTTCCCTGGAAGTACAAAAGACACAGAGCCTGACAAACCTCAAACTATCCGAACAATAAACTCGGACCTACCCGCCCGCAGATACAATCACAACGAAGAAAATCCAGTGGGAAATAGGCTCGTACACGTACAAGTCCCCTGGCAAGCCACGAAGAAGACCACATACCTGAAACTGATAGAAAGGACCCAACGACAGGCACTTGTCTGTATCACGGGGGCGTTGAGGACCACTCCAACCAAGGCACTCGAAACACTACTGTGTGTCAATCCTCTTGACATCCACGCTCACCTGCTCGCACAAAGGACGGCCCAACGTCTATGCGCAAAAGGAAACGCACTTCAATGATTTGGACACAGTTTGATTGGGAGGGAGATGCAAAGTAGAACGGACTACATGACTCATCGACCTAACTTCAAAGAAACACAAACGTCAATGGGACCAGAAGACTGGTGTAAAGGACTGGACCAACACGCTGTTAAGATATTTACGGTCGGCTCAAAAATGGATACAGGAGTAGGTGCGGCCGTGTATTGTGCAGAACCAGAAATAAGGTTGCTGTACAAGTTGCCCAACTACTGCAGCATATTCCAGGCGGAAGTCTTCGCAATAAGGAAAGCAGCAGAAGTAGCTCTATCCATAACAACTAGGATCGAGCGATTGAATATAGTCGTAGACAGTCAAGCTGCTATAAAATCATTGCGGGCGTCTTCCAAAAAAGTCCTGGCAAGCAGGATGGCTTTACATAATCTAAGCACTGCTAGAACAGTGCATATCTAATGGGTTCCAAGCCACCGGAGCATTGATGGCAACGAAATGGCGGATTGCCTGGCAAAAGAAGGAGGCGGGCTACCTCTTGAGAACAAAGAAAATGTACAAATTTCATTGCAGTCGCTATATAGCGAACTGGATGAATCCGCTTGGGCTAAGGCTGGTGAAAGGTGGCGAAACACTAACAGATGCAGAATCACCAAAATTATGTGCAAGAAGCGAAACCAGAAACTCACTAACTTCCTGATAAATCTTCCAAAAAAAGATTGCAGACTAATGATAGGAATATTGACTGGACATTGCCTAGCAGCAGCTTATGCTGTCGAAACCTTGAAACACCTTATGTACAGCCGTCGAGCACTCGCAACACTAAGGCATCGATACCGGCCGCCATTCACACTCGCGCATTGGCGTTTGCCAAGCGCACACGAATTCTACAGAATCAACTAAGGACCTGTTCGGTCTATGTGGGACCTAACCTAAACTAATGTATTTTTTTTTGGTCCAGAAGTCTACCTCTGTATCTATCAGCAAAATTGCTGATTGTAGCGAATACTGGCAATACACCAACGTCATTGTAAATAGTGTTGTTGCGCACGTAATAGGGAGCGTCCACAATCCTCCGGAGAATTCTGCTTTGGCATGACTCGCTCCTTTGGATTGAAGTGTTACAGGCCATGCCCCAAAGCTTAATGACCAAATTTAGAGTTGGCATCATGATGGTCTTAAGGAGGCGGATTTTAGCAGCGTGAGAAAGCCCACTCCCAGGCCTAAGAAGTCAGTCCATCCGCTTAGCCTTTTCACGCGACATAGCACAGGCACGAAGAAAATGTGGCTACCAAGTTAGCCGCCGGTCCAAGGTAATTTCCAGATATTTAACTTGGGTGAGGTGTTAAATTCTATTGCCATTCGGAGAGATTTGCGTTGAGTTTAAACGATTCAGAGAAAATGTTGCATGTTGATTATTTTGCGTGTTTATGGCAATGTTCCAGCTCGAGGCCCAGCACTACTATTCATTCAAGAAATCCTGTACCATTGCCGTGTCATCCGCATAGGTGGCAGTCAAAGTACGACGGCAACTTGGAAACGAAAGATCTGAGGTGTAAATCGTGTACAACACAGGACCCAAAACGCTATCTTGGGAGACTCTAGCGGAAATCGGCTTAATAGACGACTTAGAATCCCGTATTTCTACGAAAAATTTTCGTCCAAGTAAGAATGGTCTTAGATTGAGGAGCAGATCTAGTGAGAGGAGTGGAGTCAGCTTGAACAATAGGCCCTCGTGCCAGACTCGGTCGCCTGCTTCACATCCAAACCTAATGTATTAAATTATATTTTGGGATTTGAGGATGTCCTCATCTAGCTTTAAAGATCTGATAATAATGTAATTTATAGCCCTTTCCACGGCAGCACATTCGACCCCATTTTGGACGGAATTTGCAGGTCATGCCAGTACAAAATCACATTAAGCCCGAATGATGAGATTGGCCACATTTTTATAAATGAGGCCTTTCGCCCTGCCAGTTATTAGTATTTTGTTTTTCGCGATGTTTTTCGTTGAAGTGGAGTAATGGTAAGTAATGATCAGCTGTTGTATGCATGGGCTTAAATTGCGCGCAAAATGTAATTTTTATAAATATTAAAATGTTTATATTTTATTGTTTCTGTCTTTAGTAGGCATGAAGTTAAAAAGAAGAAGTGTCCGGAGATGTGCCCTCGAAATGGCAAAATTTCGACAAGGTAAACCATTTGTGCACATCAAAGCTGCACACTCGCAATTTCATTGAACAATTTTCCCATTTGCGCATCCCAATCATCTTCAATTTGTTCCAAATCGTCCACCATCTGCCTATTCATAAGCATCTGAGATACCAAAATAAACTTGACCTGCGCCTGCTATACACGAACCTACGTTCAAATTTGGTATCTCTAGCTATTATAGTTTGAGATCGACCCGTTAATGCATACGGGCGGACAGACAGAAACGGCCAAATCGACTCGGCTATTTATACTGAATATATATGTATACTTTATAGGGTCGTAGATGCGTCCGACGGCGCATTGCATACAATTGCAAAGTTTTAGTATCCCCTTTTACTCATCTTATGGCTATAGTGTGTACAAATTATTTACCTGGAAGCTAATGTTTCGCCGGGTAAAGTGACAACCGGTGTTCCTGTCCATAAAACGTCCATTGAAGTAGTATGACCATTGCACAATGGAGTATCTAAACAAATGTCAGCTAACTGACCACGCCGAACGTGTTCTTCCTTAGCAGCCACATTTGAAAAAATGATTCTATCAGAGGAGATACCTAAATGAATGTTAGACATTAATAGTAAATCATATAAGAACGACTGTCAAGTAAATAACTAAAATGAATTGAACAGAAAACAAGTAAGAACTTTCTAGTTGAGTATATCCTTATATCCGACTACAATATCCCTTGTATGCAGCTCTATAATTCCCAACACATCTTCGTATTCATACAAACGCACATGTCGGCAGTACAAGTGATTACTTGAAGTGTCAGCAATGCACTCTTTGCATGCATATGCGTGCATATTTGTACATATATATGCCAGTACAACGATGTTTTGGGAATTTCGGAGATGCACATCCATTTTTTAATTTAATTATTGATAAGCCAACTTAAAAAGTTAATAGTCCCCATTATCAATACATGGTTAGTAAATGCTTACCCAAATCGCTGACAGATTTTTTAATATTTTGCTCGCCAACTGCCGGAAACCTTAGAAGCCACAAAACTGATTTAGGCACATTTTTTAGAATAACTACCCATGATTGCAAGGTATGGGGATCTATTTTGTATAGTTGATTAAAATTGCAGTAAACAATCGCGTCATCGGGTAACATGTATTGACGACGTGTTGTAATAACGATATTTTGCGGAACTTCTTCTCCAGTAGCTGCTTTATTGTTTGTTTGGGTAGTTGCAAGTCCATTTTGAACAACGACACCATTCAAAGATGTCTGTACTTGACCAGAGGCAATCATCGATACTATTTGTGTAGTACTTGGTAGTTCCGCTATTTTAAGTGTAATTTCTACAGGCTTATTCGCGTTAACGACTTCTTTTATCTCTTTTACATCTGTATTCTCAACTAAGGGCGATAGGTCAGTGGCATTTATAACTGCAACATTATCTACAACAGAGGTCTGCTGTTTATCGCAAACGATGATGCGCTCTTTTAGATGTGGAAACATTTGTTTATGATCACCAATAAAATATGTATAAGGCATATACGATAGCTTTTCACTGTACTGATAAGCCAATTCCATGGGGCTGGTAACTGCATCAGTAATAATGTAATCCATAAAACTTGCACCGCTTGTACCAGGGTATCCTAACCACATCACTTGAATTGGAGCAGGTCTTAAGGCAAATATTTCATTTCTTGCTCCCTTGGTGTAACCATTCATATTAACTAAAATATGTATACCATCATTGAATATCTGATCCGCGGCTTTTCCATTGCAAGGAATTAACGAAAGATCCACAAAATGTTCCGTTTCGCGGCTTATTTTATATCGAAACGTTGTGCCGTCATCCGGACTGAGTGCATAGCAAAAAATCTCTACTTTTGAACGGTCATGTAAGCCAGGTACAGACTGCATTAAATGTGAGGTAGGATGATTTCCAAAATCGGAGCTTAAGTATCCAATGCGTAGTCGCCCGTCATTTGGTAGATCTCTTACAAAATTATACGGCTGCTTGTGCAATGCATGCACTTTTTCCAAACACAAATTCGCGTGCCTCGCGGCAATAGCTCTTCGAAACTCATGTGTTAATGGATACAGCATTGAATGGTGTGGATGTACAGACGGTAAACGATTTTTTTCAAGCTGCTCGGCAACGATGCTAACCAGTTTTTTCATTCGTACTTCATAATCCGTCCAATCACAAACAATCTGTAAGCAATGAGCCAAATTACAATATGCATCAGGGAAATCTGGTTTAAGCTTTAGAGCTGTACGGTAAGATTGAATTGCCTCAGGAATATTTCCTGAATCCTTATGAATGCTTGCCAAATTGCTATGTGCATCAGCAAATGCTGGATTGATTTGAATAGCTCGAGTATAGCATTGGAGTGCTCCACTAACATCTTGCAATTCTTTTAAAGTGTTTCCCATATTGGAATAGGCGTCAGCAAATGTAGGCTGAATTCGAATTGCTTCTTTATAATGCATTAAGGCTTCTTTGAGTTTTCCTTGTTGTTGCAGGACTGATGCTAGGTTTGAGTGCGCAGCAGCAAAATCTGGAAACACTTCTAGGGCTTTTAAATAAAGTCGGGTGGCCTCCTCAATAAATCCTTGCTCTCGTTTTATATTTGCTAAATTATTTAGAGAATCGGCATGATTCGAGCATAGCCTAAGTGCCGTGTTATAGCAATCTTCAGCTTCTTTGACCTGATAAATGTAAAGAACAAATTAGCATTAAATATTTGCATATATTTACAAGTAAATTTTACGTTGAACTATCTAAAAAAAGATGTCTACAATCTATCATTCGTATCGTAGCTATACGATGTAGTGGTCCGATTTGAACAAATTCGGACCACCAAACTTAAAGCATTATAATAATTATAATTACTAAGACTAGTATATGTATATACAATGTGTATACTATACATACACAATATAATATCTTATACTGGGATGTCCAGGAAATCTCTAGACACTTGGCCTTTTTGGGGGTGAAAAAGTTATCCTATAAACAAGCGGAAAATGTGATGCAGTGATCCGATATTATAAAGGATTTTCCAATAGGGATAAACAATTTTGTGCCTTTATATGAACGCACCCTTAAACTTTTTCAATGAACTGTCAATGTCAAAACATCAGGGGGCGGGATATACCACGCTTTACACTAGTAGTTAGTTTTAATCAATGCCGGGATTTCTCACTTTTTATCTACTACGCGTGCATTGCACGCACCAATGCATTGCAATGCACCAATAATTCCTAATGATTACTCTAAAAGTACAGTGTTTTCTATTTTAAGCGCTTCTTGCGCATTAGGACTAATAATTTAAATAAACTTATCTCAGCGATTCGCGCGCCAGCGTTTCTACCGCATTAAAGGGAATGGAAGGGGGATTTCTAAAAAGCCACCTTCAGTAGGAAAATCGGCGATCAATTTTAATTGTTTTAAATGTTTGTTGTGTGGAGTTTTAAAAATAAGATTTGAAACCAATCACATCATAACCAAGAAACGCGGAATCCCGAGTTTTCTACGAATTTTCGACCGGGGTCAAATTATTTAATGTGAAGAGCTATAAAATTGAGTCTGCAACCAATCGGACAATAGACAAAAGGTTTTCCGACTATAGGGACAGAGTTGTAAACCGTGCTAATGATGTTTTTATGTAGTTTTGAAAATAAGTGTGAGACAAATCAAAGTGTTTGAAAAGCTTCTTCGGGCATAAATAACCAAGTACTGCCTGAAGACCACTTTAGTTTTCGACCGAGGCACGCCACAACTCTTTAGCAGAAGCTACAGTACCGCGGAATGCTTTGACGAAATCATTTCACTTAGATTGTATAATAAATTGTATTATTGTAACCCACAAAAGAAGTGGAAATATACGTAATGTCAAAAAAAAATAGTCTTTCTTTTCTTGTGATCAAAGTCGTACGCATACTCTTCCAATGGCCACCAGATTCCCTTTTGTAAAAACATTTGAATAATCAAAAGCTTTCGATAGTGTATCTGATGGCCTGCTTTCCAAACTCAAAGAAAAACTTTCTCTGCATTGTTTTGCGACTCAGGTCTTGGCTTACAAACTGAAGCTTCAAAATCTAGTCAATAGAGCGTATGGTAATTTGCTATATTTATGCAAATATCCTAAACTTTTGTACTCTTTTTGTCAGCTCTTAACGTAAATCTTCACATCATCCTTTAGAAAAGGCAATCAGTGACTCAGCTGCTGGGAATCTACTTGCCAAGTTTTAACAATCCTCCTATTCATCTTTTCCAGTTATTAATACACCATATTCCTATAGTATTGCTTCTTCTAATACTATATTCGCTCCAATTATTTGCGAATCATCCATAAAGCTTTCCAACTCTAATGGGCCTGATAATATTGCAAGTTATGTGTTTAAGGAGTGTATTACTTATTTACTTCAACCGTTACTTAAACTTTTTACTCCCTGTAACCATAAAATGGTTAAAAACGGGGTATTAAATCTATGGAAATGTGTGTAACAAGCAGAAGGAGACATCTCCGACCCTATATAGTATATATATTCTTGATCAGTATAAATAGACGAGTCGATTTAGCCACGTCCGTCTGCCTGTCTGTCCGTCCGTGGGAACGCGTGGATCTCAGCAACTATAAAAGCTAGGGACACAACATTTGTAGGTTATATTGACAGTTCATTACCCTACACAGATCAAGTTTGTTTCCGATTTCAGATATCTCCCCACCTTCCACCGCAAGTCGAAACAAGTAAGAATGCTCTAGTCGAGTATACCCGACTACGAAACTCCCTGTACCCAGGTCTAAAACTTCCAATCATATGTTCGTCTACATACACATGCACGCACACATATAGAAAGCCGCACACACGCGAGCCACAACGTACGCGAGGCATTTTAAGTCGTGGCTGTGCTTCTTCCCCCCTCGCTCAAGAACTGAATCTTGTCTGTTGCATAACTTCCGTGTTTATTATCCGATCGACTTGAAATGGACAGTATATTAAGAGTGACTAAAGTATTGTACATGCCAAATCCCAAAATTATATCTTTAAAACTGTGGCTGTAAAACGTTTTGATCGATTTGCGGGGGAACGGGGTAGAATATCAGAGATTGGAAACAAACTTGATCTGCGTATGGTATACAGGAACCTACATTCCAAATTTGGTGTCTCTAGCTCTTATAGTTGCTGAGATCGACGCGTTTATCCGGACAGACGGACATGGCCAAATCGAAATCTCTTTTGATACTGATCAAGAATATATATACTTTATAGGGTCGGATGTCTCCTTCTGCCTGTTACATACTTTTGCACAAATCCAATACCCCCTTTTTACCCATTTTATGGGTACAGGGAGTAAAAACCTTTTACAGTAAACATTTGAAAGATATTTCTTTGGGACTTGGCATGTATAATAATTTGTTCATTAAAACGAAAGTTATTCAACAAACAAGATTAAGTACTGTTTCTTGTATGCGTGCGAAGTTTTGTATGTGTGTGTGTATGTGTAAGTGTGCGAAGATACGTTTGGAAGTTGTAGACCTGGGCACTGGGAGTTTCGTAGTCGGGTCTACTCGACTAGAGCATTCTTACTTGTTAATTTTCACGTACTACCATAGTCGTTCTATCTCTTTGGAAAAACTGTTTTATCATACCCTATATAACAAATGTGGTAAGTGTGATATATCTACCCTGCAGTTGTGTGAATTGACCTGATCTAATCATCTGACTAACCCAAACGAGCCACTACTGGCCCACGGGTCGACCCGTCTAAATGTAAAATTCTATACCATACACACGATGTCATTGGGGCTGACGTCTCGGTCCGCCGTTCCATCAGCATGTGTCAGTCTATGGTTTGACCAACGCGGACTAGTCTATGGACATACCCACGTGCACTAGTCTATGAGTTGACCCGATTTCATTAGTCTATGCACTGTATGGACTCAGTAAAACACAGTGTTGATTTTTAAAACATTTTTTTTTAATTTATAACTAATAAATGCATAATTAAAACAAAAACAATTAAAGATAAACAAACAATAATAACAAAATTTAAAAAAAATGCCTCTTCAATACTTATATTTACAAATAAACAACTATACTAAATATAATCTTAAAGAGACTTATTAGATAAACCATTCTTTCGAATAACGCGCTTCTTTTGCAAGCGGAGGGCCTTGCGCAATTGCTCGTCGGCAGATCCAGACAAGCAAAAGGTTTGAATTGATTCTGAAAGTATACATAAGTAAATATAAAGGTAATATTTCAAATTGAGTTATATTAGTAATGCCAAAAACTTTTGTGAATTAATACTTACCGATGATTGCGCCATAAAAATGTTTCAGGGACCGTTTGCCAAGCACCACATCCACGTTAACCTCCATGGCAACCTCATCGATTATTATATTTTTCAAGTTTTTACATATATTTAAGTATACAGCGCAAGCCCTTTTTATACTATGTTCCCGAAGGGAAAAATAGTATATTGGGTTTGCGAAATGTCCGTCTGTCCGTATGAACGCAATTTTTTTGCCTTTATCTTTGAGCTAGAGCAACCAAATTTGGTACACATGTTGGTGTATATCCTCAATTTATAATGTGTCAAGGTCAAGATTTTTTCATATTATATAGGACTGGGAACATAGTATTCTGCTGTCGGGGGCGTCCGCCGTCGGACGTACCCGACTGCAACGGTTTTACTTGTTTTAAGAATAAACAAGTAAGAACGTTGCAGACGGCGGCGGCGTCCGACGGCGGACGCACCCGACTGCAGAATACTATGTTCCCAGTCCTATATAATATGGTTATTTGTGAGTTCGGAAAGAAACGCGATTTTGCTCCTGTGGGGGCGTGGGGGTGGGGGGTGTCCAAAAATTTTTGATGCAGTTTTATCCAGGGGGTCAACGTTAGTCTATCTGCCAAATTTGGTGACGATATACACCAACATGTGTACCAAATTTGGTTGCTCTAGCTCAAAGATAAAGGCAAAAAAATTGAGTTCATACGGACAGACGGACATTTCGCAAACCCAATATACCATTTTTCCCTTCGGGAACATAGTATAAAAATGCACGGAGCAGCCTTGAACAGATTGCAATGCCTTTTTTTCTAAACAACCACAAGAAATGTCTTAACAAGCACAATATATTTATGTATATATAATTATACGTACACACATATGTTTTTTAAAAACATGCACTTTTAATCACTCTGAAATTTGCACTTAACTTACTCGTTCCACTCGCGCAACAAGAATGACGGACGACAAACGATGTGGTGCGTGCCCGAAAACGATGATAGAAAAAAGGAAGAATAGAGCAAAAGAAATAAAATTACACAAACAACACGCACTCTTGTTTTTTGTAGGATAAAAATTGCATAAACAACAAACCCTATAGTTGTATCTTTTTGCATCATCTCTTCGTGTATACTTATGTGCATGCATCAGCCTATGCAACAGCCGTGGACAAACCGTGGGCCATCATGCATCGCCCATGCATCAGGCGAGGGCCAACTAGTGGCATTGTTTTTGCTTTAGCCATTGTGAGCATTTCTCTGCACCAACATGGATTAACCCGTTAACTCTTCAGCCTGGGATAGCCTGGGGGGTCAGTGGCCCACGTCAGAACTGCAAAGTAATTACAGAGGTATGGCCTAATTGTCTGCTATCCCATAATTGTTAGAATTAAATTTTACAGCGACTTTGCAGCATCTCTGTAAATCTATAGTTTCTTTAGCTCAACAGGATTTATAAAGACTTGCTGGAATTTTTATATCCTAAAAAAATTATTGAAATCATTCGAAAAGAAAATGCAAACTGACGTCATTTACACTGACTTCAGTAAAATTCTAATTCTAATTCTAAAACTGTTTGTGTCACTTCTTTTGTACCCCAAGGGAGTTTCCTTGGAAATTTTTTTTCACATTATTAGTTAATAATCTTCCATCTGTCTTATCACATTCTCATGTATGCAGATAATATCTCCTTTATCTTAATCTCCTACAAAATGACTTAAATTCTAAGCAACTCTGTTGCTTAGCTAATCATTTTCCTTTTAATTGCTGTAAATGCGTTTCCACGAGTTTAAATCATTCTGAACCCTATCTTGGTAACTGAGCAATTAAAGACTTGAGTGTTCTGTTTGATTCTAAGCTTTAATTTACATATTTCCTCTCTTATAAATGTTGCTTTCACCATAAAATTGCTTTGCGTATCAGTACGAGTGTATTTATACTATGTTCCCGAAGGGAAAAATAGTATATTGGGTTTGCGCAATGTCCGTCTGTCCGTATGAACGCAATTTTTTTGCCTTTATCAGCTAGAGCAACCAAATTTGGCACACATGTTGGTGTATATCGTCAGTTTATAAAGTGTCAAGTGTCAAGTGACCCCCTGGATAAAACTGCATCAAAAATTGTTGGACCCCCCCACCCCCACCCCCCCAATGAAGCAAAACCTATATCTCCCACACCAGTAGAGCTAGAGTCACCAAATTTGGCATAGAGACTAATGTTGACCCCCTGGATAAAACTGCATCAAAAATTTTTGGATGTCGCAGATGTTATACTAGACTGGTTCAAGTGGTCAATACAGCTATCAATATCCACAGGGGAATTTTAGGCTGTGGCAGGCTCCAAAACTTGCGCAAACTTCCGCTGAAAGAGCAACATGTTTGCATTACTAGGGAGAAGCATAATCCTATTGCCACGAAACAGAGCATCATTTTGCAGAACTATGATCAAAGGTTGGTGATCCGAGCAGAGATCCACACGACTCTCCATTAATAGATTGTTATCTAGGATACCTTTATAGATGGCAAAGTCAAGATTAATAGGCGAAGCACGAGTGCCGTATGGAAAGTATGTTGGGGCTCCTGTCGCGCAAATATTCCAGTTATGGGAAAATTATAGGTCGGCTATTGTTCTACTCCTCTTGCAAGAACATCTAGAGCCCCAGAAGCGATGACTTGCATTAAATTCGTCAGCGATGTTGAACCTTGAGCCTAGGCAGGTTGTAATTTCCAAATTTTGGATTCATCCAAGGCGTCTTGACGACCAACCGGTTTGAGTAAACAGTGGCTAGCGTTATCTCAGAGTTTTTTTTCGAGGCTAATGGAGATAACCTGCGCGAAATCATCGGGGAAAATAGATAAAAGGTGGTGAATATTGTTAGTCCGTATTTGGTATGGTATGGTCCGTATGCCCTCGATAGAATTGATCCTATTTTTCATCGTCGATATTCTCTGCGTGAATTGGCCACCAATGATTAACAGAACCATTCGTGACTCACTACACGAGCAGGTTATTCCATGTAATGTGAGGTGTTCTTGGCGGATCGACTTGACTAATGCTGCTTGGGTAATATGGTAATATGTCAGTGCACTATGGGAAGTTATAAAGCAAACACAGAAAACTTTTTTTGCGGACCTTTTATCGTTTTTCTCAGTTACTGACCGCTTTGAGCGACGTTCGCTCAAAACGGTTACCGAGCGACCGATCGTGTGTATGCTCAACCCGAAACCCCTGAGCGAGAACCTCAACGAATCGAAAAAGCGGGTTGCTATTGAGACCGTGAGCCACCCCGTTTCATATTTATCGGTCTTTTTACTGAGCAGAAAAATTTGGTGGAGAATATTTTGCAAGCTCGTCAAATAATTCAGAAATAGTAAAAGTAAGATTATCAACTAAGTACTAGAATTTCGCCAAATGTGTCGAAAAGTGGAACTTGACATTAACTGCTTTTAAATCGAAAATGATGGCTCTATGAATGTGTTTTTGAGCGAAGGAAGAAATTCAATAAATTGATTATAAAACAAAACACTTTGACAAATCAACTTTATTTGAACATATACAATAGTCACAGATTAAATTCAATCATTAATATTTTCCCAAAAGCTATATCTTTCGAAGATATAGGCATTTAAAAACTACCTAAAATTTCACATAACTTAACATTGTGACTTTCTGTCGAAACAGCTGTGTTTCACAGCTGTTCGCAATATTAACATTTCCGGTAGTAACATTTTAGTTTGATGTATTCCTAATGGTACTAATAAAAAAATCGTTCATTAGAGTACTTTTAAAATTAGAATTAACGACATAGAAATGGGTAAATTTCCTATAGTGCAGTGTGATCAAGGTTAGAATTAGCACAATGGGCCGGAGAGTTCTTTGACTTTTTGTATGGGGATGTGAG
Organism: Hirtodrosophila histrioides; assembly: GCA_037075165.1. Classification (NCBI taxonomy): domain Eukaryota; kingdom Metazoa; phylum Arthropoda; class Insecta; order Diptera; family Drosophilidae; genus Hirtodrosophila; species Hirtodrosophila histrioides. Next base: position 1,368,403 of record JBAMCL010000177.1, on the reverse strand, counting down.
GTTACCTGAACCGCATTTCACGCATCTAGGCGAGTTCCTGCAAGAGTTATTTGAGTGGCCCAAGCGGAAAGACTGTAAGACACCCTGGCTCGAATTTGGAGGCTCAATAGTGAATAGTGAATAGCTCAATGAAGCCTATTCTTTTAACCGAGAAGACTTCCTTCTAATTCGACTTTTGATAAATTTCTATGGCAAATACATCCAATGGGAGTTTCTCTTTGTTTGTAATATTGTTGACTCAGCACGATTTTATTGACAGTTTATTTGGCATGTCATTGTGTCCAATCAATGATATCCCAAATTCTTCAAATAAAATGCTTGATCTTGTTTTTGTCTTGGATTCCTCATTCTATATTGTCTCCCGTACTGACCCTATACTCTTTCCAAAAGATCCTTATCACCCGACTTTGGAGGTGTTGATTGACTTATCAGCCGGGGTGCTAAGCACAGGTAGAAAACCTACAGAGCGAGCTCGTCAATTTCAAATGCCATTAAACTAAACTAAAGTCGCTCAGCTCCTATCCCAGACTGACTGGTCCCAGCAGTACATTTGTAGAGACACGGATTGTGCAATCAATTATTTTAACTCTACCTTAAATTCATTATTTGATTCCTGAGCCCCGTTTTGTAACCCTCGTAGGTCTAACAAACCTGTACGGTTTAGACGTAATTTAATAAACTTAAAAAATATAAAGTCGAGAAGATTGTATAAAAAGTTCAAGGAATCTGGCTCTTCCTCGAATTACTCTCGCTATTAGATTGCTCGATCTTACTTCTCTGCACTTAATATACACTGTTATAACAACTACCTCAGGAGCTGTAGGTTACAAGTATAGCGGGATCCTAACTTCGTTAATGCGAAGAGTAAGTCATCAACACTTCCATCAACTGAATTTTTCGAGAAAAAAAAAACACAAAAAAATAGCTAAATTTTTTTACACGACTTATAGTTTGCAACCTTATCCTTATTGGTTTCGCCTTATCCTTATCATGTAAATAGCTCCAATTGCATTTTTGGGCCTTTTATTACTGAAAGTTCGCTTCTATATGATTTAAAGCCCGTATTTTTAGCTGGTGCTCATGGAGTACCAAACAGCGTGCTCAAGATGTTTTAAAGCCATTATTTATTCTTTTTAAACTGTCGGTGGAGTTGTGCTCTTTCCCCAACATTTGGAAGGAATCATTTATTATTCCTGTCCATAAAAAAGGAAAGAAGTCTAATGTTGATAACTATAGAGGTATTTCTAAGTTGTCTGCTATTTCTTAAATTTTTGAGAAATTAATAACTTCTCAACTTCAACATTTATGTATATCCATAATATCACCCTGCCAGCACGGGTTCATGAAATTTAGATCTACTACCTCAAACCTATTGGAATTAGCTTCTCTTGTCATAAATGGATCTCAATCTAAAATGCAAACAGATGTTATTTACATCGATTTCAGTAAGGCTTTTGACTTTGTTAATCATTCTCTTTGTTAATCATTCTCTTTTACTTCATATTCATGGATTTCCAAATAACAAAATTCTTTGGATCTCCAACTATTTAACTCTTAGCACCCAAAAAGTTTATTTCAAAAGCTTAGTCTCCAAGTCTGTTCAAGTTACTTCCGGAGTTCCATAAGGAAGTCATCTTGGCCCCTTATTATTTACTATGTTCATCAATGACCTTCCTTCGGTCGTAAATCGTTCTCGGGTGCTGATGTATGCCGATGATGTTAAACTTTGTCTGTCATCTACTGATTTCTTATCTGGTCAAAGGTTGCAAACTGATCTTGACAGTTTTCAAGCCTGGTGTCGGGTAAATTTCTTAAATCTTAATTGTGGTAAGTGTAACCTAACGTCCTTTTACAGGCGAATGCCCTTTATTTAACAGTTGTATTCTTAAAAGTAAGCCGCTTGTTCGAATTGAGTCGGTTGATGATTTGGGGATGCTTTTAGATCCCAAGCTAAAATTTGACAAACATATCTCTTCCACCGCTAATCGTGCCATTGGTGTCCTGGGTTTCATTAAGCGTTGGTCTACATTACTAAAACTCTTTATACTTCTCTTGTTCGACCTCTCGAATATGGTGTCCCTAATACAAGGTTCATTAGGATAGAATAGAATCGGTACAAAAACAATTTCTGCTCTGTGCACTCCGAGGTCTTAACTGGAATTCCAATAATCGCTTGCCTTTTTATTGTAGTAGAATCTTACTAATAAGCCTGCCTTCTCTTTCTGATCATAGAACCATGCTTGGTGTAATTTTCTTACACAAACTAATTAATGGGGAAATTGATTCTTCCGAAATAATCAGCCAAATTAGTTTTGCAGTATCCATCATATGTTCTAGAAAGATTCTTCTACTTTCTCTTCAAAGTTATAGTTCTAATTATGCTATTCATACCCCCTTTCGAATCTTATGCTCTAACTATAACAATCTTCTCCATCTCTTAAGTAATGATAACTTAATTTCTACACTTAGAACTTTACTCCGACGCTATTTATGTAATCCTTAGGGACTTTTTAATATGTTATTTTTTAATTTTCATGTCCGCGATCTTTCGTTATGCGGCGCTCTCCTCGGTCGGTTGGGCGGGAGTTGGATTGCATTTATGCTTGGGACCGCGCGTTAACAGGCCCGTGCTTGGTGTCGTTGGGCCATTTGTATGTACTGTTCGTTAGTACATCAACGTCCAGAAGATATAAAAAAAATACTCAAAGTCAATAAAAAATCATACAGTCAATCGGAGGGCATGACAATTATAACAAAATCATCAACAAAATTTATGCAAACTAGTATGTGAGCGTTAATATGCGAGCGAGTCCCCAACGCACAGTGACTCATTTTCCGAAATCAGGTTGCCAAAGTCATAACTTTTTTTTGGGCTAATTTTTTCTTAAAGTAATCTTAAAACTTCAACAATTTTTAACACATAAAAGTGTAATTTTCGCGCCCATTAAAGTGAACGTAATTTATTTGCAAGCCTTTACTTTTGATTTATGAAGTAAAAAATATACAAAAATGATATTTACTTAAAAAAATCTTTTTTAAATTTTTTTTTGTCATAACATTAATTTAATCAAAGGCGAACAAAATAAAATTATTATTTTCATTCCTTTTTTTACATTTTGCTTTGGGAAATTTCTTCTGGCGTATCAAATGGCTTAAAATTTTTTAAAACCATTGTAAAGTAAATCACTTACAAAACAAGACTAAGATCTTTAGCATGCATAAAATAGAAGAGAAGATACAAGACCGTTGGAGTGGGAATATTGAACTCGTGTTACGGTTTTGCTTGTTAGTGTACATTCACATTGCCATACGATGTTTGCAATTTTTCATTGCTCACGCATACTAAAGCAAGCACATGTGCGTATTTGGACTCACACATAGAAACGATACGAGAGCGCAAGCGACATAAGCCGTGCTCATCGTTTTGGTGTCAATCCAAGACTAAATATTTGTTTGGAACCGGGGCGTTATAAGCTTGGTTTTTTTTTTGCCGTGTGACTCTGGGGCGCTACGGTCAGCAAAGCTTCAGGCCTCAGAAAATGGTAATTTGATATATCTTTGTAATTAGGTAGTTAATAGTCATATACTAACTAAACATGTTTTAGATGTGTATACTATCTGGTAACACTCAACGCTCGCCGGCGAAATATTCAGATAAGAATGTATTATCATGGACTTAATTACAATTGGCAATCGTAAGAAATACACAAAAATAGCGTAACACAATTTTCCCGTACGTGGGGAAATATTTTCCTTTGATCCACATGCCCACAAATAACCTCACTCATTTGACTTTGATGCCGATATTCCGAGGCCCGTGGCGACGGGTAGAGGTAGATTTTTCAAGATCATTGAGCACCGAAAGCTTTGAAAATAAGTTAAAGTCATTCGCACGAAAGTTTAAAATGTCGAATGTCAGAGTACTCCACCAAGATATCGACCGTTTGGGGTGTGCAGTTTCATCATAGATGGAACCTACTGTAAAAAATTCAGCACTCTACTTTTTGCGGTTACAGATTAGTTATATAATATTTATACAAGACATAATATTCTGCATTCCTGAACCTGCGACTTCAACGTACTTGTTGGAAATAGGTTTGGTTCAGACGAAGCTAGGCAATAACTTCTAGTCATATGTAAAGTATTAATTTAATCTCAATTTGATTATTGAAAGTTTGATAAAGGGTCATAACCAGTAAAGCTTAAGCTGTTCTTGGTTTGAATATACTTAATACGTACAACAAGAACATGTAAAGAAAAGAAAATATTATTGAGGAAACATTACCTGTCCTTTTTCTTTAAGAGCATTAGCAAGGTTACAATATGCATCTGGAAAATTAGGTTGCAATTCAATGGCTCGCCTATATGTGTCAATGGCCAAATCAATTAGGCCTTGTTCATAGTAGACGCATGCCAGATTTCCATGGACCACAGCATTGTTTGGTGAAAGGTTTAGTGCACGCAAATATGCAGCCACAGCCCTAAAATAAGGAAGTGGATAATATATTTTAAAATTTGTATACATTTAACATATTTTGGGAACAACAAGTGATGAACCAATTTGAGCCATCATGTGATGGAAGATTTACTGTAAGATAGTGCAAGCAAGAACGCTACACTCATGTATATTAAATATCATTAAGCATTGAACTCTACATTAATATTTCCGGTATTTGTTAGTAATATTAATTGTTACAAAAAAATTATTAACGATTTTCAGATGCTTAGTATGCACCGCGTTTTTAACATTTAGCCGAAAAGATACATTTAGAAAATTAAGTAAATGTGTCGAATGCAATGCGATGTCATGTTCGAAAGCAAAAAAGTTTGTGAAATTTAAATGTTTGGGAGGCGCATAGTGTCGTTTTCTCCAAAAAAGCTTTTAAACTATTTAAGACTAGCAGCCTTGCCCGGGGAAATATTTAGATGACAGTGCATTTTTTTTTAATTTGACTACTTTCGTCAACCGTAAGAAATACAAGTAAATAGTTGAGCCACGTGACTAATATTTCTTGTGTAGGGATATGAAATGTCTTTTGAAAAAAAAGATCATTTGGCATTTTAAGCCAATTTCAAGAATAATACTAAGAATCCAGAATCAATCTTTCCAATTGTTTTCCGCCCGTTGTATTGCCCGCAAAGTACCGAGGTTTTTGTATTTATATTTGGAAATTAGTATAAAGCCACGTGTTTTTTTCAAAACCGATAGCACATGTGACGAATTATTTAAAGTGAGGTGCTTTGAAAATTAGTTTCAAAATGATTGAATGATAAACAGAAGTTTGAAAATGAGTTTGAAGTCAATTGGACGATAATCAACAAAATTTCATTCAACAGTTTTTCCGACCTTAGGAAAAGATTTTCCAAAATCTCTGGACACCGCGCCTATTATGTATTTGGTTGAACCTTGAAAATGAGTTTGAAGCCAATCACATTAAGTTTAAAAATGTCGAGTGCCAGACTTTTCCACAAATTTTCCGAGCATAGGGCTGAATTTCCAATAATCGATGATACACGTGTCGAATTATTTGATGTAAAGAGCTTTCGAAATGAGTTTGATGTCAATCGGACGATACTCAAATAAGTTTCATACAACAGTTTTCCGCGAATTTTCCGACTTTGTGAGTAGATTTTCCAATCAAATCTTTGAACACAGCGCCTATTATTTTTTCCCATAGAACCTTGAAAATGAGTTTAAAGCCAATCGCATGAAAATTAAAAATGTCGAATGCCACAGTTTTAAGATTTTCCGACCATTTGGTCGAATTTCCCAAAATCGCTGATACACGTGTCGAATTATTTTACGTGAAGAGCTTTGAAAACGAATTTGAAGGTGATCGGACTTAAATTAGACTTTCGCCCATACAACCTTGCGACCCCCATTTTCCGCCATGGGAGTGGATTTTCCAAAATCGGTGAAATATGTGTCTAATGAATTTTTGTGTAGTACTTTGAAAATAAGTTTGAAGCCGATTAGACGGTAAACAAAAAAGTTTTATAAACCAGTTTTCCGCGATGGTCCACGGAATTTTCCAAAATCCCGTCTTAGTGTGCACTTTCATCACAAATGGAACCTACTGTGAAAGTTTCAGCATCCTAGCTCTTATGATTGCCAATCAGTCAGTCAGTCAGTCAGCACGAACTCTTTTATATATATAGATCTGTCCAATTTCTTTCACAGTAATCTTAAAGCTTCAACAACTTTTATACACGGTTTTTGAAAAATAGTATATTGAAAAAAAAAAAAAATGGATGCCACCCCTACCCCCTCCCACGCAAATGAAAAAAAATGTATAATTCTCACACTTGTGCAGGTAAAGTTACTAAAGTTGATATTCCGACTAATATTTTTCACGTATTTTTTCCGCCCCACAAATAACCAAATTATACCTGACTTGAAACGGAGTATTCTGCTATTGGATACGTCCGATTTCATTTCATTTGTTCATTTATAAGCTTAATTTTCACGCCAAATAAAAGGGGCGTAATCTATTTACAAACTTAATTTTCTCATTTATGAAGTCAAATTGCACAATTTGTACAAAAATCTTGCGAAATATGGGCAAATCCCAGAAACAGTCCACCAGCGAACAATTTTAGAAGTTAGCCTTTTGTCATATATTTTTACTCCCTGTACCCATTAAATGGGTAAAAAGGGGGTATTGGATTTGTGCAAAAGTATGTAACAGGCATAAGGAGACATCTCCGACCCTATAAAGTATATATATTCTTGATCAGTATCAAAAGAGATTTCGATTTGGCCATGTCCGTCTGTCCGTCCGTCTCTCCGGATAAACGCGTCGATCTCAGCAATTATAAGAGCTAGGGACACCAAATTTGGAATGTAGGTTCCTGTATACCATACGCAGATCAAGTTTGTTTCCAATCTCTGATATCTTACCCTGTTCCCCCGCAAATCGATCAAAACGCATTACAGCCACAGTTTTAAAGATATAGCTTTGGGAATTGGCATGTATACTACTACTAAATTTAAATTTTGTTATATTTACCCGCTACTGGAAAAAATGTTGCGTGCGCTACGTAGCGTGCAACACTATGGGTCCGGATTTGCTAAAAAACCAAAAACTTTTTTGGCTCCAAATAAGTTATTTCTGCATTCTATTATTCTCAGCTTTCTTTTAGAAATTGGATTTTCTTTGCTTGATTGTGCAAATTCGCTAAAAGTTACAAATATTATTGAAAATTTCAATGTAACTTCCATTTTGTGTAGCGCGCGCTACAACATATTCTGAACAATTATTTCACAAAAAGTAACGATGACGAAAATTTACTATATGCCATTCGAAAGTACTCTTTAATCCCTCTAAGCACTATACAAAAGCGGACGGTAAATCTTTTAAAATCCCAAAAAAATGTTACATTTTAATCAACAAAAACGTACGAATGTTACGTGCGACACGCAGGATTTGTCCATATACATTGTAAACATTTTTCGATTTTTTATACTATGTTCCCGAAGGGAAAAATAGTATATTGGGTTTGCGCAATGTCCGTCTGTCCGTCTGTCCGTATGAACGCAATTTTTTTGCCTTTATCTTTGAGCTAGAGCAACCAAATTTGGTACACATGTTGGTGTATATCGTCAGTTTATAAAGTGTCAAGATCAATTTTTGGACCCCCCCACCCCCACCCCCCCAATGGAGCAAAACCTAAATCTCCCACACCAGTAGAGCTAGAGTCAACAAATTTGGCATAGAGACTAATGTTGACCCCCTGGATAAAACTGCATCAAAAATTTTTGGACACCCCCCCACCCCCACGCCCCCAAAGGAGCAAAATCGCGTTTCTTTCCGAACTCACAAATAACCATATTATATAGGACTGGGAACATAGTATTCTGCAGTCGGGTGCGTCCGCCGTCGGACGCCACCGCCGACTGCAACGTTCTTACTTGTTTTAAACATGATTTTTTAAAAAAAAGTTTCAAAAAAAATAAAATTTCTACAAAAAAAAGAAATAAAAAAACCAGTAATTATGATCTAGTCGAGTAAGAGACTCCATGTACCCAGGTCTTAAATTTCAAAGCCAACCTTAGTACACTTACACATACACACACACACACCAAGGCACTAAAGAGTTTATACAACTTTTTGTTTATACAAATATTAATAGTATAGTTTATAGCTTTAGTATACTTCAAATAGTTTCCTATAATTTCATCAAAGTCGGACCACTATCGGAGAAATCAAACAAAAATGAAGTTTTGTATAAAAATTAATTCCTACTAGGGTATATAGTTTCGGCACTCCAAATATAGCCGTCCTTGTTAAAACTTGTCAATCCAAAATTTCAGAATTAAAAAAAATTAGATGTTAAAAACAAACAAAAACAACTTAAAAACCAAATCTTAATATTTTGTCCTTCCGTTTTGTGAATTCGTATTCTAAAATATTCTCTAATAACTAATAACTACTAACTCACTAACTAATAATCTTAACTGGTTTTTAAGGGACATTCATCTAACTTTGCACGTTTAAGTAATGTTATTAATTTGCTTAACTTTAACGAGCTATAACAGCTAAACAAAACTGAAATGTATACATTTTTTGCCTAATTCAATGACTCGAAAATTTATTTTTGCAAGCTGTTTTCAAATGTAATGTTCACACATGGGTGTCAGCTTATCATTGTTTTTTGAAGGTCACATGGTTAGATGAGAATTTGGTAATGCGCCTGTTTAAGGTAAATTTAGGAGAATTTTTTTTGTTCGTATCACAACACATAATTTGTTATTGGATTTTAGATTGTTAACGATTTGCCTTTAGGCCCATGTCATAAGAAGTGGTTTCTAAAGTCAATGTGCATAGCATTAAAATGTTAGTTTAATGATATGATTACTTTGGCGCGCATAATATACGCATGTTAACTTAAAAATGGCAAGCTGTTCACTTGCTTCATTTACTATCACTTCCTTGGAAGGCAATAACTAGGCAATTATATAATTAACTGTCATTTATCGCTGTTTCCCAAAAACATTGGTGATCCCAAGGCGAAGAATTATTAATTATTTATATTGTTTAACAATTTTGATTTCGCAGCTCATTGCGCACAATTTGTCGCCAAACACACAAACACCAGGCAAACATAATTTTCGATGCAACCGCGCAAGTATATTAATTCGTGCTAACATATGTGCATTTCGGTCGCTTAGTACAAGGTCCGTTAATAATATAAAAATAGCGCGGGTGACAGAAACTGTGTTAATGTACACAATTATATATATATATATATATATATATACAGTTTCTGTCACAGTTAACAGTTAACACAGTTATGTTATATGGTTATGTTATATATATATATATATATTATATATATATATATATATATATAAAGCAACAAATTTTGAGCTCCATGAACTCCAATGCCGTGTCATATAACTTCACTTCTTCCACTCGCTCATTAGGAATTGCAGACAGCAAAACAGCAATATTTGGCGAATTCATTATAATATTTAACAATTGTGTTTCCTACGTGTGGCAACAATCGACAATCAGCTGGTTTCGAATACAAACACGCAAACAGTTTGTGTGGAAGAGTTTAACAGATATCGAATCCATGTGGATACGATGACTAACGCATTATAGCGGAAATCGGTTTTAACTCTAAAATTTCCACACACATATTTGTTCACTGAAACACAGACACATAAAAACCTTATTTTACTCGTTTTAAAAAAATCCACACCCTTGAAGAGCAACCTAGAGCAACCAAACTTGGTACACATATAAGTGTAGACCCTTTATTTATGGTGCCAATATCGACCCTCTATCTTTACCCCCTCTACCGCAATTTCGGGGAAACCCAAATCTTAAAAATTAAATTTTAAGCTAGTCACCAAATTTGACATTCAGACTTATGTTGACTTCCTTAAAAAATCTGCAAAAAAATTGCATCAAAAATTGTTTGCCACCGCCACCACCGAATGTTGAGCTCCTTGGCAGATCTACATCAATACAACATCAACTCCTCCCACGCGAACCAGCAAAACCTATATCTCCTACTCCTGTACAGGTAGTCACCAAATTTAGCACACAGACTACTGTTACCTTGACAGATTTGACAAAAAGAATTTTGGTCCTCCCACCCACTCCCCCGCAAATGAACGAAATGTATCTCTGAACCACCTGTTCAGGTAGATTCACCAAATTTGAAATAAATTTGAATTTTAAATACTACTGTGGTTTTTCAAAATACAGAAGCATTTAAAAAAAAAAAAAAATAGCTGATCAAATCATAATCACTTAAGCGTAATTTGTATGCTATTGTAAATTAAATTTGTTATCGAAATCAATCGCGTTCCCAGAAAGATGATAGCCATCAGGCAACAAGCTATGCTGGTGAACGTAGCCTATTTATTATACTTGCTCATGTAGTCAAAGCAATTTGGTATTGATTATGCTCGCCTAAAAAAGCGTAATTATGTTAAAAATATTAGGCAACATGTTGTGCTAGCGAACATAATAAATGTGTATTAATGGCAAATTTAATTAAAAAAAAAAATTATTTACCGTTTCCAATAAAATCGTAATATGTTTATATAACGATTAAAACTATTTCTTCCAGTTTTATTATTTATGGTTTTGTATACATTTGTGTTGTGTTGATCTACTCCTATGCGGACAATTGTATAAACAATTATACATTGACAGTCCATGGTGGATTGATATACCTGTCATAAGTATTTACATATATCTATTCGCAAAATGTTGTAATGTGTACATTACACAACATTTGATATATGTATTTATTTAAGTATGAACATACAAATGATCATGCATTCATATGTTGTAATTGAATAGACATCAATTGTTTATTTAGTTTATGCATTAAAAGACTGAACACTTATAGTCAGTTCAAGTTTATGAATGAATTACACACATTATGAACCAAACACAGTATGATGATTTTTTTATCGATTTTTTTTTAAATTATCGAATATGTGTACCACAAATATATATGTATTTATATATGAATTTTTTCTGTACGAGTTCAAAAATATCAACGAAAAAACACTTGTGTAAACCGCCCACAAACAATCTATGTGTGAATACATACATATGTATGTATGTACATAAATATATAAAACTTGGTGAACAAGGTATAATAATGTTGTGCAAATGTATTTAAAGGCAGGCAGAATCATCTCTGATTACTTAAAGCATATGTATGTGTGTATGTATGTATGCACATTTATTTTTTGTCTGACTGTTCTCTGTATATCTGTATCTAGTATGATACTTTTGATCTCAGAAACTATAAATGCTAGAACACACACATATTTGCATGTACGCATTTAAATACCATTCCATGCCTTACACATTTATTTTTAAATTTGGGAACTTCTGCCCGCTCTCCAACAAACCAGAGTTTAAAAGACGTGGAAATTAAGAAATTCCAATCAACCTGAACGGTTACACCCTAAAAATATCTCATTGATTGGATAATAAATTTGAACAAATTACTTCCATCTGTGGTAAAACAGCAGGAACGTTGTGTCTTTCTATAGAGTGCAGATTGTGTATACGACGAATACTGTAGGTTAGAGGTGACTAATTGTCAACGTGCCTACCAAACCAAATTTTTTAAGAAATACTTAAATATACTGACGATTATTACTTCCTGTACTCATAAAATGGGTAAAAAGAGGGTACTAAATCTCCGACCCTATAAAGCATATATATTCTTGATCAGTATCAAAAGAAAATTTGATTTGGCCATGTCCGTCTGCATGAACGCGTCGATCTTAGCAACTATAAGAGCTAGACACCAAGTGTGTGGAATGTAGGTTCCTGTATACCCCCGTTCCCACGAAATTCGATAAAAACGTTTTATACCAACAATTTTAAAGATATTGCTTTTTTAGTCGAAGATTCAGTGCTGCACCGCGGAAAGGCCAAACATTGCCCAAAATAAAGTAATTTGAACCATTTAAAAAGGGTTGGTTATAAAAAGTAACTCGACGTATGGATGCCACACGAGTTAACGTAAAAAACCTCATGATCAGCTTTTGTGTGCATGGCCATAAATTATACCTAAGCTTATACCTTAGCAGGAATTAATTTTTATACAAAACTTAATTTTTGTTTGATTGCTCCTATGGGAGCCATGTGGTCCGAATTTGATGAAATTATAGGAAACTAATTGAAGTATAATAAAACTCCCACTTAGTTTGGATGAAATATATACTACTGACCAAGATATTGACCGAAAAATTGACAAAGCAAAATCGACACTAACACACCAATATGACATGAAACCGAACGCAGAATGGTTTATAAACTTAACAGATGTTTATTTTCCGAAAGAAAGCCAATGGCTCTTATCTCTGGGTCCAAAGTTTGCTCTTCCAATAGACAACAATAACGTAGACCCGATACATATAATAGCGGACCTAGAACAGGGAATCCAGACGATAAAGGACGAAAAACAAAGAGACACTGCCAGAGGGAACTTAGCACCCAGGCTAAGCAACTTTAAACACAACAGGAAAATTAATCAAAAGGACAAGTTTATATTAAATATATCAAAAATGACAAATAAAGTTGTTAAAGAACACCAAGATAAGGTCATAATCACACAGGCAGACAAGGGCAATAAGACAGTAGTTATGTATAAAAAAGACTACCACGACAAAATGATGAAACTATTAAATGACAAAACAACTTACAGAACAATGAGAAGAATCCTACACAACAACTAATAAAGAAGAACAATACAATTATAAACGACCTACAAAAAGAAAATCATATTGACTGGCGACTAAAATCAAAACTATACTGTTCAGGAGGACACGCACCAAGGATATACGGACTACCGAATAATCATAAGGATGACACCCCACTTAGACCAATATCAGCCTCCACAAACGTGTCATGCTACAAACTAGCAAAACATACATATAGGGAAAGTACTCAAAAATATAACATCCGAAAGATATACCATCCAAAGTGCAATACAACTTAAAAGCCAATTAGAAAACACCGAAATAGAAGAAGATGAGATTCTCGTGTCTTTTGATGTGGTCTCATTATTTACATATATACCAATAAAACTAGCTAAACAAAACATAATGGAAAGATGGACTGATATAACGCAACACACAAATATACCTAAGCCGAAATTTAGGGAAATTCTTGACTTTATACTGATTGACAACAACTATCTATCATACAACGATGTCATATACAACCAAATATTTGGCATGCCCATGGGCAACCCTATATCACCAACAATAGCTAACATAGTACTGGACAAAATTATTGACAATGCCACAGACGAACTCAAAAGAAGAACTTCCACATAAAACATATATCCAAATATGTTGATGACTTATTTTGCATTATTAAAGAAACGGAAGCACAAAATATTTTGGACACATTAAATAATCAACATAAACGGATACAATGTACAATTGAAAGAGAGAAAAACAAGAAAATTGCCTATTAGGACACAGAATTGGAAAACAAACAAGGCAAGATAATATTCAAATGGTATACGAAAGAAATGGCATCCGGACGAATTATAAATTTCAACTCCAACCAACCAATAAGCCAAAAAGTGAACACTGCAAAGAACATTATACAAAAAGCTTACGCGATAGGTGACGAAGGGCACTGAACAGACATATATATAAAATTAAAAATACTACTTCGGAAAAATAGCAATCCCGAAAAACTTATTACAATTTAATAACCGACGCAACAAACCTAAATAAAAACAGTGACAAAACCAAAAACAGAGAAATTGAAGAAAGACAATATTTTAGTATACCATATGTAAATAACTTAAGAAACTGGCAAACAATAACAAAAATAATACCCGACGCACACTCCAAACACCTAATGTATGCATACAAAGCACGCACAAATACAAGAAGTCTATTTACGAACACAAAAGACAAAATATCCAAAGACAAACAACAACACGTAATATACGAAATCAAATGCAACGGGAAAGAAGGAGAAAGATGCAACGGGATATAACAACGATGCAACGATCATAAAGGAGACGCGAATAAGGGAAAAATGACAACAGCACTTGCGCAACATATTACAACAACAGGTCACACAGCTGATTTTGACAACACCAAAATATTAAGACATTGAGAGGAGAGAACGAACGTGACTGACGCTAGAGATCCTACGAATACAACAAGGAGAGAACACAGTAAACCACAAAGAAGACATTGAAAAGACAAATTTACGCGGCAGCAATAGCAGTTGACAAACAAAACTGGACGCGCAAAGACGAGAAACATAAGTTGACGATGGATAAACAGAAACAAATGTACAATTTAGACATAGGAACAATGACGACACTGTAGGAAATACTACAATAAGTTTTAATGTATGTATTGTAATGGAGCTAAAAATGTTTGTTAAATTGTTATATGTATGTAAATGTCTCTTTTTACATACATGTAAAACCAGACTCCCTGACTCCCACTCAATAAATAAATGTAATAAATATTTATTAAAATGAACAACAACGGCCTTAAAACTCGCATTGGGAAACACAGAAATATTTGTATAAACAAATAGTTTGATATAGCAATATAGTGGTACGATTTTGACCAAATTTAGTTAGATTGTATAAACTCTTTAAATACCCTGTTTGGGAAAGTTTGGTGAGAATACATTTATTAACAAAAAAGTTTTTAATACAAAAACATAGTTGTCGACCGATCATTCCTATGGCAGCTATATGTTATAGGGCTCCGATTCGGCCGGTTTCTTTTTGCCTGCAGCAAAAAGAAAGGTCTGTACCAAGTTTCATCACGAGAGCTTTAAAACTGAGAGACTAGTTCGCATAGAAACAGACGGACGGACGGACGGACGCATCTAAAAATGATAAAGAATATAAGAAAATTGTGTTTACGAATATTTAATTTCATTTTCCTATGTAATCTTCCGACGTCCCCATCCAAATATTCACCCTTACACGAACATTTTATATTTATTGAGTTAAATGATCAATGTTAAAAAAATACATATCAAAAATATGTAATCTGGCAATTACTTGCAATTCCGTCGACTCAAATGCTACTCGTTTTCAAAACGAAACAAGAAGACGACAAAGCTTCCTGTACCCAGGTCAAAAATTTTGGATCCCCTCTTCGTACACTTACACATACACACACACACATACACAAAGACGCACATACACTAGCGAAAGCGCAAGCGAGCCATTTTAAGTGGTGGCTATGCCTCTCGTTGAATAACTGCCGTGTTTATTACCCGATAGACATGAAATTTGGACAGTAAAGTAAATAAATAAATAATAAATAAATAAATAATTGTACATGCCACATCCATGGCTACATCTTGAAAATTGTTACTGTACAACGGTTTTTACCGAATAGCGTAGGAATATCTAGGATCCAAAATAAACTTGACCTGCTCCATATTTGCATATTTGGTAGCTCCAGCTCTTATAGTTGCTGAGATCGACGCGTTCATACATACGGACAGACAGACGGACATGGCCAAATCGAATTCTCTTTTGATACTGATCAAGAATATATATACTTTATAGGTCGGAGACGTCTCCTTCTGCCCGTTCCATATTTTTGCACATATTTTGTACCCCCTTTTTATCCGTTTTATGGGTACAGGAAGTAAAAATCACTTGTTTTGGTGTGATCGAAACAGCTAAAACGAAAAATAATTTCCATATTTTCTATATTTTTGCACATATTTTGTACCCCCTTTTTATCCGTTTTATGGGTACAGGAAGTAAAAATCACTTGTTTTGGTGTGATCGAAACAGCTAAAACGAAAAATAATTTTACTTTTAAAAATTTTTTTGATGGAAGTGGAATTGGGAACAGGGCTGATATACCTTATGTATGCATGTTACATACATATATTTGCGGAGATCTAATACCTCTTTTTACCCATTTTATGGTTATAGTGAGTAAAAAACGATATATGCTTCTGTAGTTAAGGCTTAAGAGCAACATGTACATTGTGGATATTGATAATATATAAATATAAAGATGTAAGTTGCGCAGCGTGCAGTACAGGAGAATATTGGCTTGGATTATTCCAATATTTATAGGACATGTCCAAATCGACACGGTTATTAATACTGATCAAGAATATATCCCATTCTGCCTGTTTTTATTGGAGATGGTTCTTAATGGTTAACCACTCGTTAGAATTCAGTCGGCTGATGATCCTTCTAGATCCCAAGCATTTTTCTTCCGCTGCTAATCGAGCCTTTGGTGTCCTCGGTTTTATTAAGCGTTGGTCGAAAGAATTTACCGATCCTAACATTACTAAAATTCAAACAAATCTCCCAAGCAGCACCCAAAGCTAAGCGCACCAATTGAAACAGTCATGCCGATAAGAGGTTCCACAGGCTGGAACCGCAACGACGATGATAGATCAGGTGTTTTTGCTATTCACAAACGAACTGTGCTCTCCATAAACATGCAACCATCTTATTTATGTGATCTAATAACTCAAAAAATGATCAATTTTGTGATGTGCTCTTCATCTGGCAGCTTTTTAATGCAATAACGAAATTTGGTTACTATCCTCAAAACTGGAAAAAGTCAACCAGGTAGTTTGGAAATCATCTTCTATTTAGTTGTTGTTTAGAATGCTCATCATTCGTTTTGGGGATGTTGGCGCTCATGCAGCAGAGGCTCCACGCGCCACTCCTTCATCAATACCTCGGTCTCCAACCTCGGCTTCTCCCTCGGCTCTAACATGCATTTGTTCAGGTGCGAGCTGGCTTACTTGTTAGCTGAGACTGGTCCTGTTGAGGAGTTGGTCCGCCAAATTCATACTGCTGCCGTTGCCTCCATGGTCAACCAGAGGAATACTCTTCCTTTTGGACCAGTTCGGGCTCCTTTAAAATCCGAGATGCTGGTCCTTGTCAGACGTAAACGCGAGTTAAGACGACGATGACTGCGTACTCGACACCCTTTAGATCAGGCTGAATTCAAGGCTGCTACCACTTTACTACGCAAAGCGTAGTCCGATTTTTTCATAGAGAAGCTACGCTTAATAGATCCTGACCGGAACAGAGGAATTTCCCTTTGGAAGTGCACTCGTGCAGCACATTAGAAGATTTTCGCTACTGCGGAGAGATGGAACGTGGGCCAAATCAGATGTGGATAAAACTACCACTTACGCTGGAGCCATCCCTGACGTGCCAGAAGTAGTCCACCAAATAAAACGACTTAAGCCCAGTAAAGCTCTTGGATTTGATGGCAAGACAATAAAATCCCTCCCGTATGAAGCTATCGCAGCATTTGCGAATATTTATAATGCCATGCTCCAGCTCTGTCTCTCAATTTCGCCTCTTTACGGCCATTATTGTGCCCAATCTAAATTGGGGCATTAACCTTTGGGGCACGACATGTAGCACTTCAATCCAACTGATCGAGTCATGCCAAAGCAATATTCTCCGGAGAATTGTTGACGATCCCTATTACGTGCGTAACAACTCTACAATAACCTTGGTGTATTGGCAGTATTCTGGCCCAACCCAACTCCTTTGCTACTCGCTTAGCAAAACCTTTTTAAAGTAGAAGGCTTGTACGATTCCATCCTTTGGATAACTGGATACTTACTCTACTGTCTACTGTTAGTTTCTGTCATCCCCCGTTCCGTAACATTAGATTTACATTATGAAAGTAGTTTAAGTACCACGTAACATAATAAATACATATAAGTTTATCAAGTTGTTGTTTGGCTTTAGAGAAACACACGGAACTATTTAGCAGGTCAATCTCATAACATCGGAAATAGGCACTACCTTCAAACATAGGGGAGTATTGTGTTGAAAAATTTTTTTCATGTTGCTCAAGCATTTGATCATGTTTGGCTAGACGGTGTCTTGTATAAAATCGGATCACTGCTCCCACAAAATGGCCACAAGATGCTTAAGTCATATTTCTACCAAAGAGAATTTGCAGTACGATCTTTCATTTCCGACAAACACATAATAAAATGAATGAATGTCGTTTGCACTATTGAGATATAGATTTAATTCATGGTGAATGTCCAAAAGTTCTGCTCAACATCTTCTGCAATAAAAAGCACGCGACTGTTGCTTCTTTCTCACTTTCCTAAATATTGAGGTCAGTAGTGTTACCCAAAATCAGCACTGACTCTTCTGCAGCTCAACAGGTTGTGTATCCACGAGTGTATTGCTGTGTAGAATGATGTAGCTCATTAGCTTCGCATTATTGCTTCGCTCGACAAATTATTGTCTAAGAAATAATAATAATACTATAAAAATGTCTAGGATAACTCCCTTCGCGTATTCTTGGTGTTGGAATGCTTTCTCGATTCTACCGATTCGTCTATTATTTAGGCGTGTTGTTTGGTTGCATATTTTGTGCTCACATACAATATTTTATTTCCTCATAGCTTTGGGAATCCAAAGTCACAAAATCTATATATGTTAGCCTGATGATTGACATTACAGATTTTCGTCAGCAAAAACATCATCGTTCATACAGTTTAAATCAACCGTCACATCTTGAACAACCAAATAACTATGTTTTTGGAACTACATTTATATATTTTTATACTAACCTGTCAAATATTCTGGCCTCTTTTAGCACATTTCCTAAATTTATATATGCGTCTAAGAAGTTGGGATCAAGGGTTACAGCTTTCTCAAAATGATGAATAGCTAACCAAATCTCTCCTTGTGCATTAAAGACGCATCCCAAATTACTCCATGCAACAGCAAATCCCGGACACGTTTCTATCGCCTTCAAATAACAGGCCTGTTATATTGGGAATTTGTAATTGAGTTAACTTTTTAGGATCTGTTACATGTTAAAACCAAATATATATACCTTAGCTTCTTCCAATCGGCCTAAAGCTTTGAGCAGGTTTCCTAAATCGCTGCGCACGCAATACAAATCCTGGAACAAATTTGATGACTATTTTTGTAATATTTATATCAAAATACACTTACGGGATTATATTGTAGTGCTGTTATATATGCTTGAACAGCAGATTCCATATCACGTGCAGCTACCAATGCCGCTGCTAAGTTTATATATCCATCAATAAAGTCTGGCTTTAAGCGTACAGCTCTACGATAGTTGTCTAATGCTTCTTGCAACTGTCCTCGCTCCTTGTAAACATTTCCTAGGTTACTGGGAAATATATTGAAACATATTAAATCAACAAAAATTATAAAATGAAAGGAGTCTGTATATATAAAACAGAAATTCACGATATAGGCTTCAATCTTATTTTCTAAGCTCTATACGAAATATCATTATACACGTATTTCACCAATTTTAGAAAATCCACCCCACGGGCGTACAATGGGCTTCTCAAAGTTGTATGGGTAAAAGTTTAATTTGAGTTTGATCAGCTTAAAACTCATTTTCAAAGGTCAATACATAAAGTAATTAGACAAATGTCTCATAGACAAATGTTACATCCGCGGTAGGAAAATATATGGATAACTCTGTCATTTGACATTTCTAATTGTCAAGCGATTGACTTCATACTCAATTTAAAACGTAATAGGAGCTATGCTCAAAGAATTTAATAATATACCGGCCAGTTCTGCCTACCGCCAAAAAATAGTATGTGCCAAGTGTCATTTACTCCAAAACGAACTATATCGACTCGGTATTGATGTTGAACTAGAATGTATACAGAATATATAGGGTTTGTAACGTCGTTGCACATTTCACAAAATTATAACACCCTCTGCAACATCATAAAAGGATGCTAAATTTGAGTTAGCCAGTTTTCTATAAAAAAAAATATTGTTATTTAGTTTCCGACAACCTTTCCGTTAGGCAATTGCATTCACATAGTTTGTGAATTTTTTGTCACTCTAGTTGGGAATTGAATTCGAACTTACAAATTATATTTATGAATTTGGAAATATAAAATAACAAAATTTAAAACTTACCTATACGCTTCAGCGAGCACTGGATTTTGTTTTATTGCCAATGTCGAGAACTGTGCGGATTTATCAAGACGCCTGCACTGGAAATGAATGGATGATAGTAATAATAGCACTCCTGTGTTGGTGCTGTCTTGGCGCCATAATTGCATGCAATGCTTTTCTGCGTTTTCATACTCCACGGCCTGGTATTCGCGATGCGCCAACTCCAGTAAGCCTAAAAAATAAAAATGTAATATACTATCATTTATTAATAAAAATTGGCGTAAGCAACACGGTTCAGTACCATTAAAAAGCATTAATAACAATACATTGGCTTAATTTTTAGTTACTTAAGTGGTATGTCGAGTGGCAGTGCAGAAAGTAACTTCTTCTGCAGGCAAATAAAAACCAGGTAAAGTGATGACGGTTACTCGCACTCAGACAGCAGAGTTGAGAGTATCGGAGCTTATAATTTATTATTAGTTTTTATTTAATAGAAAAAATAGTACCTATATTGTTTTTGCACGTTTGAATTTATGAGATGAAAAATTTATGAGAACACAACTAATATTATAGTCTCGCCAAATCGTGATAAGTTTGGAAAATAACTTGTTGAGATCAAGACTGTCCTTGAAAACAGTTTTAGTCCCATCAAGGAAAGTTCCTGAACCGAGTTTAGCATAAAAAATCGGGTTAGGTGCTCGTCCGTTCTCGTGTTTCCAAAAGAAATTTTGAAGCACTTTCGGGAAGAAGGTGTAAATGTAAGGTTTTTAAAATGGCGTATCATAAGTACCCAATAATGGTAACTGTAATAGGCTGGCCTTTTACATATGTATAATCAATTTGGCCTTGATTCCTGAACATGCTACAGTTCGCCATATAATATTCTCAGTTCAACGTTGGCTACCAAACTGTATAGACCTAAAATAATAAATTATAATAAACATTGTTTTTAGATTTTAATTTGAAAAACTAAGTTGTTAAAAAGTACTTAACAGTGGAGGACAATGTTTTCACAAATGCACAGTGGCTGGCTCCATAGGCCAAAAATAAAAAATTGAAAGTCAAATTTTTTATAAAATAAGTATCTATACCATCTCTAATATAAATCACGTTGCCCCCATTAGATTTTTGGTGTTGGAATTTTACCCTCAATTTCCGCAATTAGCATTAGAAGTGAGAGCACGTGCTCAGTTGCATTTCTGATTCTGGGCGGCTTTAAAGGCAAGCTAAACTTTTAAAATCAATATAAACTAAACCGCGTGTAAAAAAAATTTATGTAAAGATGCATTTTGAAAACAAAGGTATTAACAAAGATCTACACAAAGATTAACTTGACACATATTTCGCCAATTTCGGAAAATCCACCCCCATGGGTGGAAAATGGGGGTCTCAAGGCTTTATGGGCGAAAGTCTAACTGTAGTCCGATCACCTTGTAATTCATTTTCAAAGCTCTTCACGTAAAATAATTGAACATGTGTACCAGCTATTTTGGGAAACTCAGCCCTATGGTCGGTTCTACACAAACACATAATAGGCGCGGTGGCCAAAGATTTTGGAAAACCTACCACCAATGTCGGAAAATTCGCGGAATGAAACTTTTTTGATTATCGACTGATTGACTTCAAACTCATTTTCAAACTCTTGTGTTTATCATCCAGTTATTTTGAAACTAATTTTCAAACCACCTCAGCTTACAAAAACCTGGGTACTTTGCGGGCAATACAACGGGCGGAAAATATTTGACAAGTTTTAATCTACATTCTTAGTATTATTCTTGGAATTCGCTTTAAGTGCCAAATGATCTTGGAAAATCTACTCCGCGTCGCCACGGGCAGGATATGGAAGTCAAGGACAAATGAGTGGAATAATTTGTTGTTTTGCTTCAAAGACATTTTAATAGCCCTACACAATAAATTCTAGTCACGTTGCTCAACTATTTAGTTTCCTACCCCCAGTGTATTTCTGTGTATTTCTCTCGGTTGACGAAAGTAGTCAAACTCAAAAAAAATGCTCTTTCATATAAATATTTCCGCGGGTAAGGCCGGGGTATTACCTGCTTTGTAAATATAATTGTACGGCAAATAAAAAAAAAAACGTATTTTCGAAACCAACGCTCTCAGACGATGAAGTACCTCTCTGCTCTATGGCAGAATATGGGCCAGCATAGCAATATAAGTACATAAACCACGCTCTGCAATATTGAAAAATTTAGAATATATATGGGTAATATTCAATTTGTTCATGTATTAGTTAACATTTATGTAAACGAGTGTATGAGAAAGGGCGACGTTATCGAATATCAGTTCGGTGGTGGAAGTCGATATCAGCAGAAGTATCGATAAGCAGTTGGAAAAGCAGTCGGAGTGAATCGCCAGCAGAAGCAGTTGCTGACAATCAGTTCGTTCGTTGGTGATAATTCGGAGGTCGTCGTCAGTCGAAAGCTGAGCAGTCATTCAAACTTATTATTGTACGCTGTATTTAGCAAATAATTCATTACACTAAACACAATAAATTATTGGTTAATATATATTCAACCTTACATTTATGTTATTTATTTATTTATTTATTTTATCATTCCTAGTGCTACAAGCTAAAGCTTATAAGTTAGGGCACTAGTCACTATAATTAAACATATTTTATAACATAAATTTTACATTTAGTTTTTCGATTTAACATATAAAATAAGTACATAGTTCATATAATTTGAGTTTAAAGTTATCGTTCACAGTTAAAATAATTATTATTGGGTATTGTTCTGTAGGTGAGCCTTTAGTTTTATCTTAAATTGCGTGGCGCCATAAATAGTTTTTAAAGGATGGGGAAGTTGATTCCAGGTGCGAATAGCATATATAAAGAATTGTCTTTCTGAATTTAACGTCTTATGCCTATTGCACACTAGATTGTTCGTCCTCGTGGACGTAGCAAATCTAATTTTTTCGTGAAGATATGTGGGTTCTTTAGTATATATTATTTTGTGCAGGAAGATTAGTGTTTTAAAAGTCATCAAGTTGGTTATATCAAGGTCAGCTAATTTAAGGGCATAACATGAAACGTGGTCATATTGCTTTAGATCAAAGACAAAGCGCGCTATATTGTTATAACACACGCTAATTTTTCGTTTGCTAGCCGCATCACAGTTTGTAAATACTTCTACCCCATATAGAAGGGTCGGTATTAAGCACGTCTTGGCAATTAATAATTTTATTTCGATAGGCAAAAAGTGCTGTGTTAAACACAATGTTCTTAATAGTCCATAAGTTCTCCCAACAGCCTTATTGATATGATTGCTCCATGTAAGCGTTTTATTGAAGGTGAAGCCTAAATTATTTGCATAGTCCGTGTAAGTTACTGGTATGCCATCTATCATAAGGCTTAGCAATGGTGTAGTGCAAAGGTTTTTCTTATGGATTACTATACATTTGGATTTTCGTGGATTAAGGCCAAGTCCATTATTATTTGCCCAAACGCTAATTTTTTCTAAATCGCTGTTGCAAATACTAACACATTCATTAATTTCACACAGAGGACGACTTACATACATTTGGACATCATCATCATACATTTGAACACTACAGTTAGTCACAGAATCGGGCAGGTCATTAACATAAATGGCAAACAGTAAGGGGCCAAGAACTGATCCTTGCGGAACACCACGCCTATTTGACACAAAGGACGAACATATATTTGACGAGACGACAGCTTGACATCTATCAACAAGGTACGAAGACAAGAGACTTACAGCTGTACTGGAGAAATTATATAAATTAGAGAGTTTAGTTAAGAGTATATTGTGGTCAACTGTGTCAAATGCTTTGCTGTAGTCAAGTAGTGTCAAAAACGTTACATCATTATTGTCAAGTCGTTCCCTAATATCTTCAGCTATTTTAGTAATGGCTGTAGTACAGCTTCTATTTTTTCTAAAGCCCGATTGTTTATCATTAAGCAGTTGGTTGTTTTCAAAAAATCGGTTTATTTGTTTTGCCATTAAATTTTCAAAAGCCTTTGACAGAAATTGTAAAATAGATATTGGTCTGTATTCGTCACTATTCGATTTTGGTATAGGTATAATTTTTGCTTCTTTCCATTTGTCGGGAAAGGTAGATGTAGTGAAGGCGGTGTTTATAATATGTGTTAAGTAGCTTAGTATTTTGGGAAGTAGAATTTTAATAAATTTAGAATTGAGGTCATCAAAACCAATAGCATTTGACTTAATTTTTAGTATACACTCAAGTACATCACTTGGACTGACACACATAAAACTAAAACTAATATCACAGTTTCTATAGGATCGACAGTTCAGGTATACGTTTTGTGTAGGTTCAGGTACAGTTATTTGCGTGAATTTACAATTGAGTTCATTTACGTCGATATCGTTTTTATCACAGATTTCTGTTTACCTAGGCTAAGATTTTTAATTTCTTTCCATTTTTGCTTTGGATTTAGTGCCGTACTAAACTTCGCGCAGAAGTAATTGCGCTTGGAATTAAAAATAAGATTGGCCGCTGCTCTTCTTAGTGCTTGATATTTGCGGAAATGAAAATCTGTTTTAAAGCGTTTCCATTTCTGAAAAGCCTTGTTTCTTTCTAATATCGAGCTCTGTATGTCCATATTAAACCATATATTTTCACCATACTTAACTCTTTTCTTTTTAATGGGTACCGAGCGGTTGAAAAGATAATTAATATTAGACTGCAGTCGTTCAAGTTGGCAATTAACTGAAGGTATACGGTAGATGTCATTCCAGTCAAGTGAGTTATAGTCAGTATTTAATTTGGTATAGTCAATATTTTTAAAGTCACGAAATTCTACACAGTGGTCATTATAATCTAGGTAAAGGTCATAAGTCAAAAATATTAGGTCATGTTTAGAATACACTGGTACTGATAGCTGTTCGTATTTTAAAACTTTATTTGGCATATTCACAAAGAATAAATCTAATAAAGTGTTTCTGCTACTTGTAAAATGAGTAGCCATTGTGGAGTTTACCAGTTTTAGGTCAAGGGATTCCATGCAATCAATGAGATGAGTTTCATTAAATATATTACTATTAAAGTCTCCCGTCAAAATTATATCAGTATACGTCAAAGAAAGAGTCGAGATAATATTCGTCAATTCTGAATAGTCAATATTGCGATTGGGTCGATATACACAGCCAATTAGTATTTTGTTTGTTGTTCTATTATTCTTGATTTGAATAAATAGAGACTCTATTGCACTTCCCACAGAATTTCTACACATAACTTTAGCATTAAGTTTTTTGTTAATATAAATTGCAACACCACCAGCATGACCTACACGATCAGAACGAAAGACATTATAACCATTACAATCAATTAACGAATCACAGATATCAGACACAAACCAAGTTTCAGACACACAAATCACATCTACATTAGAGTTTACAAACATATATCTGAACTCATCAATTTTCTTGGCTAAACTTTGAGCATTAATATGGCAAATATGTAAGCCTGACTTCTGCTTTACAAGAACCCTTAGCATGGCATAGCTATTCGCACTGGAAACTACATTTTCATCTTGCATTTTAAAAATAAAAAGTACAATCCTGTCACACGCAATTTGCTAAAATTTACATCTATAAAACAACACACCTTAAAGGAAAAAACATAAATTTGATGCGAATTAATACTTATCTTAAAATCAATGGTTAAAATATAGTACTTATCATAAATAATTTTAAAACTAGTAAACTGAGACAGATGTTTGTAAAAGCTCCACTTATCAAGAGCGAAACGAATTACTGGCAGCGAGCACACCGGGACCAGCGGGAGCGGAAGAGTTGGGTGCTAAAGTCGGATCAGCTGCCAACGGTTCTCCCTGTGCCAAAGCTGCTTTGCCGTCCCGCTGCAGCTGCAAAAGCTCTTGTATGCTGCCCACGCAGACAACATTTGCTCTCTCCGAAAGCTTTACATGCACAAGCCCTCTACGCGTAAAGACAGCGTGCAAAAGCTTTCCCTTTTTTTGTTTCATCGCCTCTTTGAAAATATCATAATTGTCTTTAGTGAGCTGTTCATTTATATAAAAGAGGGCAGGAGAGTCAATGCCTAGCAATTGTAAGCTAAGTTGTTGTTTTGTCTCGCGACGGTAAGCAGCAATTGCTCTCAAAAGTCCAGCTTTTTCGTGCAAGTTCTCCAACTTGACAATTATTATTGGGTCAAGTACAGTGCGGGTACGGATCGACTGCTTGACTCTGAAAATTTCCCTAATCTTTGGTGCCGGGCTAAGATGTAGTGAAAAACATAAGGAGTTAAAAATACTCCTCAGTTTCTCTCCCTCAATGCAGGGAACGCCGTGTATACGAAGATCACACATTACAGCCGCGTTGTTTTGTGCGGCAAGCTTAGCCTCCAGTTGACCCACACGTGATTTCAGGTCATGCACCTCTACAAGCTCACCTTCCAGCTGATGGACTCGTTGGCTCAGGCAATGCATTTCATTGCTCATGCTGTTGAGCCGCTCTTGAAGAACACTCAGTATCCGCTCTTCAGCCGACCGCATGCTGGCAGTGATGAGATGCGCTTGCTCCTCAAAGCGTTTGTTGACAAGTTCCGTCAGCTGGAACGCTGGTGCATCTGAGTCGCGCTTATTTTTAAGCTCAGTGTTGGTGTTTTCGCGCACACGCTTCGCAGTAGACGGCATTTTTCACGTATGTTTGTGTGTACTTTGAGTGATTTATAATTGAGTGTTTTTGTTTACGTTTTGTCTGTTGGTTTGATTTGTATGTGTTTGTGTGTTCAAAGGGCAAATAAATATGTGCAACTAAATGCCGAATTAAATAAATAAAAACTTTGTTTGTTCAATGTTTGTTTTGTGAAAGATATTAACAACACCACGATCAGTGGATTCACAACAGTTTATTTATTTTTATGTGCTTTAATGTTTAATTAATACAAAAATGACGGAGAACACTTTAAATGCGTGTGATACTATCGATACTCGATTCTCGAATAAAAAATTAAAAACTTAATCAAAGAGCCTGTTTAATGTAAATTTTTAAATACGGAAGATTTCACGTCCTCCTTTTACTTTCTTTTTTGGTACTGAACAAGCATGCAGTGACTCAACTACTGTGAATTTAGTTGCTAAATTTTTCCAATCCGACTATTCATCTATTCCTGTTTCTAACACATTTTGCTCCCATAATTTCCGCATCATCGCTTCTAACTGCTATTAAGTCCGTAAAACTTTCTTATTCTCCTGGGCCTGATCATATTCCAAGTTGTGTGTTAAAGGAGTGTAGCTCTTCTTTAACTCATCCCTTAAACTTTTTAATTCTTCCTTTGGAAAGACTCCTTTATCATACCTCTTCATTAAAAATGTAGCAAGTCTGATATTTTTAATTACAGAGGTATTGCAAAGTTGTCTGCTATCCCAAAAATATTTAAAAAACAAGTAAGAATGCTATAGTCGAGTATACCCGACTACAAAACTCCCTGTACCCAGGTCAAAAATTTCCGATCGCATCTTGGTACACTTACACATACACAAAGACGCACTTACACAAGCGACAGCGCATGCGAGGCATTTTAAGTGGTTGCTGTACTGCTTCTTGCCTCCATCGCTGCAGTACTGTTTCATGTTTGTTGAATAACTTTCGTGTTTATTTTCCGATCGTCTTGATATTTAAACAGTAGATTAAGAGTGACTAAAGCAGGGGTGCGCAAATCTGCCTTATGGATGTGCACGCATCAATACAAATAAAAGAAATCGCACGCACACATGGAACTAACTTTTTTTTATTTCAATGTGTACACAGAAAAAATAGGAACATGTTTCGTCAAAAAAGTAAAAATAATGGAAAATGCTTATGATTAATTGAATTCATCAATATTTATTTTAATTTTTCTTAATGATAGTTTTAGTACTGAAAAAAACGAAATGACAATTTAAAAAATGTGAATAGAACACATGCGTCGGACGGTTCACAACGAAGTGAAGCTTTCCGTTTTTCAGTGCATCATAAATGATAAGCCAACAACAAAATACATTCGGATTAACACCGAAAAAACGAAGCAGTAAAATTGTTTTTGGATTGCCAGCAACGAAAGTTGACGGAAAGCGAAAAGTGAAAAATTGTTTGTGTAATTTCTCAATGTGCACCAGAAGCTTACCTATGTGTAAGAATCATACACTTCCATTTGCTATGTGCAATACAAAAACAAATGTGCGTCGTGTGCATAGGCGCTGCGCACCCCTGGACTAAAGTATCGTACATGCCAAATTCCAAAGCTATATCTTTAAAAGTGTGGCTAATCGTTTTGATCGAATTGCGGGGGAATGGGGGGAGATATCTGAGATCGGAAACAAATTTGATCTACGTATACAGGAACCTACATTCCAAATTTGGTGTCGCTAGACAGACAGACGGACATTTGCACAAATCCAATACACCTTTTTACCCATTGTATGGAAACAGGTAATAATTACAGAAACTTTGCAGCATCTCTGTAAATCTTTAATTTTTTCATCCCAACATGGTTTTATAAGGCGTCGGTCTACTACTACCACCCTGCTAGAGTTTTCATATATTATAAATGAATCATTCTAAAAGAAAATGGAAACTGATATCATTTACACTGACTTCAGTAAGGCATTTGACTCTGTAAACCATGAGCTATGGATTTTTAAACTTAATTGGTTTTTGGTATTGGTTTCCCTATGTTTTTACTGTCTTGGATTTCTTCTTATTTAAAAAATAGAACCCAAATAGTACTACTTAAATTTCTATACCTGTTTTTGTAACTTCTGGTGTACCCCAAGGAAGTCACCTTGGTCCTTTATTTTTCACACTCTTTATTAATGATCTTCCATCTATTTTATTACACTCTCGTATACTCACATATGCAGATGATGTAAAACAGATTCTATCCTTTAACATTCCTTGGGCCTTTAATCACTGAAAGCTCGCTTCAAAGTGATTTGAAGGCTATTAAGCCCGTATTTTCACCGGGACCTGATGGTGTACCAGGCTGCGTGCTCAAGTACTGTGCTGAAGGTATTTTTAAGCCATTATATTTTCTTTTTAAATTGTCCGTGGAGTTGTGCTCTTTCCCCAATAGTTGCAAAGAGTCATTTATTATTCCTCTCCATAAAAAAGGAAACAAGTCCAATGTTGAGAACTATAGAGGTATTTCTAAGTTGTCTGCTATTCCTAAGATTTTTGAGAAATTAATATACTTCTAATACTACATATAATATTCTAATACTTCTCAACTTCAACATTTATGTAGATCTATAATTTCACCCTGCCAGCATGGCTTTGTGAAATATAGATCTACTACAACTAACCTATTGGAATTCACTTCTCTTGTTATTAAGGGATTTCAATCTAAAATGCAAACAGATGTTATTTACACTGATTTCAGTAAGACTTTTGACTCTGTTAATCATTCTCTTTTACTTCACAAACTTCATCTTCTGGGATTTCCAAATAACAAAATTCTTTGGATCTCCAACTATTTAACTCTTAGCACCCAAAAAGTTTATTTCAAAAGCTTAGTCTCCAAGTCTGTTCAAGTTACTTCCGGAGTTCCATAAGGAAGTCATCTTGGCCCCTTATTATTTACTATGTTCATCAATGACCTTCCTTCGGTCGTAAATCGTTCTCGGGTGCTGATGTATGCCGAAGATGTTAAACTTTGTCTGTCATTTACTGATTTCCTGTCTGGTCAAAGGTTGCAAACTGATCTTGACAGTTTTCAAGCCTGGTGTCGGGTAAATTTATTAAATCTTAATTGTGGTAAGTGTAACGTAATGTCCTTTTACAGGCGAATGCCCTTCTTCAACAATTATATTCTTAATGGTAAGCCCCTTGTTCGAATTGAGTCGGTTGAGGATTTGGGTATCCTTTTAGATCCCAAACTTAAGTTTGACAAGCATATCTTTTCCACCGCTAATCGTGCCTTTGGTGTCCTGGGTTTCATTAAGCGTTGGTCGAAAGAATTTAACGATCCCTACATTACTAAAACTCTTTATACTTCTCTTGTGCGACCTATTCTTGAATATGGGTCTTGTATTTGGTGTCCCCAATACAGGATTCATCAGGATAGATTAGAATCGGTACAAAAACAATTTCTGCTCTTTGCACTCCGGGGTCTTAACTGGAATCCTAATACTCGCCTAATACTATCGTAGTAGACTCTTACCAATAAATCTGCCTTCTGATCGTAGAACCATGCTTGGTGTAATTTTCTTACACCTTTTCTTCTTAAACTTATTCATGGGGAAATTGATTTTTCTGAATTAATCAGCCAAATTAGTTTTGCAGTTCCGATCAGAAGTTCTAGAAAGTTCTAGAAGTTCTCTTCAAACTTGTAGTTCTAATTATGCTATTCATAACCCATTTGGAATCTTATGTTCTAACTATAACAATCTTTTCCATTTAGTAAGTAATGCTACTGCAATTTCTACACTTAGAACTTTACTCTTACGCTACTTATGTAATCCTTAGAGTCTTTTTGGATAATGTTATTTTTGTATTTAGTTTGTATTTGCATTGTCCGCGATCTTCCGCTACCGTACGTTATGCGGCGCGCCCCTCGGGTGGTTGGGCGGGAGGCGGGTTGCATTTATGCTTGGGTATAGAAAAAAAAAAAAAAAAACTAGACTACGTCAACGTGACTTAAATTATGTGCAACTTTGGTGCTTGGTTAATCATCTTCCTCTGAATTGCTGAAAGAGCATGTTTATGAATTTCTGTCGATCTAAACCCTATCTTGGTATATATACCATTGATAACTTTCCAGAAAACGAGAGAAACATTGTACAAGGAGAAGCTCAAGTGGGTCAATTGTACGCGAGGACCTTGATGCAAATAATAGGGTCGGTAATAGATGAGCGGATGCAGTACCTCCACAAAATAATGTCAAAATGGCAATCAGGATTCAGCTGAATAATGTACATAATGTACAATAAATATTCAGTCATATGGAAAATCATGAGCAAAGAAAAAGCACAACGTAAAAGAGCTCTGTAACAATTAAATAAAGAACTTGACGCCTCTATTAATATAATTAGTTTAGGACGCTAAGATGCAGATGGATAGAAAATGATTCTTCTGGAGCAATGCAAACACTCAATGTGTGATGGACACGGTGCATATGAGACCCTAGAGGGAATTTACGGTCCTTTATTTGAAATTAATGTTAATAATTTGATGAAATTATTGCCAAAATTACGCAAAAACAACTATCGACAAAGGTTGGGCGAACAGTTGGCAAGTAGTTAATAGCCGATCATCTTAATATCAATACAATTTTTTTATATTAGGATAATAGCCTATAATAAAACTAATTCCATATTTTTATGCTATACGAAAAGTTTTATGAAAGACATGAAAAAGTTCGGTACCTATATCCCACTACATACCCTCCAAGGACTTCGGCAGCTAGGACGGCTAACAAAGGCAAAACAAGTGGAGGAGAACTAAATGGTGTCAAGCAATCGATGTGCACTTTTGAATGCAGAATGGACATGAATATTATTAAAATACACATACTTGAAAATTAAATGATAATTGGGAACTTAAACGGTCGAATAGAGCCGCAGCAAGCATTTGCCGAGAGTGATGATTCTGAGTCGATAAGCAATACTCTTACTGGACAATGGAAACTGATAGAAATTTGGAAATCATTTAAGCTCAGGGTACTCCACGATGGGACAAGCAGTGAAGTTGCAGGCAACCTGAAAGTCATTCGAGGACAATCAGGTTCCGCAATTGTTTACTGTTTTATTGAAGGATAATGGGACGATGCTGTGGTTTATATGGAGGTGAAACCTGAAATTTTTCTGCACACTTTCCCATAACGGTCAATTCATGTATGCAGGCATCTCTGCACCTTACTGAGGCATAACACAATGCAGCCGAATTTATGCAAAGGTTACCAAAAAAATGTTTCAAGCAACCATGGCATCACGCGGAACACATTGAGTCACAACTCAGCAAGAAATAGGACAATGCAACTGCTAAGATATCTCAGGCTTCATGACACAGTGGAAAGTAAAACATCGTGTCAAAGACAGCGAACTGCGTACAAAGAACACTGTAGAACAAGTAAAAATGCTCTAGTCGAGTATATCAGATTTCGAAACTCCCTTTACATAGGTCTCAAACTTCCTAACACATCTTCGTCCACTTACACATGCACAAAGACGCTCACACACAAGCGACAACGCAAGCGAGACATTAAGTGGTGGCTGTGCTGCTTCTTTATAGTTGCTGAGGTCGAAACTTCCATCCGAACGGACAAGGCCTAATCGAATTTTCTTTTGACATTGATAAAGAATATATATGTATACTGTTTAGGGTTGAAGATGTCTCCTTCTGCCTGCTACATACAATTGCACAGTTTCCTTATACCAATTTTATGGGTACAGGTAGTAGAATAACCTCGAAGTATCTATTAACTCGATAATCGGTAGTTGCTTAAAAATTGAATGAATGCAAAGGAAGAAATCGCAGCCAACTTACCACAGCTAGCGACATACTTTAGCAGAATGCGGTCTAATGTTTATCCTTTGGCCATGCACAACTTTGGCTTTTAACAAAATTTCCACTGCTGTAAAAAGGAGACCCAGAGGAGGTTGGAAGCTACAGAGGTATATCGTTCTTGAACTCCATTTGAAACTATTTACAGCACTTATTCCAAAAAGGTTAACAGACTTTGTAAACAACAACATCTTACTGAGAGAGAACCAAAGTGGATTCCGAAAAGGTTACTCTACAGTAGATAGCATAATTAATTTAACAAGTGCAAAAGAGTACATGCTGCAGAAAAGAAGCTTTGTTTTTTATCGACTTTAAAATTGCCTTCGATAGAAGTGATAGGCGAAGTCTAAAGCTAAGCAATGAAGGAGTATCCACAGAAATGTTTAAAATGTTGCATTCAAGCAGGACTGTTACTTAGCCCACTACTCTTTGCGTAATTCGTAGACGACATTGTAGCAGTTTATCTCGGTAGAGTGTTCTCGAAATAAAATTTATAGAACACTTATGTACGCGGCTGACATGGTAATCCTTGCCAGTTCTCCTGACATGACAATATTATAACCGACGCAACAAACCATAAAATCATTGACAAAACCAAGGGCAGAGAGATTGAAGAAAGACAATACATTAGTGCACCATATGTAAATAACCTAACAAACCGGCACAACAAAAAGAATACCAGACGCACACTCCAAACACCTAATGTACGCATACAAAACACACACTAACACAAGAAGTCTATTTACGAACACAAAAGACAAAATATTACAACATCACGTCATATACGAAATCAAATGCAACGGGAAAGAAGGCGAAAGATGCAACGGGATATACATAGGAACAACAAAGCGAGCGCTTGGTACAAGAATTGCCGAACATAAATAACACGCGAATAAGGGAAAATGACATCAGCGCTTGCGCAACATATTACAACAACAGATCACACAGCTGATTTTGACAGCAACAAAATATTAGACACTAGCAGATAATATCCCGGCCTTGCCCGGGGAAATATTTAGATAAAAATGCATTTTTTATTTTCTTAAATTTGACTACTTTCGTCAACCGTAAGAAATACAACTAAGTAGTCAAGCCACGTGACTAATGTTTTTGCGTAAGGTTATGGAAATGACTTTGGAAAAAAAAACAAAAAAATGTCACACTCATTTGTCCTTGACTTCCATTTCCCGCCCGTGGCGACACGGAGTAGATTTTCCAAAATCATTTGGCATTTTGAGCCAATTTCAACAATAATACTAAGAATCCAAATTAAATCTTTCCAACTGTTTTCCGCCCGTTGTATTGCCCGCAAAGTACCGAAGTTTTTGTATTTATATTTGGAAATTAGTATAAAGCCACATGTATTTTTCAAAACCGATAGCACATGTGACGAATTATTTAATGTGAGGTGCTTTGAAAATTAGTTTCAAAATGATTGAATGATAAACAGAAGTTTGAAAATGAGTTTGAAGTCAATTGGACGATAATCAAAAAAATTGCATACAACAGTTTTCCACGTATTTTCTGACCTTAGGGATAGATTTTCCAAAATCTTTGGACACCGCGCCTATTATGTGTTTGGGTAGAACAATGAAAATGAGTTTGACGCCAATCACATGAAAATTAAAAATGTCGAATGCCAGAGTTTTCCACAAATTTTCCGACCATAGGGCTGAATTTCCAATAATCGGTGATACACGTGTCGAATTATTTTATGTAAAGAGCTTTCAAAATGAGTTTGAAGCCAATCGGACGATAATCAAAAAAGTTTCATACAACAGTTTTCCACGAATTTTCCGACTTTGGTGGTAGATTTTCCAAAATCTTTGACCATTTCGCCTATTATTTTTTCCCATAGAACCTTGAAAATAAGTTTGAAGCCAATCGCATGAAAATTAAAAATTTCGAATGCCAGAGTTTTCCACCGATTTTCCGACCATGTGGTCGAGTTTCTCAAAATCGCTGATACACGTGTCGAATTATTTTACGTGAAGACCTTTGAAAATGAATCTGAAGGTGATCGGACTAAAATTCGACTTTCGCCCATACAACCTTGAGACCCCCATTTTCCGCCCATGGGGGTGGATTTTCCAAAATCGGTGAAATATGTGTCAAATGAATTTTTGTGTAGTACTAGTAGTACCAAAATCCCGTCTTAGTGTGCACTTTCATCATAGATGGAAGCTTCAGTGAAAATTTCAGCATCCTAGCTCTTATGGTTTGGGCTGTGCGATGATTGCCAATCAGTCAGCACGAACTCTTTTATATATATAGATTGAGAGGAGAGAACGAACGAGACTGACGCTAGAGAACCTACGAATACAAGGGGAAAACACAGTATACCACAAAGACATTGAAAAGAAAAACATTTTCACGCAGCGGCAATAGAAGTTGACTAACAAAACTTGACTAACAAAACGCGTAGAGTAAAGAAATAAAACGACGATGGAAAAGCATAAACAAAAGTGCCTTTTAGACGTAGGAACAATGACGACACTGTAGAAAATACTACAATAACTTTAATGTATGTATTTTAATGTAAATCGAAAAGTTTGTTAAGCCTTTATAATACATACATGTATTATGCTCCTATAATCTTATTGAAAATAACTATTTCAACGATTGTTACATCAGCAAAATATCAAACATTTTCAGAGTTAGAACGGAAACACTCAAGCTTGGATCCCTGTGTAGTCTAAGGGTTAGAGAGGACATTGCACACTTCTGTGCAGTTTGACTGATTTTCAGCGAATTAAGATTGAGAGCACGGAGAAAAACAATACTCACAGAAGAGAAGCTAAATGACTTCTTTATGGCTCAAATTTGGATCTACAGGCTCAGTAGGTGTCTGAACCATCTTCATAACTATCTGGTTGACTTTAAGAGGCGCCACTAAATCTGCTTCTGTTTTTGCTAACAAGTTTTTGGTCGCTTCTTTTCATTTTTACCAATTTTTAAATTCACTCTTAAAATAATCACATTGATGCCACCAGTCACTTAAAATCGGCTGTTTTAAACCAAACAGTTGCCCCAATTGCAACATTTCTGATACATAGCTTAAGAATCGATTGATAAATTGAAGTTGCTTTTTGCGCACTTTAACAAACAGTTAACTTTGATTAACAATAAGCTTAGGCCGAAAAATCGGCTCTTAATGGTAAATAGAGTTAATACTTTTTAATGTTAAATATTGAATAAAAAAAAAGAATAGAACCGTTTAGCTTAAAATACAATAAATGTCTAAATGTTATGTTATGGTAAATCACACTGTTCATAAATTCATGAAGGCTGACAGCTTAGATAAATGCAAGCCAATAATAAACATCAACTACTACTACTACTTCCGAACCCACAATTAAGCAAAAGTATTCGAGACTGTTCGGCAGTCAGGAAATTCCGACTTACTCTTGTAGTCCGAATTGTTCCACACTTAGTTGTATATGAAAGCTCTGAGCGACATTTGCATGGTATTTACTATTACTCTATTTGGAAACAAACACACCCGATTCAGCAAGGCACTTTGAATACCAAAAATTAAAACTTTGGGTCATTCTTAGCCTTAGTAGTTTTGTGTTAGTATATAGTTATGTACATATGTATGTATGTATAAGTATATGTGCTGACAAGTTCCTTCACACATCTTAAATAAAGTGGTAATAAATGATGACAGTTTTATAATTTTATAGATGCTTTTAATATTAATGTATACAAAATATGCAGACATATTGATTTACTATTTCATTTCACAATTTAAAACTAAGTGAAAATATAATTTACTGCATGATGTGCATATTGTTCAAATCAACAAAACATAAAACTTACATTTGTACATAATACATAATATGTACTTATTATAAATGTAGGTATGTGTGCGTGTGTATATGTACATACATACGAAAATATGTATGAGCATGTGCATACAGATTTTGATGGAATTTTTCCTAAAGCTTTGTACGCTCGCCTTCATACACATGCGTATTCGTATTCACGTGTGCAAAATACACGAGTGTATATACATACATATTTATAAACGAGTATAGCTTGTAATCAATCTTCTTACCGACAGATGACAACGATTGGTGTTCGTTAGATTTTCCAGCTGCATTGTTATTAGATAAATGGTTTTGTTGTTGCAAAAGGGAATGTGCGGTGGAGTGTTGCTGCGGTTGTTGACCCTGTCCTTGAGAGTGCATTTTTACCGTTTGCTCCTCATATATGTGTGTATCTGACCGACGAAGTTCAAATTTGGTATAAAATCAATATGTAAGCCACAATAAACAGCAATGACAACGCAATTAAATCACTCGATTCTAATTTAAGAAACCCGTCATCTATCTGCAATTCAAATATACTATATTTAATAAATACCAATCAACAGTTGCAAAAAGCTTACAATTCTCAATAACAAATTCAATGCAGCTCCAGCTGCTTCAACTTGGTTTGGGCTATGTTGACTAGTTAATAGGGATGGGCGATATTTACATTCTTGTTACTTATTAAAGTATCTTTTAGGAACAAGTCACGATAACAAGATTACACAATTTCAAATTTGCAATTTTCAGCCTTTAAATGCTAATGATTGGCCCACTTTTAGGCCATAATTAGGTCCCTGCCAATTTTCGTGACTGCTATGATTTCTCTGGGAATGGCGACTTATAGGTGCAGATGGTGGCAGTAGGAATCGGTGTTCCACCATCCACCATCTTCCCATGCGTTCCCTGATGATGTGCTCAGTGTGAATAGCCTATTACCCGTGTCGAAATTTGACTATCCGTCTCACCATCTCATTTGGATGTTCCTAACCCACACGTTCCTTTTCGATTGTTGGTTATAAGCTGCATGTCGTTGGCACCAGTTTTACGTGCGCCAGCTAGCATCGGCTTAAGGGCGAGTACGACCGTGATACACTGGGCGGCAATTTAAACAACAATCATTTATATTCTACTCTCAACAAACTCGTCAACATTTACCTATAAGCTTTGGCTACCTCTCAATTCTGTGGCAGCTGTATACGTTACGTACAAATTGCATGTGCCATCCCTACCTTTATGTTCCACTTT
The DNA here is from genome assembly GCA_037075165.1 of Hirtodrosophila histrioides. NCBI lineage: Eukaryota > Metazoa > Arthropoda > Insecta > Diptera > Drosophilidae > Hirtodrosophila > Hirtodrosophila histrioides. Next base: position 1,330,926 of record JBAMCL010000177.1, on the reverse strand, counting down.
TCGAATTGTTCGTTGAATACCCTACAATATACTCACTTCGCCCGCTTATGCTGCCCTCATTTCACCCATCAAAAAAAGTTTCGCTTCTCTATTAATCTTTAAATTTATTCGACATTTTTTTGTTTCTAATTCTAATAAAATTTTTTAAACATATATTTTTGATTGGTTTGTGCAGCGTATTTAATTTGGACGTTGATTTACTAATACGAGCAGCACTTTCCAGTTGCCCAACGACATCAAGCACGGGCTTGTTAACGCGCGGACCCAGTCAATATGAAACCCAGCTCCCGCCCAACAGACCGAGGAGCGCGCCGCATAACGTGCGGTAGCGAGATCGCGGACAGATAAATAATTACAAAATAAATATTATTTCTATATAAATGTAGCTACATATCAAATAATAAAATAAAAAGCAAAAAGTAACTATATTATTACATATTAGATGATAACGATTGTTATAATTAGTACATAATATATGAAAAGAGTCATGGATAGCGTAATTATTATTACAAACTTGAAGAGAAAAAGGGAGAAAGTATCTAGAACATATGATCGGAACTGCAAAACTAGAAGAATCAATTTCTCCATTAATTAGTTTGTGTAAGAAAATTTGTTTTTTTTTACTGATTCTGTTCTATCCTGATTTACCTTGTATTGGGGACACCAAACACAAGACCCATATTCAAGTAAAGGTCGAACAAGAGAAGTATAATGAGTTTTAGTAATGTAAGGATCGTTTGTCAAATTTTAGCTTGGGATCTAAAAGGATACCCAAATCATCAACTGACCTAATTCGAACAAGCGGCTTGTCATTAAGAAAGTAATTCTTTAAAAAGGGCATTAGCCTATAAAATGGCATTACGTTATACGTACCACAATAAAGATTTAATGAATTTACCCGACACCAGGCTTGAAAACTGTCAAGATCAGTTTGCAACCTTTGACCTGATGGGGAAATCAGTAAATGACAGACAAAGTTTAACATCATCGGCATACATCAGCACCCGAGAGTTAAAACAGAAGGAAGGTCATTTATGAACAATGTATGTATATAATAAAGGGCTAAGATAACATCCGTGTGGTACACCGAAAGTAACTTGAACAGATTTGGAAATTTAGCCTTTGAAATAAACCTTTTGGATTCTAAGAGTTAAATAGTTGGAAATCCAAAGAATTAAGTTATTAGGAAATCCCAGAAGATGAAGCTTGTGAAGTAAAAGAGAATGATTAACAGAGTCAAAAGCCTTACTGAAATCAGTGTAAGTGACATCTGTATGCATTTTGGATTGAAATCCCTTAATGACAAGAGAGGTATATCCCAATAGGTGAGTGGTAGTATTTCTATATCTCACAATCCCTTGCTGGTAGGGTAAAGTTATTTATTCACATAATTGTTAAAGTTGAAAAGTTAGTAATTTTTCAAAAATCTTAGGAATAGCAGTCAACTTAGATATACATCTATAGTTGTCAGCATTAGAGTTGTTTCGTTTTTAATGGAGAGGAATCATAAATGATTCTTTCCAAATGTTGGGGAAAGAGCACAACTCCACGGACAGTTTAAAAAGAATAAATAATGGCTTTAACATACTTTCAGCACATTACTTAAGCACGCAGCCAAATCAGGTCCCGGTGAAAATATGGCCTTTAAATCACTTAGAAGCGAACTTTCAGTGATAAAATGCCTAAAATACAATTGAAGTTATTTACATGATAAGGATAAGTTGAAACTGATTGATAAGGTTGTGAACTATAAGTCGTTGAAAAAATTCGGCGAAAAGATCGGCAAAAGCCTGATCTGAGTCAGCTGTCGTTTCTTAAAAAATACGGTTGATGGAAGGGTTGAAGCGTCTACGCTTCGCATTAACAAAGTTATACGACCTTTTAGGATGCCGCTGAAACTGTAGCCTACAGCGTCTGAGGTAGTTGTTATAACAGTGTATATTAAAAGCAGAGAAGTTAGATTAAGCAATCAAATATCGAGAGTAATCCAAGAAACAGCTAGATTCCTTGAACTTCTTGCACATTCTCGACTTTCTATTGTTAAAGTTATTTAATTCCCTTGTATGCCACATAGGTTTGTTAGAACTATATGGCTTAAACAACGGACCGCAGCAATCAAATAATGAATTTAAAGTAAATTAAAATTTTTTAATTGCTCTATCCATGTCTGTATATATGTAAAGCTAGAACCAGTTAGTCTGAGATAGAAGTTGAGCGAGTTTAGAAAAATGGGTTTGCTTTGCAAGTAGCAAAGTACTACTTTACTATCTGGGCTTAGCACCTTGGCTGGTAAGTCAATCAACACTTCTAAACTTGGGTCATAAGGATTTTCATATATATATATATATGGTCAATTCGGAAGACAGATAAGGAGGAGGGGTCCAAGACAAAAATAAGATCAAGCATTTTATGTAAAGAATTTGGAATACCAATAATTTGATACAATGACATCCCAAATGAATTGTCAATAAAATCGTGCTGATATGTGGAAGCAAAGAATATAAAGTCATACAGAAGGCGCATCTCATACAACGAAAAATGTTCTGAGGGTACCCATTTCAAAATACCCATATTTTGCTTGGTGAGCACTGACTTAAATACTCGTATATATCATTAGCCAGCGAGAGTTTTTCAAGGCAGTAGTGCAGTGGGATGTGGTGCAGCGCGTTGTCACGGTGGACGACCTGTGTTCAAGCCCAGCTGGTGGCAGCTGGTTAACATACATTTTTTTTATTTTTCCATAATTTTTTGTTTTTTTGTTAATTGGTATTATTTTTCAACTGTTCGGTTTGTTGTACTTAATTTATTTTTATTATTTGTGATTGATAGAAGCGGATAGATAGATAAACATATGAATGAATAAACAAAGAATTTTTTATTTTACATTTAATACTTCTATTAATTTAAAAAAAAATTAATTAATTAATTAATAAATTATTAAATATAGACAAGCAGCTTCATAAAAAAACAAGTAAGAACGTTGCAGTCGGCGGTGGCGTCCGACGGCGGACGCACCCGACTGCAGAATACTATGTTCCCAGTCCTATGTATATAATATGGTTATTTGTGAGTTCAGAAAGAAACGCGATTTTGCTCCTTTGGGTGCGTGGGGGTGGGGGGGTCCAAAAATTTTTGATGCAGTTTTATCCAGGCGGTCAACGTTAGTCTCTATGCCAAATTTGGTGACTCTAGCTCTACTGGTGTGGGAGATATAGGTTTTGCTCCATTGGGGGGGTGGGGGTGGGGGGTCCAAAAATGTTTGATGCAGTTTTATCCAGGGGGTCAACATTAGTCTGTCTGCCAAATTTGGTGACTCTAGCTCTACTGGTGTGGGAGATATAGGTTTTGATCCATTGGGGGGGTGGGGGTTGAGGGGTCCAAAAATTTTTGATGCAGTTTTATCCAGGGGGTCAACATTAGTCTGTCTGCCAAATTTGGTGACTCTAGCTCTACTGGTGTGGGAGATATAGGTTTTGCTCCATTGGGGGGGGTGGGGGTGGAGGGGTCCAAAAATTTTTGATGCAGATCTGTCAGGAATCTCAACTTTAGTGTGTATGCCAAATTTGGTAACTCTAGCTTTAAAAATGTGGAAGATACAGGTTTTCCCCAAATTTTGGGGGAGGGGTTGGAGGTGGGGGGCTGATCTTGACACTTTATAAACTGACGATATACACCAACATGTGTGCCAAATTTGGTTGCTCTAGCTCAAAGATAAAGGCAAAAAAATTGCGCTCATACGGACAGACGGACAGACGGACATTGCGCAAACCCAATATACTATTTTTCCCTTCGGGAACATAGTATAAAAATATTGTTCCCAGTCATAATCGCAGGCAGGTTTGAACCACAGGTGCACCATCAGCAGCATCAGGACAAAGTACTGCATCTCATCTCACTGCACTACTGTCATCAACGACATATGGTGGCAAATGGCAAATAAGTAAGCAACGAGCAATCTCGAGCATAAAAAAGAATGAAAACTGTGATTTGGACTGTGCATGCCGAGGCTTGGCTCGTTTGAAACGAAGCAAAACGGAATCTATTTTTAGAATCTTTACCCCGTGGACCGAGCCCGCCCGCATCATCAAACGTGAAAACAAATCGACGAAATTTTTGCTTGTGATGCGCCTTCTGTATGACTTTATATTCTTTGCTTCCACATATCAGCACGATTTTATTGACAATTCATTTGGGTATTTTGAAATGGGTACCCTCATAGAACATTTTTCGTTGTATGAGATGCGCCTTCTGTATGACTTTATATTCTTTGGTGGAAGTCAACACGCTGGAATCAGAACTTGAAATCCAGGTAGTACCGGCAGTATTAAAGTCACCTGGAACTACAGGAAAATCACGATCACAAAGCATAGAAGAGACAAAGTGTATAGCGGAAGTATGCAAAGAGTACACAGATAAATCTGAAGAAGGGGGAATATAAGAAGAAGTAATATAAAGCAAACACCATAAATACTCAATTTTAAAGCAACTAATTCAATATCTATAGAATTATCAATTATTATAACCTCTGAAGATAAATTTGCATCAATAGCGATAAGAACACCACCACCAAGACCAGTAGTTTTCTTTATATGGCGAATTTATTAGATAGAATTTCAGAATTAAGGTTTTCGGGCCTTAACCATGTTTCCGAAAAGGCAACGACTTGAAAAGGAAATGTTAGTACCCTATTAAAGTAAAGATTACTAAGTTTACTACAAAGACCTCTTAAATTCTGATAGCCAAGTGAGAGTGAGGCTGTTAGTTTTTGTCAGAGATGACAAGAGGTGGTTTAAAACTACCACCAGAAGACGATTTTTCTTTTTAATCCCTGTTCCCATAAAATGGGTAAGAGGGGGGTATTAATTTGTGAAAATGTATGTAACAGGCAAAAGGAGACATCTCCGACCCTATAAAGTATATATATTCTTGATCAGTATCAAAAGAGATTTCGATTTGGCCATATCCGTCTGTCTGTCTGTCCGGATGAACGCGTCGATCTCAGCAATTATAAGAGCTAGAGACACCAAATCTGGACTGTAGGTTTCTGTATACCATACGCAGGTCAAGTTTGTTTCCGATCTCAGATATGTCCCCCGTTCCCCTGCAGTTCGATCAAAACGTTTCACAGCCACACTTTTAAAGATGTAGCTTTGAGATTCGACATGTACAATACTTTAGTCACTTTTGATCTAATGTCCAAATTTAATAAACACGGAAGTTATTCGACAAATAAGATTCAGTAGTGGGGGATAAAGCAGCACAGCCACCACTTAAAATGACTCGCTTGCGTTTTCGCAAAACAAATGTTTATGAAATGACAATAAATATGAAGTATTTTTTAAACGAAAATGTAATACAAACCTTATCATTATTCAAAAAAATACTTGCACACAATCCAGCTTACTTTTCAGGTAAATTATTCTACGATGTAAGCGAAGAAAAAGGGTACCAATTTCCAGCTAAAGTAATCAATAATACAAGCAATGAACTGTGGACAGAAATGAAATCAAACACAACACAGCTTACTTTTTAAAATAAAGCAGCGGACTTGTAAGCGATTACTTTTTTGTTCACAGTAAGCAGCATTGTCGACGCGTCTGCTGAGATTTGCTCATACAAAAATAAGCTACGATGCAATCAGCGTTTAGATAGGCAAGGAAGCGCTTCCAGCTTACAAGTAAGCATTACGTAAGCGCTTACTTCAGCGCGCGCTTTCCCGTTGGGAAACGGACGGATGTGGTACACGACGAAATTCAACAGGTAAGTTTTCAAAAAAAATTAATTTAACTAACAAAAACTTAACTAATGGATTTTATTTTCTAATTCTAGGTCAGTTTGGGTCATTTGGCGGATTTGGTGTAGCTGTGTGTGCCCGTGCGTGTTTTAGGGGCATTTGTAGGCCGTGGCTGCGCTTACCTGTGATGCTGCGGTTCAGCGAGCGGGCTGCAGCCGGCTGTGCAGATCAGCTGTTGCTCTGGCTCACTGGGGGTAAGTAATTTTCAGGCCAACGGCATATGTATACAATGCTCATCCAACTTTGCACTTTGCAGGGCTCAAGACTGGACATGACCGGATTTATGCTGGGCCACGTGACAGGCAGTCGGTCTGCGTGCGTGCGTCGGGGCGGAGATACTCAACGCGCACTCTTCGGGCGCTCTAAGGGACGGGAACGGTCTCACCCGGTGTTCCGTTCTGCCGGTTGGTTGATGTCCAGAGCAGCTTCTAGATGCAAACGATTTCGCTGCTCTTCTTAGCAACTTCAGATAAGTTTATTGCTGCTTTTGCTGAAGGCGAGGTTATGTCGCGTTTTTTGTATTTTCTGATGCGTTGAATGTTACTTTTCAGTTGCACCGCACGCACAGTCCATACCCAAAATCTAACTATCTCGTGTTCTATTTTCTCAGTCTTTCCCTAATTCTGTCATCATATTCACCTTAGTCCTAGCCTATCCCAATTTCACTCACCTCTTTTGCCACACCCCCACTGCTGCACACATAGGTTCCTCTGTTCGCCGATAGATCTGTGATTCTTCCTCTTTTACCTTAATATCGCTTGTACCCATCAATACGTGTTAGCCGCACATAACAACCACACTATGGTTGCACGGATCGCAGATTCAAAGGAACAGGAGCGCAAGGGAGGCTAATATGCTGTCCAACGTAGGTCATCGCCAACACCAGATACTGAATCTCTTCCTCTACTGTTATGTTAGCCGGGCATGAAGTTGTCTATTGCTTCAGGTTCTTAGCATGAAAATTCCAAGTTTTCTTGCCTTGCAGTTTCTTCAAGTTATACAAGCAGTTTCCAACTGGCTTGACTAATCGACACTTGGTGTACTTATGACAGAACTTGGCATTTATGCGGTTCTTGAAGTCGCTGAAGATGAAATTACGTTTAAAGATTTCTTGTTCAGGTAGGTAAATAATCTCGCGCGTCTTCAAATTATAATGTTTCTTTGCTTTTTCATAAGCCAAATGGAGATTGTTTTGTACCTCTTGCATTGTTTTCCAAAAATTTTTGATGCAGTTTTATCCAGGGGGTCAACATTAGTCTGTATGCCAAATTTGGTGACTCTAGCTATGAAACTGTAGGAGATCTGCCTCTGTGAAAAACGTGTTTTGGGGATAGCATGTACCGATTAGGGAAAAGGGGGTGGGGGTGTCACCAAATTTTTGATGCAGATCTGTCAGGAATCTCAACTTTAGTGTGTATGCAAAATTTGGTGACTCTAGCTTGACACTTTATAAATTGAGGATATACACCAACATGCGTACCAAATTTGGTTGCTCTAGCTCAAAGATAAAGGCAAAAAAATTGCGTTCATACGGACAGACGGACAGACGGACATTTCGCAAACCCAATATACTATTTTTCCCTTCGGGAACATAGTATAAAAATTCGAAAAAGGGACAGAAAATAATACAAATTATTTTTATACTCTGTTCCCGAACGGATAAAAAGTATATTGGATTGCGAAATGTCCGTCTGTCGGTATGAACGCATTTTTTTCCACACCCTTGAAGCTAGAGCAACCAAACTTGGTACACATGTTGGTGTATACCCTCAATTTATGAAGTGTCAAGATCGCCAGAGTCACTAGAGTCACCTAATTTGGCATTCTAATGTTGATCCTCTGGACAAGTCTGCATTATAAAATTTTGACCTCCACACTCCCTCCCCAAAAATGAGCAAAGTATATCTCCCAAACCTTTACAGGTAGAGTCACCAAACTTGGCAGTATTGTGCTGTCAGATACGTCCGACTGCAACGTTCTTACTTGTTTTCTCTTAATTTTTGGGTTTTAATTTTGATTATTTATATTTTTTATGGCTTCGTTAATTACAGCATCGTCATTGGTGATACTTTTGTATGACTCGTTTGTTCCTGACATTCTATGTATTTGATGTGCAAAAGGCTAGGTATTTTTCGTGTGCGTTTTGTAGACAAGTGTGCGCGGATTTGATAAATTTTTGAGCTTATAGTGCACTTGCAGTATTTAAAGTAAGTTTTACTGCTTTCAGTCGCATTTTGGCACATTCAATTGCGGAAATCGGGTTGACCTAGCCACGATTCCCGGCATTTTTGCTTCTAAAAACCTTTTGGCATGTTTTTGGATAAAACGCTTTTAATCGATAGCACGAAGTAAAACATGCATAATATTGATGACGATTGCGACTAATAACTATTAATCTACAGTCTAAATTTTAAGTTGATCGGACAATAAACAAGGAAGTTATTCACGAAAGAAGATTCAGTGCTGCCTCGCTTACGCTGTCGCTTGTGTGTGTGCGTCTTTGTGTATGTAAATGTGGACGAACATGGGAAGTCTTAAACCTGTGTACTAGGAGTTTTGTAGTCGGGTATACTCGACTACTTGTTTAAATAAGAAGAAATCAAAAATAGGAAAGAGATAGATATAGCCTTGAGACTTGGCATGAATAATAATTGGGTCATTTAAAAGAATCAAGTCGATCAGATAACTAATGAAAGTCTTTCATGAAAGATTCCGTAATGAATTGCGGGGAGAAGTGACAGCTCGGCCACCTCTTAAAATGTCTTGCGTGCGCTGCAGACCACTGCCGCTTGGATGTGAGCGAAGTTATGTATATATGTATGTGTACATTTTCAAGTGGTGAGGTGGTGGTGTGATTGCAAATTTTAGACCATGGTACAGAAAGTTTCGTAGTCGGGTATATTCGACTACAGCAATCTTACTTGATTTAAAACCTATTTTGGCGCGCATTTTATAGGCATGAACTGAACATTCGGCTCGAATGTTGAAAATAACGACAAATGTATCGAATGTGTAATCGTGGAAACCTTCAGCACAGTACCTTAGCACGCAGCTTGGTACTCCTTCAGGTTTCAATGAATATACTGGCTTAATGGTCTTTAAATCACGTAGAAGCGAGCTTTCGGTGATAAAGGGACCAAAAATGAAATTGGAGTTAATTACGTGATAAGGATAAGGCGAAACCATTTGATAAGTCATTTGGACAATTCGGAAAAATATCGGCGATAGCCTGATCAGTTGATGGAAGTGTTGATAACCTACGCTTCGTATTAACGAAGTTATAGAACCTTTTAGGATCCCGCTGTAACTGATTCTTAGGTAGTTGTTATAATAGTGTATATTTAGCACAGAGAAGTTAGATAGGGCAATCAAATAGCGAGAGAAATCTAAGAAAGTGCTTGATTCCTTGAAGTTCTTGAACAATCTCGAGTTTCTATTTTTCAAGTTTATTAGTTTTTGCGTAAACCATAGTAGAATAAAAATATTTGATTGCACCATATGTGCAATCATAAGGCTGGGACCAGTGAATTTGTAATAAGAGCTGAGTTTAGTAAAATCGGATTTCTGAAATTAAGGAACTCGCTTACCACCTTTGCTTAGCACCCTGGCAGGTAGATCAATCAACACTTCCAATGTAGGGTGTAAAGGATTTTCAGGAATGGAGGAATCCAAAACAAAAATCAGATGAAGCATATTTTGTAAAGATATTGCGATACCAATGATATGACACAATGACATACCAACATCACAAAAACTACATTTAATAGCAAAAAATTTAATATATAGAACTTTCGGTTATTACAATCTCAGAAGACAAATCAACATCCACAAGGAGTGCGATCTTTTTTATATTTAGGGAAGTTTTTAGAAAGAATTTCGGAATTAAGAATGTCGGGCCTTAACCTTGTTTCAAAAAAAGCAACGAATTGAAAAAAATGTTCGATTATTTAGGTAAAGATTACTAAGTTTACTACAAAGACCTCTCACATTCTGGTAGCCAAGCGAAAGAGAGGTTGTTAGTTATTTGTTCTATCAGAGATGACAAGAGGTGGATTAGAACGAGAAGAAGGAAGTGAAACCGGAGAACGATTTTTATTTTTTGCAGTATATTCTTCAATTATTGAGTGATCCGGCGAAAATTCTTTACAACAAATATTGTCAAAGTTTTCGGCTGAAACACTTATTTCTAATGTCGATGTTAACATCGTCAGTTAGTAAAAGTAGTAGTAAAATTACCTTTGTTTAAAATAAAATTATAAGCTACTAACATTTATGGGAAATTTTTAAAGTAATTTAGTACATGTGTTATATTTAAATATTGATCAAATTTGCAATGCGAAAATCGGCTTGGGCTTGAACCGTCAGCCGATCACCATACTTATCTCAAAACTTCCAGTCTACTACACCTGGCTTCCCGGGTCTTTCCCAGATACCAAATCGTTCGTTTAAGGAACTCCGCGATTCGTAGTGGTGTTTCCTTGTAGACTAAAAAAGTTGCTCCGGTTTTGCCTGTCTGTATCTCCGTGCCTCGTTCAGGTAGCCGATAAGTTTCGACTAATTTTCTCCGTTTAACATGCTTTGAAACTCCTCCCAAGTCAGTTCGCCTTTAGCCCAACATACTATTCTTATTTCTCGCAGTATTGGGCATTCTATAATAAAATGAAAGGAGTCCTCTCTTTTCCGTCCGTTACACAGTGTACAGTCTTCCGTTTCCGAGTTTCTGTGTGGTGACAAATTAAGATTTAACAGCTCAACTCTTGCTCTAAATATGGATGAGATTGAGTGCAGCTTCATTTCATCGTTGAAGTAATTTCTCTGCCCAAGGTTGTACTCCAGTGTTCTGTAAGCCAGGCGAGTCTCACTTTGTCTGGCTTGCGCTTCCGCTCGATGTCGATTTAAAGTCGTCAGTCTGTCTAATATCCTGGCATGGCTGCGTTGCCACGTGGTATGATCATCCAGGTTGAGTTGCATACTTAGCTCTCTGGCCAGACTGTTCCATACTTGAAAAAGTTGTGACTTATGTTGCAGAAGGATGTCTAACCACGCTTTCTGGCAGTCTGCATACTTCGCTGGTCATGATTCTACGGATATATTTGAAATGCAGATACAGGGTATTAGCACATTTTGGAGACAAGTCCGTTTCCAGCATAATTGCGTAGTTTGGGGTGTTTACCGGCAATCTGAAAAGTCTTTTTATAAAACCTGATAGGACCTTTTCAGCGTCATCGTATTGAGTATGTCCCCAAATTTTCGCAGCGTAGCATAAAACTGCCCTCGAAGTGGCCTTAAAAAGTTTTTATTTGGTGCTGCTTTTTACATTACTTTTTGATAGCAGTGAACTCCAAGTGCTATTGATTGCTACTTTTGCATCCTTAAGTCTTTGCCGCATATGCTTATTCAAGTTCATTGTAGGAGTCAGGAGAACTCCGAGATATATGTACTCCTTAACTACAGCAATATTGTTTCCGTTCAGCATCCACTTCTAGTTTCCGGCTTGTCGTCCTCTTGCATCCTTGATGCACATTATTTATGACTTACTTAGGTTAATCTGCAGTTTCCATGTGTCGCAGTATTTAGACATGCAGTCAATCATTTTTTGGAGATTTGTGGGGCTATCAGCGAGTATCACCATATCGTCAGCATACATAAGCAATTTTAGGGTTTGCGTTCCTAGTGCGGCTCCTACTGGTAGAATTTCCGCTATGTCATCCACGAATAGGGAGAAAAATAGCGGGCTTAGTAAACATCCTGGGCTTACTCCCATGTTTGTTTCAAACCACACTGAAAATACTTTACCATCCCATACTGCGGTACGGTTTTCGCTATACAGACTTTGTATCACGGATAGCATTTTTGTAGAAACGCCTCGATTGCTTAGTTTTAACATCAGTGCCTTTCGGTAAATCGTATCAAACGCTGCCTTTAAGTCAACGAAGAACATGTACCTTTTTTTTCTTCCTCTGTAGGTAATCTTTTGCGATTGCCATGAGTGTAAATATGCTATCAATCGTCGAGTACCCTTTCCGAAAGCCCGCCTGGTATTCGCTAAGAATGTGGTTACAGTTTACCCACGTAGTGAGTCTTTTTAATAGGACTGCTGTGAATACCTTCTGTATGCTGATTAGAAACGATATTCCTCTATAATTATTTGTGCAGCTTGTGACTCCTTTTTTGAAAATTGGATAAATAATGTTCCTCCTGAAACTATTGGGTGCTGCGCTGCCGTCAAAAATGCAATTGAAAGCTCGCGTCACATGCATCAGCAGTTCCTCTGTGGCATTTGCAAAAATTCAGCCTGGATCCGATCGACTCCGGGCGCTTTAATATATAATATTTTGCTGTCTCGAATGTTACCAATTTCTGCCTCCATCCGTTTATAGTACGTAGTCTGTTTTACTCGGCATAACGTCTTGTATGCTGTATTTACCATTTAGTATTCTTTTCTCGATACCTCATCTCCCGTTATCCTTATTTTTTACTCTCTGTACCCATAAAATGGGTAAAAAGGGGGTATTGGATTTGTGCAGAAGTATGTAACAGGCAGAAGGAGACATCTCCGACCCTATAAAGTATATATATTCTTGGTCAGTATCAAAAGAGATTTCGATTTGGCCATGTCCGTCTGTCTGTCTGTCCGAATGAACGCGTCGATCTCAGCAACTATAAGAGCTAGGGACACCAAATTTGGAATGTAGCTTCCTGTATACCATACGCAGATCGAGTTTGTTTCCGATCTCAGATATCTCCCCCCGTTACCCCGCAAATCGATAAAAACGTTTTACAGCCACACTTTTGAAGATACAGCTTTGCGATTTGGCATGTACACTACTTTAGTCACTGTTAATATACTGTCCAAATTTCAAGTCGATCGGATAATAAACACGGAAGTAATGCAACAGACAAGATTCAGTACTGGAGCGAGGGGGGGGGGGGGGGGGGGAAGAAGAAGCACAGCCACGACTTAAAATGTCTCGCGTACGCTGTGGCTCGCGTATGTGCGGCTTTGTGTATGTGTGCGTGCATGTGTAAGAGACGAACATATGATTGGAAGTTTTAGATCTGGGTACAGGGAGTTTCGTAGTCGGGTATACTCGACTAGAACATTCTTACTTGTTTGAGCTTGACGAAGGCAATTTTTCTGGTGGTCTCGCATTGCAAGTAAAACCACTGTTGTTGGAACGTTTTTACTCCCTGTACCCATAAAATGGGTAAAAAGGGGGTATTGGATTTGTGCAAAAGTATGTAACAGGCAGAAGGAGACATCTCCGACCCTATAAAGTATCTATATTCTTGATCAGCATCAAAAGAGATTTCGATTTGGCCATGTCCGTCTGTCCGGATGAACGCGTCGATCTCAGCAACTATAAGAGCTAGAGACACCAAATTTGGAATGTAGATTCCTGTACACCATACGCAGATCAAGTTTGTTTCCAATCTCTGATATCTTACCCTGTTCCCCCGCAAATCGATCAAAACGTTTTACAGCCACACTTTTGAATATATAGCTTTGGGATTTGGCATGTACAATGCCTCAGTCACTCTTAACTACTGTCCAAATTTCAAGTCGATCGGATAATAAACACGGAAGTTATTCAACGAACAAGATTCAGTACTGGAGCGAGGGGGGGAAGAAGAAGCACAGCCACGACTTAAAATGCCTTGCGTACGCTGTGGCTAGCGTGTGTGCGGCTTTGTGTATGTGTGCGTGCATGTGTAAGAGACGAACATATGATGGAAGTTTTAGACCTGGGTACAGGGAGTTCGTAGTCGGGTATACTCGACTAGAGCATTCTTACTTGTTTGCGTTGACGTCTGCACTGCATGAGCCGCTTCTTGTATATCTTTGGTAATTTAATTAATAGTTGTATTCAAATCTGATCTTCGCCGGCGCAGATAATAATATAATTTATTTTTATACGTGTTTGCACGCGACCTATTCCATTTTAGTTTTGGAAGCTGTTGCTCTTCGTTGGATTGCGCCAAGTTACACTTTGCAGATATTTCCACGCATAGGGGCATATGGTCAGAAAATATCTCTTCTCCGATGCAAACATCTTTAACTATCGCGTGCCATACTCCTCTAACTGCACAGTAGTCTGTGGTAGAACGCGCTTGCCCCCGCACAAACGTGAAGTTCCTTTCTCGGTCACCCTTTATTCTGCCATTTAAAATCGTCATGTTGTTTGTTTCGCACAGATCTATTAGTTTTAGGCCAGTTTTCGTCAGATGATAGTATCACTAATTACTGAATATACATAGATATGTCAAACAAGCATTTTTCTGAGGCCAGATGCTTTGGTTGCAATGGAACCCCAGCAGTTCGGCACAAAAGCCGAACTCGACAGAACCCCATTCGTGGTTTGCCAGCTCGGCAAAAAAAAAAAACCGAGTTGCTAACGCCGCTGCTCAGAACGAATATTTAGTCTTGGATCGACACCAGAACGATGAGCACGGCTTATGTCGCTTGCGCTCTCATTTCGTTTCTATGTGTGGGTCCAAGTACGCACATGCGCTTGCTTCTTAGTATGCGTGAGAAATGCAGAAAGGCAACAGCGCATGGCACTATGAAATTTCAATTCAGAAATGGAAATGGAAGCAGCGACGAACCAGACATGGCCGTGTTATATGCACATAGCTTGATTTTGCCAGCAGCATCATTCACGATGCGGTGGCCGTGTAGATAGAGTGCTCTTGTTTGTTAACCGGCTTTTTGCAGGTTCGATCCCCAGTTCATCCATTTCTTTTAATAATGGGAAACAATATTTATTTTTTATTTTCTTTTAATTTTATAATATTTTTTAAATATTATTATTATTAAAATGAAATATTTAACAGGCTCGACGTCAACAATTCAGGGTGAATATAGAAAGGTAGATATGAAAAGTATTGGCTGGTCATATAGCGCTATTTCGGATGCTGCCAAGCATCCTCATCAGTGACCTTTATTGTTAGAAATTTTTGTCCAAACTTGTCCGTATATGAGTAGTAGTCGGCTAGATTCGAACCCGAGTGCTCCCGTCTGTAAGGCGGATGCCTTAACCTCTGACCCACTTGCTGTCCGATCCCGGCTTGAACTAATTACTGTCATCAACAGGTCCATTTGAAATCCTAAGTCCGCACCAAAGCTTAATCCCTTTATCTAAGTTTCTAACCCTTACAGTTCTATTTATTATTATTAGAACCAATTGTTTTGAACTTTGTTATCACTTTTGTAAAAGCTTCGCTTTCTTATCCAAGTGCAAGTTTGGTACTAGCTGATCTGATCTTATGCAGGTCAGTTAGTTGGTTTTTGTTTTCAATATGAGATTGATACAATGAAGTTAGTTTGTCATAATGAATGGGAGTGCCGTCCCTTATTGGTAGAAATGTGTTTTAGCGACGTATAATTTTGTAAATGAAATAATTAACAGGCTCGACGTCAACAATTCAGGGTGAATATAGAAAGGTAGATATGAAAAGTATTGGCTGGTCATATAGCGCTATTTCGGATGCTGCTTGGATAAGAAAGCGAAGCTTTTACAAAAGTGATAACAAAGTTCAAAACAATTGGTTCTAATAATAATAAATAGAACTGAAAGGGTTAGAAACTTAGATAAAGGGATTAAGCTTTGGTGCGGACTTAGGATTTCAAATGGACCTGTTGATGACAGTAATTAGTTCAAGCCGGGATCGGACAGCAAGTGGGTCAGAGGTTAAGGCATCCGCCTTACAGACGGGAGCACTCGGGTTCGAATCTAGCCGACTACTACTCATATACGGACAAGTTTGGACAAAAATTTCTAACAATAAAGGTCACTGATGAGGATGCTTGGCAGCATCCGAAATAGCGCTATATGACCAGCCAATACTTTTC
Source organism: Hirtodrosophila histrioides (assembly GCA_037075165.1). Classification (NCBI taxonomy): domain Eukaryota; kingdom Metazoa; phylum Arthropoda; class Insecta; order Diptera; family Drosophilidae; genus Hirtodrosophila; species Hirtodrosophila histrioides. The sequence continues at coordinate 1,315,279 of JBAMCL010000177.1, read as the reverse complement.
ATATCTACCTTTCTATATTCACCCTGAATTGTTGACGTAGCCTGTTAAATATTTCATTTATTATTATTATTTTTATGTTAATTATTATCTAATAAACTACACTGGCTAATTATAATAAATTTATCGTCTTCGGTGGCAGCACACAGCTGACCGAAAGTATGTGAGACGTATGTAATGTGTACACTTGCATATGTTGTTGTTGCGAATGCAAGTGTTTGGCGCGTGCCAATTTTCTCTTTTGTTTTGGTTTTTGTTTTCTTCTCACACTATATTTGACCGCGCTTTTGATCGACCGCGCTTTTCTGCTTCTGTTCTATTCAATGCGTTTTTATTGACTGCGTGCATAAAATCGTGTGTGATAAAGTGATTGAGTGGTGAAGTGAATAATAAGGTGTAAAGTGAAGTGAAAGTGACATAAATAAAATGCATAAGGTAAAGGGATTTGATAATAGGAAGAGTGGGCTTAAGTGTGTAATTAGCTCGTGCCAGCGAAGCTACAGAGATAGCTCAGAGCACTTCCCTGTAAGACTTTATAAGTTCCCGCGTAATGAACTTGTCCGTCGTCAGTGGATTTCTAAATGTAAGTTGCATTCTGCTGCCTGTATTGAAATTGACAAGGCTCACATTTGCAATTTACATTTTGAAAAAAAATATTTGGGGAAAAAAAGGCTAAAGGCAGGGGCTATACCAACTCTGTGTTTCTTTGATGAGCCTAATTTAAATCTAGAAGTATTTAAAGAAGATGAGAAAACTGATGTGTTTTCTTTTAGCGATGAAAGCGACAAAGATAATAACATTTCTATTTTCCAAAAAATACGTGAGCACCCCGCAGCACAAAATACGAGCATGAATATTGTAGAAAGTCCTTATATAAGTGATAATGAAAATATCGGCAGCTCTTTTGATAAAGTTGACGCAGATAAATCAACTGAAAGAATTGAATTTTGTCCCAATTGCCTGAAGAAAGAGCAAAATGAAATGTATTACAGAAATAAATACTGGGAAATATCTAAAGATGTGAAAAAAGAAAAACAAAAGATAAAAATTTGCGACAAAAAGATAAGGCAGCTGAAAAAATTATTGAAAAATGAGAGAGCAAGAAAGATGAAATATTTAAGAGAAAAAAGAAAAATAGTAATCTGTTTGGGATTATTGACGAGCAATGTTTATCAAAGAATTCCAAAACGATTTGTAAGATGTTATTGAAAAACAAGCAATCGTGGAATGAAGAAGAAAAAGTTTTTGCTCAAAGCATTAATTTCACTAGTTTACAAAATCAAAAATTTTTTTTGCAAAGCAAATCTTAGTGTGATTTTCTTAAGGACTTTGGCCCACTGAACACGAAAATGGCACTTAAAATTTTTTTCATGGAAGCGTTTTCAAAATATCAATATTTTCTCGAATTTTCGAAGTTGCTCCAACATTTTTGAATATATTTCCATTTCTACTTAACCGATTTGGGCAAACAAGCACTTAAATTAAGGGTAACTAAACCCTCTACAACTTTCTTTCGTACACTATTAAGATCGGTTCAGTAGTTGAGATGCTAGCGATTCCAAAAGGTTCGAAAATGAGGTTTTTTTGTGATTTTTTGAGTTCGAAAGCTCACATATCGGCCTGGAAAAAATAGAAATCGTAAAAATAAGTTTTTTTGTTTTATGTTTTAAGTAAAATTGATTCTCTTTCGAAGAAAATAAGCTATTATTGATGCAAATCCAACAATAAATGGCGAAGTAATGCATTTTTTCGGTATCCGCATAAGGCGACCACACGCACTTGTAATAAGTAAGTTTTTGTCAGATAAGACGAAAAATTGTTATAATTTGTCATTTGACTACTGTGCCTTATATTTTAAAGTGTTTGCAATAGTAAGTGAATGTGAACTTATGGTCTTATCGAGTCCTTATAACCTGGACTTCTTGGCCTCGTTTTATTAAGTTAATAAAACTCGTGAAAATAAGACGAGTGTTTAAGTACATAAACAACTCACGATTTCTGCAATGTGTGCGGTAAGTTCATGGTCGAAAAGAACATGCGGAAATTTACCGATCACATACAACAAATATATCTAAAATATTTGGATATGTAACCAAAACTCACCGATCCATGGACAGCAAAGTTTCTATGTGCTCAGTGTCATTGTATTCTCAGCTACTGGGCTATTGACCAAAGGTTTGAATTCGTAATTTTTCTATATTTATTGAATATGCATAAGGAGTCATGTGTTTTTACTTTAGCCGATAGTTAACATTCGACACGCCAATGCTATGGCGAAATTCATCTTGTGGTGCGGCGGTATCACGACTTTTGGGATGAAGCCATGATGGACGACTACATTTGGTTCCTCATACGAGAAACGGAGTGCTTAAATAATACAAAGCAAAGGAAGAGCCACCATTTTTTTTTTAACATTCATATTATTAATTGCTTACATAAAGAAAGAAAATAACGTGAAAAACTTAAAACAGCTGATTTTTGTTCTTTCACTGAAAGATGCATTACTTCGCCATTTATTGTTGGATTTGCATCAATAATAGCTTATTTTCTTCGAAAGAGAATCAATTTTACTTAAAACATAAAACAAAAATTTTATTTTTACGATTTCTATTTTTTCCAGGCCGATATGTGAGCTTTCGAACTCAAAAAATCACAAAAAAACCTCATTTTCGAACCTTTTGGAATCGCTAGCATCTCAACTACTGAACCGATCTTAATAGTGTACGAAAAAAAGTTGTAGAGGGTTTAGTTACCTTTAATTTAAGTGCTTGTTTGCCCAAATCAGTTAAGTAGAAATGGAAATATATTCAAAAATGTTGGAGCAACTTCGAAAATTCGAGAAAATATTGATATTTCGAAAACGCTTCCATGAAAAAAATTTTAAGTGCCATTTTCGTGTTCAGTGGGCCAAAGTCCTTAAGAAAATCAGACTAAGATTTACTTTGCAAAATGGCTGTAAACTAGTGTTTTTATTCTTCTAAAACATATAATTTTATGCGAGACGATCTTGAGTTGAATCTCCCGTCCAAATCGTCATTGGTACGATGGGCTCCGATTAGATGCATGGTGCTGGGCCTTAATGAAAATTTAATGAATAGCTTGAAAGCAATTTTTTTTAAAATGGACGATAAGAGTAAGAATGCCGTATTAGTTTTTGATGAAATTTCAAAAAGAAAAGGGCTGCAATATAATTCCCACCGAGATGAAGTGGAAGGTTTTGTGGACGATGGCATTGAAAAATCAGATGTTTTGTGCAAGCAGATTTGTGTTTTCATGGTGAGGGGACTATACGAGAATTGGAAATTTGTTTTAAGCTATTTTGCAACATCCACTGGACTCTCTGCCTCAAAATTAAAAGAATTAATTATACAAAATATTAGAGCCGCACGAAGCTTGGGCCTATTTATTAGAGCAGTGGTATGCGACCAAGGCCCAAACAATCGAGGAGCTTTTGCCAAAATGGGGATTAAAAAAGAGACACCATATTTTTCTGTTGACGATCACAAAATTTATGGCTTATATGATGTCCCTCACCTTATAAAATCGATTAGAAATATTTTTATGCGAAAATTTATTGACACGCCTGATGGTAGAGTCTCATGGCATGTGATTGAAAAATTGTTTGATATTGACACAACCAACACCTCTGCCCGAATGTGCCCAAAATTAACAAGAAACAAGTAAGAACGTTGCAGTCGGCGGTGGCGTCCGACGGCGGACGCACCCGACTGCAGAATACTATGTTCCCAGTCCTATGTATATAATATGGTTATTTGTGAGTTCTGCAAGAAACGCGATTTTGCTCCTTTGGGTGCGTGGGGGTGGGGGGTGTCCAAAAATTTTTGATGCAGTTTTATCCAGGGGGTCAACATTAGTCTCTATGCCAAATTTGGTGACTCTAGCTCTACTGGTGTGGGAGATATAGGTTTTGCTCCATTGGGGGGGTGGGGGTGGGGGGGTACAAAAATTTTTGATGCAGATCTGTCAGGAATCTCAACTTTAGTGTGTATGCCAAATTTGGTGACTCTAGCTTTAAAAATGTTGAAGATACAGGTTTTCCCCAAATTTTGGGGGAGGGGGTGGGGGTGGGGGCTGATCTTGACACTTTATAAACTGACGATATACACCAACATGTGTACCAAATTTGGTTGCTCTAGCTCAAAGATAAAGGCAAAAAAATTGCGTTCATACGGACAGACGGACAGACGGACGGACGGACAGACGGACATTGCGCAAACCCAATATACTATTTTTCCCTTCGGGAACATAGTATAAACACATATGCCCCAGTTCATTTGAAAAAATGAAGGTTAAATATGCAACGCAGGTATTTAGCCAAACGGTAGCTGCAGCACTAAAAACATTGGTTCAAAATGGCACTTTTATAGACTGCGAAGATGTGGCCATTGCTACTTATAAATTTATTGAAAAGATTAATAAAATGTTTGATTGCCTTAATAGCAATAATATTAAAGATAAAAATCCCTTTAAATCTGCTTTGCAGAATAAAAGTGACATAGAAAAATACTTGATTGAAATGAAAGACTATTTTGAAAAATGTCTATATCCCAATCGAGTTTATTGTATAGATGGAATAATTCTATCAATAAACTCAATCCTACTGCTTTCGCAAGATATTTGGAGTGAAGGGACAGGTATATATTTTCTAATATTGTCACGGCTGAATCAAGACCCGCTAGAACACCTGTTTTACTTAATAAGAAGCAGAGGTGGCACAAACAATAATCCAATGCTATTTGAATTTAACGCAATTATTTCGAAAATGCTGTCAATGAAAGTTATTTCTTCAAAAACAACAGCTGGAAATTGCGAGCCAGATGAAGATGGACTAATAAATGTAATTGAAGAGGCAAAAGAAGCACTGGCAAATGATAATGTAAATGACCAAGAAGAGGTGTATTACGAAAATTTGAACATTAGTTTTGAAACTCATGAGGATGATATGGAAATAGCCGAGGGGGATGAAACACCACCCATTGCCATGAGTATAGCTAGTGAAAATGCATTGCGATATTTCACATTTGTGCTCTATAAATCACAACAGAAGTTTAATTGTGATATTTGTAAAGGGCTAGCGAAAGAAGAAATTGCAGATTTCGAGCAATCAGAAATCTTTATATTTAATAAAAACCTTAAAAATTTAAATAATAGCTTAAAACTGAAAGCCCCACAAGACGATTTCTTCAAAATGATAAAAATGAATTATAATATATTTCACAAGATTTTTAAAAAATTCCCACATGTTCGTAAAATAAAGGAAAAAATTATTAATGAATGTATTTCGCATACGAAGAGCGACCCAAATTATAAAGATTGGTTTTCTGAAACTCATGGCTGCAGTGAGAATCGAAGACACATATTGAATTATTTTCTGCTTGTCCTGCTTAGAAAAAATAGTATATGGCTCACGGAGAAGTTATGCGGTGCATCTCAGAAGGAGAAAACTATACGGAAAATAGAAATTTTAAAATCTTAAATGCAAGTAAAGCACCATCAGAAAAACAACAGAGTTGATATTGCCATGGGAGGTAGGTGGAGTAGTTGTAGGTGCATAGAACTTTAAAAATATAGGTTTGTGTAGGTAGTGTTATTTTGGGAGTAAAACTAAAAAATAGGTTTGTTAGGTGGGGAACATGGAGATGTTTAAATGATAAGGATTTAATCATCTCAAGTCGACTCGAAGGTCATTCTCTTATGAGCCCATTGCTGTTGCAATGGCCTCCCCGTGGTATTCCCTGGATACCGATTCACACATTGTGCATTATAATCGGAAGCGAATTCGAGCGGCGACTAGTTTTGCTTAATAATGTATAAATATATATCTATGTTCATATATATGTATATTTAATCTATATATATAGTACAACAACATATGCAAGTGTACACATTACATACGTCTCACATACTTTCGGTCAGCTGTGTGCTGCCACCGAAGACGATAAATTTATTATAATTAGCCAGTGTAGTTTATTAGATAATAATTAACATAAAAATAAAAATAATATTTAAAAAATATTATAAAATTAAAAGAAAATAAAAAATAAATATTGTTTCCCATTATTAAAAGAAATGGATGAACTGGGGATCGAACCTGCAAAAAGCCGGTTAACAAACAAGCACTCTATCTACACGGCCACCGCATCGTGAATGATGCTGCTGGCAAAATCAAGCTATGTGCATATAACACGGCCATGTCTGGTTCGTCGCTGCTTCCATTTCCATTTCTGAATTGAAATTTCATAGTGCCATGCGCTGTTGCCTTTCTGCATTTCTCACGCATACTAAGAAGCAAGCGCATGTGCGTACTTGGACCCACACATAGAAACGAAATGAGAGCGCAAGCGACATAAGCCGTGCTCATCGTTCTGGTGTCGATCCAAGACTAAATATTCGTTCTGAGCAGCGGCGTTAGCAACTCGGTTTTTATACTATGTTCCCGAAGGGAAAAATAGTATATTGGGTTTGCGCAATGTCCGTCTGTCCGTATGAACGCAATTTTTTGCCTTTATCTTTGAGCTAGAGCAACCAAATTTGGCACACATGTTGGTGTATATCGTCAGTTTATAAAGTGTCAAGATCAGCCACGTAGTTTGGATGAAATATTTGTATAAACAAAAGATTTATATAGTGATTAAGTGGTCAGATTTTAACAAAATTTGGTCAGATTATATAGACTCTCTATAGATTTTGTTTGATAACGTTTGGTAAAGATACACTAATAAAAACAAGTAAGAATGCTCTAGTCGAGTATACCCGACTACGAAACTCCCTGTACCCAGGTCTAAAACTTCCAATCATATGTTCGTCTCCTACACATGCACGCACACATACACGCGCACACACGCGAGCCACAGCGTACGCAAGGCATTTTAAGTCGTGGCTGTGCTTCTTCTTCCCCCCCTCGCTCCAGTACTGAATCTTGTTCGTTGAATAACTTCCGTGTTTATTATCCGAAAATTTGGACAGTAGATTAAGAGTGACCGAGGTAGTGTACATGCCAAATCTCAAAGCTCTATCTTTAAAACTGTGGCTATAAAACGTTTTGATCGATTTGCGGGGGAACGGGGTAAGATATCTGAGATCAGAAACAAACTTGACCTGCTCCCGCTATACACGAACCTACATTCCAAATTTGGTGTCTCTAGCTCTTATAGTTGCTGAGATCCTTGCGTTCATACATACGGACAGACAGACGGACAGACGGACAGACAGACGGACATGGCCAAATCGAAACCTCTTTTGATACTGATCAAGAATATATATACTTTATAGGGTCGGAGATGTCTCCTTCTGCCTGTTACATACTTTTGCACAAATCCAATACCCCCTTTTTACCCATTTTATGGGTACAGGGAGTAAAAATTTTTCATACAAAAACATAATCGTCGACCGACCATTCATATGGCAGCTATATGTTATCCGGTCGGTTTCGACGTATGTACTGCCTGCAGCAAGAAGAAGGGTCTGTGCCAAGCTTCATTACGATAGCTGAGAGAACTGAGAGGTGAGTTCGCATAGAAACAGACGGACACGGTACATCGCTAAATTGACTCGGCTTTTCATGCTGATTCAGAATATATATACTTTGTTGGATCGGAAACGTCTCCTTCAGTCCATTTCACATTTCGAGGCAAAATTATAATAATAACGTTCGCGTCATCTCGGACCTTCGCGTGAACGCTGCCACCTCATCCTACTCCAACTCCTGGGAAATAGAGTTCAGGGCCAGATCAGTGTTGGTATTTACATCTGAGCCTACACGAACAAAGTAATAGCGACGAACGGTAAGCGTTTCCCAAGGCCTGGAAGGAGGGACGGGGGCCATTAGCCAGTGAGAGATGTCCGTAGAGGTTCAGTCTACTTATTTAGGTCATAGAATACCACCACTGTCAGCACGTGTCAGAATAGTTGAATCGTTTTGTCCAGTATACAATACTTAGCACCTTACTGGTCTCTGTGCTAAAGAGAGAGAGAGAGCTGCCGCCAGCTTTAACCATGCAGATAGCGCACTATCTGCGTGTGTAGGCGTACGTGGGTATGGCACGTCTGTAGATGAGTGTAGAGCACGTCGGCACGAGTAGTAGCCTGTATGCCGGTGATCATGCCCACTCGTAGGTTGGTCATCGTGGGTCAGTCCACCTACTCGTGATGGTGTTCCATTGTGTTCCTGGCCGAAGTGGCAGCTAGCTCAAGAATGTTGTTGCCGATAGCGCCATCTTATGGTGACAAAATGGGTAATTATTGATAAGTAAGCAGTGTTTAGTTGGGTAGTTCAGCGGTATGTAATATTAGCGGGTAAAAACGGCCAGTACTGTGGGAAAAATAGGAATGTATTAGTGAGGGTGCGCAGGCGCTCAATAAGTGATAAATAGGAGTGAGGTAGAAATGGTGCGGGATTAGCGAATGTTATGTGCATGTAGATATTCAATTAATTTATATACGACAATAATTCCAATAACCAGCAAGAGGCGAAGCGAACTGCACCGGGGCAGGACACGGGGGTACAATCCGATGCCGTCACCGTCACCGCCACCATAGGCTGAAGTGATTAAAACTGTAAGTCCGTTCCGTGTTTGTATTGGCAGCCGTGAAGTTGACCCCAGATAGAGGCCCACACACCGGGCAGTGCAATTTTCGGTCAGGCCATACAGTCGCAAATACCCTGCAAAGAGGCATAATGTGCTTCGCTGCCAATAAATTTAAAAGAATCTGAATTTATTGTTGTGCCCATTGTGCATCGCTGTGTTGGCTCACGCAAATGTACACATGCCCACTCGCTTCTATATGTCTGCGTTCTTTCCTAAATCTTCTGCGCACACACAATTTAAAACCGCCCTAAAACATCCATTCGAAGTTCCTGTTAATTATTATTATTTATTTCTTAATAAGGTTAACAATGAATTCTTAGCCTACTATAATAAAAGAGCATTATCTACAAGGCTTTCAGCTCGGTTGATGAAATACGAGGTTAGATTAAATTAGAGTTCCCTGCTTTTTACTCCCTGTACCCATAAAATGGGTAAATTCCCCCCATTCCCCCGCTATTTGATAAAAAAAAGTTTAACAGTAACAATTTTCAAGATATAGCTTTGGAATTTGGTATGTACACTCTTAATCTACTGTCAAAATTTTAAGTCGATCTGATAATAAACACAATTATTCAACAAACAAGATTCAGTACTGCAGCGCGTGGGGGAAGAAGTAGCACAGTCACGACTTAAAATACCTCGCTTGCGCTGTCGCTTGTGCATTTTTTCGCATCTCTTGAATACAACGGGGCCATGCCAGAAGGATTGAATTGTTTGTAGTGGTGGATTAAATCATTCCATTCATAACAGCAGTACCTACTGAATAACGTAGATGAGTGCAAGTAGGTTTTTTTTGCGCATATGTGTTTTGGACACACACACAAAAACGAAAGGAGAGCGCAAGCGACATACGCCATGCTCATCGTTCAAGTGTCAATACAAAACTAAATAATTGTGCAGTGCCGGGGCGCTATTAGCTCAGCTTTTTACTCCCTGCTCCCATAAAATGAGTAAAAGGGGGTACTAAATCTGTTCAAATGTATGAAACGGGCAGAAGGAGACATCCCCGACCCTATAAAGTATATATATATTCCTGAACAGTATCAAAAGAGATGTCGATTTGGCCATGTCCGTTTGTCTGTCTGTCCGTATAAACACGTCGATCTCAGCAACTATAAGAGCTAGAGACACCAAATCTGGACTGTAGGTTTCTGTATACCATACGCAGGTCAAGTTTGTTTCCGATCTCAGATATCTCACCCCGTTCCCCCGCAATTCGATCAAAATGTTTTACAGCCACATTTTTAAAGATATAGCTTTGGAATTCGGCATGTACGATACCTTAGTCACTCTTCATTTAATGTCCAAATTTTGAGTCGATCGGATAATAAACACGACAAACAAGATTCAGTAGTGCAGCGTGGGGGGAAGAAGCAGCACAACCACGGGTATACTTGACTATAGCATTCTTACTTGCAGTGATTTTTTTATAGCTGGGAAGAATGTGGGCATTGCGGGTTGCTCAGTATCCCATATTTCTTTTTTAAAAGTCCCAAGTTAATAAAGCCTCAGCCGTGAATTTTGTAACTTCTGTGTGAGGTGGTGGTTTTCTTTATCCTCTGCAGTAGTGGTGGACTCGCAATCGTCACTGGCTCTTTCTGTATTTCATCGTCAATGCCTCGGATAGGTCCCCAGTAGCGTTTGTTACCGTGAAATCCGGCAATTTCCTTTTTCTTGTGTACGGCGAACATTCGTCTATAGGCTTCGTTGTTTTTCGCCGGATATACAAGGCGCATTCTCAATTGGCTCCAATTCCTCAAACACCTCATCCACGCAACCTGCATTCTTAATGTCGAATTGTCTGCGTGCGGCTTGATTCATTCCATTTTATAGCCATCTTATATTACACGCGTTGGTCTGGTTTTTATGCGGGCTTGATCCTGGATATTTTCCTTTGTCTGTTTCGTCTCTGAAGATATTGAACACTTCCCGATTTGTGATTGCCATTTTGCAGTAAAAGAGCTATTGAATTATATTGATATTGACTCGAAACTATCATGGTGCTCCATGTTTATGCCGAAAACCGAATTGGTGGTCGGGAAGAGCTGCCTGGAAAGGATTCACAGCCAATAGACGTCCAAGAAAAATTCTTTCAAACATTTTCGAAAATGTTGGAAGCAGACTGATAAGCTGATGCGAGTCAACGCAGTCAGGACTTCTGCCAGGTTTCGGGATCATAACTACGACGTTCCACTACGTTCGTCCGGCTTTTGACATTATATATATTCCGCATAATGTGCCCCTTTGGAGATATGCTATCGCGTATTTCAGCCAACGTTGTGCCAGGATGTAGATTCCGCACCACCACCCTGTAAGCCGATCCGCATCCACGTTTGGTATGGAGGTTTTCGTTGGGTAAGAATGGCCGTCAATGCACGGTGATCGTCCTCGGTAGTGACTTGGATTCTTGCTGAAGTCGCCGACATGACTTTCAATTTAAAATTCGACGTAACCTCACGTACCACATTAAGAACAACATGGATGTCGTTGAAATGATTGTCGAAGGTTTTGCTTGAGGGGTTATTGAGAAATCTTTCGGGCAGGCCTGGTCCAGAGGCGAATTCAAATTGTCAAGCTGGGACGTGGGCGAGCTTAGTAACTCGATGCCAGAAGACGCAACCTCTGAATTAGTTGTAGGCTGAGAACTGGCGCTTGAAGATTGGCGAATCAACATTGGAATGGAGGTTTCAGATGGCTGCGCGATGGGCCTGGACGGTTCATTGGAGGGACCAATTTGTTGTGATGAACTTGATGTCATCACGTCATAAAACTCCACAGAGGTTTTCTGCGGATGTTTACGCTTCTGCTTGACCACGGGCACGGAAGATACGGCACAACTCTGCGATTTGCCGTCCTTCATTTTAGGGAGCCTTGGATTAAGGCCGTGCTTGATGCGAAAGCGCTGCACTTTTTGAGAGTGGGTTTTTTCAGCAGTGCTTTTGCTCCAGGCTGGATTGGATTGCAGTTCATGTTCATTGTCATGAGCTGACGTGGAGTCCAAAGTGGTCATCATTATCATCTAATTGATATTCTAGGGACTGTAAATTGTCCATATTTAATGGCACAGATAGAAATTTCTGCTGTTGACTGTTAGTGTTTGACAACTTGAGTTTTAAAAGTCAGGGTGGCAACACTTAGACTAGCACCCGTGCGCAAAAATTATTTTTATTATGTAAATTGCACTACGACACCGAGTTGACCTAGGAACTAGGATTTGTCTTGTTGGCCAATTAAACACTCTTTAATGCCTTAAGGCACACTGGCCGGCAACGCTGCAAAGTGGCCACACAATTAAGTTTTGTTTGTTTTACCTTATGTGCACTGCACAGATAACACACTAAGCCGTGAAGAAACCGTGAAACACATATATATGACTTGTCCATAAAAAGAGTATTTCAATGATGCTGAGTTTTTTGACATCAACACCTTTTATGTCTTTCGTAAAGACAGAGACGCTGTTAAACTTCAGCGCTCGAGAGGTGGAGGTGTTATTGTGGCTGTGCGACGAAATTTATGAAGTTGGCTCGCGCGCCTTGCCAATAATGAATCAACGCTTGATCAGTTAGCAGTCTTTGTGACCGATGACATTGACACTATTTGCATTTGCGTCTCATACATACCTCCAAACAGCGCTTTTGATCTGTATAAGGCACATGTGGACAACGTTTTTAATCTTCACCAGGGCCTGGAAGCCCACCAATTTTTCTATGTTATGGGAGATTTCAACCTTGAATTTTAATACTATGCTCCCGAAGGGAAAATAGTATATTGGGTTTGCGAAATGTCCATCTGTCCGTATAAGCGAAATAAATTTCCACACCATTGAAGCTAGACCAACCAAACTTGGTACACATGTTGGTGTATATCGTCAATTTATAAAGTGTCAATATCGCCCCCAATCTGCACCCCCTCCACCAAAATTGGGGAAAACCTGTATCTTCCACATTTTTGAAGCTTTAGTCACCAAATTTTGCATACACACTAATGTTGAGATTCCTGACAGATCTGCATCAAAAATTTGTTTACACCCCGACCCCCGGCCCACAAATCGGCACATTGTATCCCTTAAACACGTATATCTCCTACAGTTTAATACCCAGAGTCACCAAATTTGGCATACAGACTAATGTCCCCCTGGCAAATCAGCATCCAGAATTTTTGGACCCCCTACCCCCCAAAGAAGCAAAACTTATATATCCCACACCAGTACAGGTAGAGTCACCAAATTTGGCATACAGACTAATGTTGACCCCCCTGGACAAGTCTGCACGTCCCACGGCAGGTACAAGATACATTAGATCGCTCCCTCGGCAGGTACAAGATACATTAGTCCGATTTTGATGAAATTTGGTCAGCATATGTAAAACATGATTAAACTTAAAATTGGTGAGTTTGGTTACGCTATCTACAAAAACAAAAAAGTTTTTCATACAAGAACATAGGTGTCAACCTATTATTTGTATGGGAGCTATATGATAAGGTGATTCGATCCGGCTGGTTTTCAAATATGTACTGCCTGCACCGAAACTAAAGACTTGTGCCAAGTTTCATAATCATAGTTTTAAAATTGAGCAAAAAGTTAGAATGTAAACATTCGGGCTGGCAACATTTTCTAAGTTTAACTACGTATTATTTAAAAAGTATAGCACCTACAGAGCACCAAGACCTATCAATCGACGCGGTATGAAGTTCCCTACAATATGCAGGCAAGATTTTCAAAATCGGACTGGAATTACAGCCCCACGAGCCGATACAGTAAAAAAAAGTCAGTGATTTTCGAACAAATTCAAAAGCGCGCGCTGAATTTCATGACTTGTGACGTACATGCGCAGTGAGAGCCAAAAGTTGCAGTCGTCTTGTCATAACCTATGAGCTCTCTTAATCGTGGGGCCACACGACGGAATACGAAGTCTAAGTGGCCCTGATCCAAACAAATTTGTCGACTCGCTGCCGTTGTTCCATTTGGGTTGTCTAGAAAATTATTGGTTGGTGGTTGTACTCTATCTTCTTCTTTCCTTGCTTCCTCTGGTGTTCCTCAAGGGAGCTCGCTAGGTCCCCAGCTTTTCATTATATTTATTAATGATATTGGCAGTTGCTTTAAATCTGCAGACTATCTTTTATATGCGGATGACCTTAAAATATTTAGTCGCATTTCATCATTCAGGGATATTTTGAAATTACAGCAGGACTTATCTAATTTATCAGATTGGAGTTTTCGTAACCATCTGGCTCTAAACTTGTCCAAATGTTGTTATGTAACTTATACTAAATGTCTATTCTCATTAAATGCTTCCTATTTGTTAATGGGATATGTGCTAACACGGAAAATTGAAGTTTTATACTTAGGAGTGCTATTTGACTCAAAATTTATTTACGTTGGACATATAAATTATATGTTGCCGAGAGCTTATGTGATGGCAGGTTTTGTGAGGCGCAACTCCTCTCAATTTAACGTACCATATAAAAGACTGATCTTATAATTTGCCTTTGTGTGGTCAATTTTAGAATACGCATCTATTATTATTATTAGGCAAGCGATTACTGGTCTATTATTTATTAATAATATTATTATTGGCAATATAGATTGCTCAGCCCGTCTTGCGAAGATAAATTTTAGTAGACATTTGCGTAACTTTTTACCATTTAATGTGGGTTTTCTTTGGACTGTCTATGCTCTTAATGAGCCATTAACACGAGCCTTGAAATGTTATAATAATTTGCCAACTGACATTAGGTTTGACTTTAGATTAAATACATTTTTTATTGAGGAACTTAATAAGTTCTTTTTATAATATTAAATATTGTTTTTTCGATATTATTATTATAATTTTATAATTAAGCTAGTTCTAGAATAACCAGAAATATAACCAGAATAATAATAAATAAAATCCAAGCTGTGAAACAATTCCCTGTCCCTAAAACACGAAAACACCTTATTAGATTTTTAGGATTTACGGTAGTAGTATGGATCGTAGTATGTTCACTGACCGAATTATTGCGTAACCCACCATTTGAGTGGAACGAACAAGCTAAAAATGCGTTTGCTAAAATTAAGCCTGAACTTTTTTCAGCACTGTTTCTAGTCCATCGGAACTATGGGAATTCCATCATAGTGCAATGCGACACATCGTTACAAGGAGTAGGAGCCGTCTTGGCTAAATGCGATAAGTCCAGTTGCGAGCGTCCCATCTATATATATAAACAAGTAAGAACGTTGCAGTCGGCGGCGGCGTCCGACGGCGGACGTACCCGACTGCAGAATACTATGTTCCCAGTCCTATATAATATGGTTATTTGTGAGTTCAGAAAGAAACGCGATTTTACTCCTTTGGGTGCGTGGGGATGGGGGGTGTCCAAAAATTGTTGATGCAGTTTTATCCAGGGGGTCAACATTAGTCTGTATGCCAAATTTGGTGACTCTAGCTCTACTGGTGTGGGAGATATAGGTTTTGCTCCATTGGGGGGGTGGGGGTGGTGGGGTCCAAAAATTGTTGATGCAGTTTTATCCAGGGGGTCAACATTAGTCTCTATGCCAAATTTGGTGACTCTAGATCTACTGGTGTGGGAGATATAGGTTTTGCTCCATTGGGGGGTGGGGGTGGTGGGGTCCAAAAATTTTTGATGCAATTGCTGATCTTGACACTTTATAAACTGACGATATACACCAACATGTGTACCAAATTTGGTTGCTCTAGCTCAAAGATAAAGGCAAAAAAATTGCGTTCATACGGACAGACGGACATTTCGCAAACCCAATATACTATTTTTCCCTTCGGGAACATAGTATAAAAAGATTGTACTGACTGACTGACTTGGCAATCATCGCACAGCCGAAACCATAAGAGCTACGACGCTGAAATTTTCACAGTAGGTTCCATCCATAATGAAAGTGCACACTACGACGGGATTTTGAAAAATTCCACCCACAAACGTGGAAAGTCGCGGAAGACTGATGTATGAAACTTTTTTGTCTACCATCTCATCTCTCAAACTCATTTTCAACGATCTGCACAAAATTCATTTGACATATATTTCGATTTCGGAAAATCCACCCTCATGGGCGGAAAATGGGGGTCTCAAGGTTGTATGGGCGAAAGTCTAACTTTAGTCCGATCACCTTTAAATTCATTTTCAAAGCTCTTTAAGTAAAAAAATTCGAGACGTGTTTTACCGATTTTGGGAAATTCATCCCCAGTCAGAAAACTTGGTAAAACTCTGGTATTCGACATTTGTAATTCTCATGCGATTGGCTTCAACTCATTTTCAAGGTTCTACACAAAAACATAAGAGTCACGGTGGCCAAAGATTTTGGAAAATCTCCCCACAAGGTCGGAGAATCCGCGGAAAACAGCTGTATAAAACTTTTTTGATTATCGTCCGATTGGCTTCAATATCATTTTCAAAGCTCTACATATTAAAAAATTCGACACTTGTATTTTTGGGAAATTCAGCCCCAGGTCGGAAAATGTTTGAAAAACTCTGGAATTCGACATTTTAAATTTGCATGTGATTGGTCTCAAACTTATTTTCAAGGTTCTATAGGAAAACATAAAAGATTTTGGAAGTCTACCCTCGTATCGGAAAATTCGCGGAAAACTGCTGTATGAATCTCTTTGATTATCGTCCGATAGACTTCAACTTTTCTGTTGATCATCCAATTATTTCAAAACTAATTTTTAAAGCACCTCACATTGAATAATTCGACACATGTGCTACCGGTTTTGAAATATGCATGCCCACGGAAAAGAGATGAATTCTGGAATTCAGCTTTTTCGTTTTTCATGGGAATGACTTCATACTAATTTCAAAATATCAATAAAAAATCTTCGCTACTTTGCCTTTGTATTGCCCATACAACGGGCGGACAATTGTTAGAAATGCTTTAGTCTCGCTTCTTAGTATTATTCTTGGAATTGGTTTCAAATGCCAAATGATTTTAGATAATCCATTCCAACGCGTCGCCAAGGGTGGGAAATGGAAGATCGGCTTCAAAGACATTTTCATAGCCCTACACAAGAAATATTAGTCACGTGGCTCAACTAATTAGTTTTCTACCCCCAAGGGAGGGAATACTATGATACGCTATTTATGTGTATTTCTTACGGTTGACGAAAGTACTCAAATTCAAAATAATGCACTTTCATCTAAATATTTCGCCGGGCAAGGCCGGGGTATTGCCTGCTAGTCACGTATATGTATAAAAAGTTAAATAAAGCGCAACGAAATTATACTGTGATTGAACTTGAATGCCTTGCTGTAGTTTTAGTATTAAAAAGTTTCGCATGTACATCGAGGGTCATTCCTTCAAGGTAGTTATCGACCATGCCAGCCTCCGTTGGTTGATTAATCAAGCTGACCTTAGCGGATGATTAGCGAGATGGGCGATAAAGCTGCATGGCTTTCAGTTTGAGATGGAGCATCGCAAGGGAAGCCACAATCTTGTTGCAGACTCCCTAGCACGTTGTTTTAAAGAGGCCGACAAAGTTGCTGCGAAAGAGATCGATGTTCTTCCGGAAATAGAATTCCAGTCCCAAGCATTCCAATCAGCTGAGTACTGTAATCTATAGGAGAAAATTCGAGCTTAACATAAAAATAATAATAATAACATTTAAAAAATATTATAAAATTAAAAGAAAATAGAAAATAAATATTGTTTCCCATTATTAAAAGAAATAGGTGAACTGGGGCTCGAACCTGCAAAAAGCCGATCATCAAGCAAGCCCTCTACCCACACCGCCATCGCATCATGAATGGTACTGCCGGCAAAATCAAGCTATCTGCATATAACAGAGCACGGTTGGCTCTTCGAAGCAACGAATTTAGATTCTGAATTCAGATTTCATATTGCCATGCGCTGTTGCCTTTCTGCATTGCTCACGCATACTAAGAAGCAAGCGCATGTGCGTACTTGAACCAACACATAGAAACGTAATGAGAGCGCAAGCGACATAGGCCGTGCTCATCGTTCTGGTGTCGATCCAAGACTAAATATTCGTTCTGAACAGCGGCGTTAGCAGCTCGGCTGGCAAACCACGACGAGGTTGTCTTGAGTTCTGCTTTTTTGCCGAAGTGTCTTGGGGTTGTCACAACTCCAAAGCATCTGGCCTCAGAAAAATGCTTTTTGACACGTCTATGTTTCAGTAGTTAATGCTGAAAGAGTGAATCGCTCAATCAACGCCGCACTTAGAGCATGTGGGCTAATCCTGCGTTACGGACGTTACATTCGTACGCCAATTTGCTTGTTGAAATTGACACAACTGGCGTTCACGTTGGTTTATTTCCAGAAATTTTTGCAAAATGCAGCTCTGTGGGAGAATTTTTAAACCTTATTAAAAATAAAAGGTTTACTGTTTAAAAAAAAAAAATGTTTACTCAAAGTTCCGTTACGGACGTTACACACAGTCTACCCATTTTTGGTTAAAATTTTCAATATATATTAGATAACTTACAACTATGACTTTTATCTTAAATAAAAGAAAATGAAACAAATTTCAAGATTTGCAAAGGGCTAAAAACTAAAACGACTGTTTTGCCCACTTTCGTGACAACTGAAAATGCCCTTTTTTTAAAAGAATAAATGAAAGGTACGTGTAGGTTAGCCTCTGCCAAGAACACACAAACCACCGTAAAACCATATTGCTTATATATTCTCAAGCTTGAATATGTATCATAGAAGAGAATCGAGTATCGATAGTATCACACGCATTTAAAGTGTTCTCCGTCATTTTTGTATTAATTAAACATTAAAACACATAAAAATAAATAAACTGTTGTGAATCCACTGATCGTGGTGTTGTTAATATCTGGCACAAAACAAACATTGAACAAACAAAGTTTTTATTTATTTAATTCGGCATTTAGTTGCACATATTTATTTGCCCTTTGAACACACAAACACATACAAATCAAACCAACAAAACGTAAACAAAAACACTCAATTATAAATCACTCAAAGTACACACAAACATACGTGAAAAATGCCGTCTACTGCGAAGCGTGTGCGCGAAAACACCAACACTGAGCTTAAAAATAAGCGCGACTCAGATGCACCAGCGTTCCAGCTGACGGAACTTGTCAACAAACGCTTTGAGGAGCAAGCGCATCTCATCACTGCCAGCATGCGGTCGGCTGAAGAGCGGATACTGAGTGTTCTTCAGGAGCGGCTCAACAGCATGAGCAATGAAATGCATTGGTGAGCTTGTAGAGGTGCATGACCTGAAATCACGTGTGGGTCAACTGGAGGCTAAGCTTGCCGCACAAAACAACGCGGCTGTAATGTGTGATCTTCGTATACACGGCGTTCCCTGCATTGAGGGAGAGAAACTGAGGAGTATTTTTAACTCCTTATGTTTTTCACTACATCTTAGCCCGGCACCAAAGATTAGGGAAATTTTCAGAGTCATGCAGTCGATCCGTACCCGCACTGTACTTGACCCAATAATAATTGTCAAGTTGGAGAACTTGCACGAAAAAGCTGGACTTTTGAGAGCAATTGCTGCTTACCGTCGCGAGACAAAACAACAACTTAGCTTACAATTGCTAGGCATTGACTCTCCTGCCCTCTTTTATATAAATGAACAGCTCACTAAAGACAATTATGATATTTTCAAAGAGGCGATGAAACAAAAAAAGGGAAAGCTTTTGCACGCTGTCTTTACGCGTAGAGGGCTTGTGCATGTAAAGCTTTCGGAGAGAGCAAATGTTGTCTGCGTGGGCAGCATACAAGAGCTTTTGCAGCTGCAGCGGGACGGCAAAGCAGCTTTGGCACAGGGAGAACCGTTGGCAGCTGATCCGACTTTAGCACCCAACTCTCCCGCTCCCGCTGGTCCCGGTGTGCTCGCTGCCAGTAATTCGTTTCGCTCTTGATAAGTGGAGCTTTTACAAACATCTGTCTCAGTTTACTAGTTTTAAAATTATTTATGGTAAGTACTATATTTTAACCATTGATTTTAAGATAAGTATTAATTCGCATCAAATTTATGTTTTTTCCTTTAAGGTGTGTTGTTTTATAGATGTAAATTTTAGCAAATTGCGTGTGACAGGATTGTACTTTTTATTTTTTAAATGCAAGATGAAAATGTAGTTTCCAGTGCGAATAGCTATGCCATGCTAAGGGTTCTTGTAAAGCAGAAGTCAGGCTTACATATTTGCCATATTAATGCTCAAAGTTTAGCCAAGAAAATTGATGAGTTCAGATATATGTTTGTAAACTCTAATGTAGATGTGATTTGTGTGTCTGAAACTTGGTTTGTGTCTGATATCTGTGATTCGTTAATTGATTGTAATGGTTATAATGTCTTTCGTTCTGATCGTGTAGGTCATGCTGGTGGTGTTGCAATTTATATTAACAAAAAACTTAATGCTAAAGTTATGTGTAGAAATTCTGTGGGAAGTGCAATAGAGTCTCTATTTATTCAAATCAAGAATAATAGAACAACAAACAAAATACTAATTGGCTGTGTATATCGACCCAATCGCAATATTGACTATTCAGAATTGACGAATATTATCTCGACTCTTTCTTTGACGTATACTGATATAATTTTGACGGGAGACTTTAATAGTAATATATTTAATGAAACTCATCTCATTGATTGCATGGAATCCCTTGACCTAAAACTGGTAAACTCCACAATGGCTACTCATTTTACAAGTAGCAGAAACACTTTATTAGATTTATTCTTTGTGAATATGCCAAATAAAGTTTTAAAATACGAACAGCTATCAGTACCAGTGTATTCTAAACATGACCTAATATTTTTGACTTATGACCTTTACCTAGATTATAATGACCACTGTGTAGAATTTCGTGACTTTAAAAATATTGACTATACCAAATTAAATACTGACTATAACTCACTTGACTGGAATGACATCTACCGTATACCTTCAGTTAATTGCCAACTTGAACGACTGCAGTCTAATATTAATTATCTTTTCAACCGCTCGGTACCCATTAAAAAGAAAAGAGTTAAGTATGGTGAAAATATATGGTTTAATATGGACATACAGAGCTCGATATTAGAAAGAAACAAGGCTTTTCAGAAATGGAAACGCTTTAAAACAGATTTTCATTTCCGCAAATATCAAGCACTAAGAAGAGCAGCGGCCAATCTTATTTTTAATTCCAAGCGCAATTACTTCTGCGCGAAGTTTAGTACGGCACTAAATCCAAAGCAAAAATGGAAAGAAATTAAAAATCTTAGCCTAGGTAAACAGAAATCTGTGATAAAAACGATATCGACGTAAATGAACTCAATTGTAAATTCACGCAAATAACTGTACCTGAACCTACACAAAACGTATACCTGAACTGTCGATCCTATAGAAACTGTGATATTAGTTTTAGTTTTATGTGTGTCAGTCCAAGTGATGTACTTGAGTGTATACTAAAAATTAAGTCAAATGCTATTGGTTTTGATGACCTCAATCCTAAATTTATTAAAATTCTACTTCCCAAAATACTAAGCTACTTAACACATATTATAAACACCGCCTTCACTACATCTACCTTTCCCGACAAATGGAAAGAAGCAAAAATTATACCTATACCAAAATCGAATAGTGACGAATACAGACCAATATCTATTTTACCATTTCTGTCAAAGGCTTTTGAAAATTTAATGGCAAAACAAATAAACCGATTTTTTGAAAACAACCAACTGCTTAATGATAAACAATCGGGCTTTAGAAAAAATAGAAGCTGTACTACAGCCATTACTAAAATAGCTGAAGATATTAGGGAACGACTTGACAATAATGATGTAACGTTTTTGACACTACTTGACTACAGCAAAGCATTTGACACAGTTGACCACAATATACTCTTAACTAAACTCTCTAATTTATATAATTTCTCCAGTACAGCTGTAAGTCTCTTGTCTTCGTACCTTGTTGATAGATGTCAAGCTGTCGTCTCGTCAAATATATGTTCGTCCTTTGTGTCAAATAGGCGTGGTGTTCCGCAAGGATCAGTTCTTGGCCCCTTACTGTTTGCCATTTATGTTAATGACCTGCCCGATTCTGTGACTAACTGTAGTGTTCAAATGTATGCTGATGATGTCCAAATGTATGTAAGTCGTCCTCTGTGTGAAATTAATGAATGTGTTAGTATTTGCAACAGCGATTTAGAAAAAATTAGCGTTTGGGCAAATAATAATGGACTTGGCCTTAATCCACGAAAATCCAAATGTATAGTAATCCATAAGAAAAACCTTTGCACTACACCATTGCTAAGCCTTATGATAGATGGCATACCAGTAACTTACACGGACTATGCAAATAATTTAGGCTTCACCTTCAATAAAACGCTTACATGGAGCAATCATATCAATAAGGCTGTTGGGAGAACTTATGGACTATTAAGAACATTGTGTTTAACACAGCACTTTTTGCCTATCGAAATAAAATTATTAATTGCCAAGACGTGCTTAATACCGACCCTTCTATATGGGGTAGAAGTATTTACAAACTGTGATGCGGCTAGCAAACGAAAAATTAGCGTGTGTTATAACAATATAGCGCGCTTTGTCTTTGATCTAAAGCGATATGACCACGTTTCATGTTATGCCCTTAAATTAGCTGACCTTGATATAACCAACTTGATGACTTTTAAAACACTAATCTTCCTGCACAAAATAATATATACTAAAGAACCCGCATATCTTCACGAAAAAATTAGATTTGCTACGTCCACGAGGACGAACAATCTAGTGTGCAATAGGCATAAGACGTTAAATTCAGAAAGACAATTCTTTATATATGCTATTCGCACCTGGAATCAACTCCCCCATCCTTTAAAAACTATTTATGGCGCCACGCAATTTAAGATAAAACTAAAGGCTCACCTACAGAACAATACCCAATAATAATTATTTTAACTGTGAACGATAACTTTAAACTCAAATTATATGAACTATGTACTTATTTTATATGTTAAATCGAAAAAACTAAATGTAAAATTTATGTTATAAAATATGTTTAATTATAGTGACTAGTGCCCTAACTTATAAGCTTTAGCTTGTAGCACTAGGAATGATAAAATAAATAAATAAATATCCTATTATTCCATTAATGCAGACCATACACGGGCCGATTTTAGCACAATCGGTTGCGGCAACCAGTTGTCACTCAAATTGGGTCTTCGCCTCGCACGCTGCAATCGGATCAGACAACTTCGTAGCACAACTCGAAAAATGGCGTCGGCAAGTGCCGAATTGATAAACAATTGATAAACTAAATAATGCAATTAACTGGTTTATTTAAATATATAAATTAAACAAAAAACCGAAATTTCAGAAAAATATTTTAAAATTTTGAATTTTGTTAATAATAAAAACAAAAGGAATATCTGAATTTTTATTAATTTCACTATTTTCTGGTAAACAATGCCGCTTATGAACGGCAGCAAAAGATCTTCAAATGTTTCAAAACAACAGACAAGTACCAGGCGAACAAAAAAAAACAGTAGCGAGAAAAACCAAAACGGATAGGGAGACGCCCACAAAGATGTACACAACTATGCACAACTATAGCACAACTATAGCAAACCCACCCCAGAACCTGAGCTCTGCAAGTGTTTTGCATACAACGAACAGCATTTGAACCAGGCGATCAGCGAAAACAGTAGCAAGAAAGTACAAAACCAAAGGGAAACGCCCACGAGTTGTGCCAATCGAGTTGTGCGTTGTCCAACTACACCACAACCAGTTGTGGCAACTCGCTGCTCGTATCAAAAGGTTTTGATACAGAATTCAGTTGGCCCAACATTGTACCAACCGTCCCAATTACATTGCAATCGGTTGCCGCAACCCGAAAAACTCACTCAAGTTGGGCAACTGAATTGGCCCGTGTGTGGTCCGGGTAACAAACATTTGGATTTTGGGCAACTTCAAATTTATGCCTTTGGTTTAAAAATGTTGGGATTAGCTCATATGCATTTCATGCAAAAAAAAAAAATTTAAATATGCATGTTATCTTAAAATTTATTTTCAATGAAACAAACTTTGATGTCATCAGAATTCGTATGATTTGGAACAATTGGAGAATGACTGGGATGCGGAGATGGGAGAAATTTGCCATTTAATTGCGAGTGCGCGCCTGTGAACTGCACAAACTTCACTGCTCCTAAAAGGCGGTGTACCTTATCGAAATGTTGTCATCCTCATCCTTACTAAATACAGGGGAACAGTTCACCGATGCTATAATTTATGGGTACATGTCGTAATTAGTTTGACTTCATTAATATGCTATGAGGGCTGTTAGATTTAAAAGTGGTACATTGGAGCTACGCGAAATAAATTGTAATGGAACCCATACACAAGCCAACTCAGTTGGCCAACTTGAGTGAGTTTTTCCGAATTGCGGCAACCGATTGCACGTAATTGGGACGGTTGCTACAATATCGTCCCAACTGTATTCTGTATCAAAACCTTTTGATACGAGCAGCGAGTTGCCACAACTGATTGTGGCGTAGATAGACAACGCACATCTCGATTGCCACAATTCATGGGCGTTTCCCTTTGGTATTGTACTTTCTTGCTACTGTTTTCGCTGATCGCCTAGTCCAAATGCAAAACACTTGCATAGCTCTACTTCAGATTCGGAGGTGGGTTTGCTATAGTTGTGTACATCTTTGTTGGCGTCTCCCTTTCCGTTTTGTTCTTTCTTGCTGTTTTTTGCGTTCGCCTAGTACTTGGCTATTGTTTTGTGCGAAACATTTGAAGATTTTTACTGCCGTTCATAACTGGCATTGTTTCGCAGAAAATAGTGAAATTAATAAAAATTCAGATATTCCTTTTGTTGTTATTAACAAAATTCAAAATTTTAAAACTTTTCTAAATTTATGGTTTTTTGTTTTATTATTACATTTAATTAATTAATTAATTTTATTAATTAATTGCAAAATTTAGATTACCAATTATGCACTTGCCGACGCCATTTCTCGAGTTCTGCTACGAAGTTGGCTGATCTGATTGCAGTGTGCGAGGCAAAGACCCAATTTGAGTGACAATTGGTTGCCGCAACCGATTGTGCTAAAATTGGACCGTGTATGGGCCGGGTAAGCCACCTACTGTATGTTTAAGCACGTTTAAATCTGACTAGTTGCTGATGGTGACAGCAATAAATCTGCACTTTTTTTGATAAACTATTATATTCTATCGCAAGGTTTTTTCAATTCAGCATTCTCATCAATTCAAACATTCCATTGAGAGAATGAGGAGCTAAACGCAATATATTTCCACTAAGTTTGTTTTGATCTAAGTTTTTAAGTTGATCTAACTTTAATATTGACTACTAGCCCGCTTCCCCGTAATTTAAATTTGCACAATAGGTTTTTCGGTGTTTCAAAATCGAATTTATTTGATTCTTTCAGAATTTTTGCAAATACGAACAAATGCAAAGTATGTACTTCCAGAAGTTTACAACTTCAACTTAGTGCGCCTCCAATGACGACGCTTAGCATTGTACCTGAAACAAATAAATTTAATTTTAGTAAAAATCTATCAATTATTATGAAAGTAGAAATGTACATAAAGCCGAGGCATTGAATCTTCGTTCGTGAATAACTTAAGTGATTATTATCCGATCGACTTGAAATTTCGACAGTAGATTAAGATAATGCCAAATCCCAAAGCTATATCTTCAAAAATGTTGGTATAGAACGTTTTTATCAGATTGCGGGGGAACGAGCGTACATCTGAAATTTGAAACAAACTTAATCTGCGTATGTACACAGGAACCTACATTCCAAATTTGGTCTCTTGCTCCTATAGTTGTACTTGTATCATATGTACCAATTTAATTTAAATAACTGGAGGTGAGCTTGCATACATTCGTAGACATGTACATACATATGTTTGTAGTATATGCATAACTAATATTTATGTATGTATATACCCATGGTAAACACATCTTTAGTGGAAAAGTGAACAATGCTAATGTAGAACCCATATTAGCAGATACGCAACTTTTAAATTGGGCATGAACTCACATACACATACATAATACAGTATGCATTCTTACAACTGAATATACAACGGCATTAAGACAGTGGTGGTACTTGTACATACATACATATGTATGTATAAATCGAACGAATAACTTACCGAATGGTATTCCCAGTACGCAAGCGAACCCATTGTGGTACTGATCTGTTTTGTTTTAGCTTTTTAGCTAATTTCTGCTTAATGCGGAAAGATTTGTGCGCCGCCTAAAAATATAGAACATTATGTTAATATTATCAATGTACACATCACAAAACAAGCTATGATTTGTTTAATTTTAGTAGATTTTATTACCATCTCAACCACTTTCGTCAAACGACACACCGGAAAGAGACCGTGTTCATTGATTAGAGCTGCAACCAAATCGATGGCAATAATTATATTAATCGAGACTCTATCGATAGTTTACAATTGAATAATGGGCTATTCACAACGACCACATCATTAGGGAACGCATGGGAAGATGGTGAATGGATGGTAAATTTAAACGGAACTCGACAAAACAGACGAAACGTAGTTTAAACAGCAACAGCCAGACGATGACGATTTCTTGTAGTCAACATTGCGTTTATTTTGCAATTCATGTAGAGATCGCTAATTCATAAAGAAATAGCTTATACCCCCGTACGGTATGGCAGGCTGTCACATACATTTTGTCATTGAGATACGTGCTTACACGAAATGTCAAATAAAAGATTTCTAGGGTAGAAACGTTCCATATGAGGTTAAAATTGCAGCTTCCAGCTTCTACCGTTCGGGCTGCATAAATGTCACCAATCAGTCAGTCAGCCAGGTTGAACTCTTTTATATATATAGATGTTCTGCCTAGACTTAAATCAACCCTAACTTTGTCAACACCGAATGCTTGATATAATAAATGCATTTTGTTGTTGGGTTGGTCAGTCAGGTTTTATCTGTATGCACCACTCCCAACACATTTGTCAACAATAGCAACGTAAGCAAATCGGGTTCTAAGAATCGAATAAATGTCAACCAGAACATAATTAGCATCCATTACATTATAAACATCCAGATGGAAAATTTCCCACAGCAAATGCTGTAAACTAATTTCCCACAAAAAACAAATATGCCGAAAAGGTATTTGTAAATTTGTAAATAGAGGCCTTAGAAAGGCCTCGTTTACTGCGTTTTGCTATTTGAAATCCAATAATTTCACTTTTAAGTTTTTTCTTTTAAGTAAACAATATGGTCATGGTATTTGTATGTATCAGCTTGCCTAATTATATCATTGTAAATTTGCTCCGTTTTATAGGCTTTTCACACTGAGTACATCATCGAAGAGCGCATGGGAATGATGTTGGAAGTGAAACACTGATTCACACTGACAACATCAACATCCAACTTCATTTCTACCCTTTGACGTTAGCAGACAGCAATATTTAATAAATGATTTGAAAATTAATACAAATGGATTTTACTAAGAAGGTGGCTGGTGTTGCGCAGCATATCACAGATTAAAATACTAAGCTAATGACGGAACTCAACAAAACAAATGAAATGCAGTTATTGGAGCAGCAGACAGAAGCCGACGTTTTCTTGAAGCGTCGACCATTTTGCATGTTTTGTTAGGTTAAACAGTCAGGTTTTTAAGGATTATATATAAATATACCCAAAGTACCCAACGTCATTGGTCATCTATCAAGATATGTTTTTGTAATTGCTCTTAGGCATTGGCGAGCAACGCGCAAATATGAACATGTACGGCTCATTTCATAATCCAATGCATAATAAAAGAATCTTGAGTGTTTCCTTTCTATTTGCTTTAGACGTTGGGGCACCACTGATATATACGATTCAGCCATTTCTCATTCGTTTTTATCTTGTTCTTCTTTTTTATGCCATTAATTTTTGTTGACATTGTTTATATTTTCGTAGTGAACACCAAATATTCAGTGTTGCGTTCGAAAACTATTGCCTAGGTATCGTAAGGGAACGTGTGGGATAGTAACATCCCAAAGAGTTGTTGGGACGGATGGTCAAATAACGGCATGGGTAAAACTATGGGCACATCATGACAGATGATTACGGATGTTAGCCTATAAAGTGGACTTCAAGAAATGATTAATATTGAAATGCCAAATCCATCTATGAGTTGAACCATGACCAAAACTGCATTTATTATAATAAGCAATCGGATTTGTCAAAGTTATGTTAGATTGAAGTCTAAGTAGAACATATAGAAATATCACTCCAAGAATTACGAAGTTACCGAAATGAGGACTTCAAAAAACGTCGTCGTCTGCCTGCTGCTCTAAAACTAAATTTCGTCTGTTTTGTCCGTCAATAGTTTATTAATTAAATCCATGTTATGCTACAAAACAGCAACAACAACAGCCAATTTCTTAATGACATTAATTTAAATTAATATTTTAACAAATTTTCTTGTCTGCTGACGCCAAAGCTTGAATTGATAGTAGATGGTGGCAATGTGAATAGGTGCTCCACTATCCACCATTTTCCCACGCGTTCCCCGATGATGTGCTGTGTGAATAGCCTATTTGTATGAGAAGCTTAGAAAAAGCGATAAATTGGTCAAGTTATTAACAATACGTATTTGGATTTCAACGAAGGTTGTATTTTTATGTTCCTTGCCACATTCCCAAAAATTCATTCATCTAAATATCGTTTGCAACCGGAAACAGTTTTCATCCATGCAAAATACATTGACAATTCTTTTTCCTTTTAGCAATTGGGCTGACGGTACGTTGTCGTATATGCGAGCTGATAATCGAGTAATTTTAATGTAATCTGTATGTTTCAGCGGTTTATTCCACTAGAATATCAATATGCCTCCTAAATTTGATCCTACGGAAGTAAAATTGGGTAATTTTTATATGTTTCAACTTGCATACAAAATTTGAACATTGGTAACGATATCTCTTTAACTGGATTTTTGCTTTCTGTTTTAGTTTACTTGCGTTGTGTTGGTGGCGAGGTTGGAGCAACTTCATCATTGGCTCCCAAAATCGGTCCTCTTGGTTTGGTTAGTATATTGCAATATATTGTTTTAACTTATGCTAATTATAGTTATAGTCTCCTAAAAAAGTAGGTGATGATATTGCAAAAGCCACCTCTGACTGGAAGGGTCTAAAAATTACGGTATGCCTTACCATTCAAAATAGGCAAGCTACCATATCTGTGGTTCCTTCGGCTGCTTCATTGATAATAAAGGCGCTGAAAGAACCTCCACGTGATAGAAAGAAGCAAAAAAATAGTAAGTACACATGTTAATATAAAACATAAAGATACAAAAACGCTGTAATACTACGTAGCAATATTTTCGTGCTTAAGACTACTTATCCTTCGTACTTATACACATATGTGCATATAAACTATGTAAGAAACAGTTAATCGGTAGTGCGGGTAAAAAACTTGTCAGGTGGCGGCACTGCTGTTGCATTTGGCAGCTTATCTTAACCAGATTGAACATGAAAATATGTATGTACAAGGAGCCCGACCAAACTTAACCAGGTATTAAAATTCTTATTTATGTGGAAATCTCAGTACGGTTGTGCTCACCAGTTTCCCAATTATGATGATTGATTGATTGCAAACGAGATTGACCAAAATTAGATTACTACATCAAAACTGCTAACAGCCAGAAAAAGACACCTCCGACCAAAACAAAGTGTTTATATTCTTGACCAGCATCAACAGCCGAGTCAATCTGACCTGTCCGGATGAACGCGTCGATCATCACCGTACGCCATCTGAAATCATGTGCTTGCAGGCACTGTCGCTGATCTGGTTTATAGTATGTACATATACATACATATGTACATGTACATACAAATATTTGGTTGGGAATGTCAGACTGGTTGTGTTATTTAGACGGGAACACTTCACTAGAGCATACTTGTTTGCCTATAAATATTATTCTGACGAAACTCACAAAATCGAAATTTCATAATTTTTACTACAATCTGATCATATTGCATCAAATTCAAATCAACATTTTAATTGGATGTAAAAAAATGTATACACTTGCAGCGGTTTTTTTTCCGGCGAATCAATTATGTTGAATAAGTCGACGACGAACTTTCACATCAATAACCGGCAGATTTAGTTTAACGTAAATTAGTATAACAACACCAAACACACGAGTCTGCATGGTAAGGATTGGTTTGCGTCCAAAGAGATCGACGTCATGCCATGGTCAGCATAGTCTCCAGATCCAAATCCGATCGAAAACTTATGGGGCGATGTTAAGAGAGTTGTGGCAACTGAACATCCATCGAAAAAAACAAAGCTGTGGCAAGTTTTTTAGGAGACCTAGCACCAAACTCCTCTGAAGCGGTACCGGGACCTTATCAATGTCATTACACCCAGGTGTCGAGCCGTAATAAAAATAATGGACATACAATTAAGTATTAGACCTATAAAACATAAAATATGAAGTTAGACCAATGTTATAGAGTATTTTATTCCATTTTTAGCAGCCACTACTATATTCATAAACGGCCAATTTTGAAGGCATTCCTCTAAGATCAAAAAAGGAAATTTGATAAGTCATGGGATTTTTTCATTATTCTATTTGCAATTTATTCTAAAAAAAAAATTGGTCATACTATTATTTTACAACGCTACAAACACATGAAAATTTCATGTAAGTCTTGTGACGAGCAGCACTACTATTTTCATGAACACAGCTGTATATTCTTGATCAGTATTAAAAGAGATTTCGATTTGACCATATCCGTTTGTCTGTCGGAATAAACGCGTCGATCTTAGCAACTTTAAGAGCTAGAGACACCAAATTTAGAATGTAGGTTCCTGTATACCACACGCAGATCAAGTTTGTTTCCAATTTCCGGTATCTCTCCCGTTCCCCCGCAATTCAATAAAAAGCTTTATACAAACAGTTTCAAAAATATAGTTTTGGGATTTAGCATGTCCAAATTTCAAGTCGCTCGGAATATAAACACGGAAGTTATTGACGAAAGAAGATTCAGTGCGGAAGCGAGCATAGCAGCCACTTAAAATGATTTGCGTGCGCTAAAGAGCACTGCCGCTAGTGTGTGTGTGTATTTATATGTGTAAGTGTACGAATATTTGATAGGAAATTTTAGACCTGGATACAGTGAGTTGCGTGGTCGGGTACACTCGTCTAGAGCATTCTTACTTGTATTGTGCTTTAGCTTTTGAACTTAGCTCGCAAATAACTGTTGACCAAATCGTGCGGTCGCAAAATAAGGGTTCTTCACTCGGGCTTTGAGCAAAGAGTCCGAGACCGAACAACCGATTTCATTGTTCGTACAAAAATTTTTCTCGCGCTCAACCGACGAGCAGTTTTTTCCGATCTCTTTTGCTATGCTCATTCCCGGACCGTTTGCTCTTGAACGACGATTCAAAAAGTCTTTTGCGCATGTATGTGTGTATGTGAAGTTTCGTGGGTTCTACGCGAAACTAGTTGGCTTTGTGAATTTCGCTTGAGTGTGCTGGCACAGGTAGTATTGACACACTGGCTACTCAAGTGTCGGTTGAAAGCACATTTTTAGCTTTGCATTTTATTTTAAGCGGAATAAATAATAAATAAATTCACAAAACTTAAACTCACTATTAGTTGTTAAGCTTAATTCAAAATAAATTAATTAAAAAGAAAAGTATTCATTTTTTAATCAAAAAATTACTTTGAAATATGAAAAATTCATGTTTGAAATTTCAAGAAGATTTAACGTGAAAATCGAATGTCACAATATTACACAACGTAGCGCTGTGCATCGAAAAGAAGACAAATTATTGAAAAGACCGTGTGCGTTGACTTTTTCAGTCAATCGGTCTTTAGTAAGTCTCTCTGTGCGAGCGTCACTCGTAACTCTCATTGTGCGATGTTTGGTAAGAGAGCGTCTCACGAACAGCTCAACGTAAAGCGCTCAACAGAAAACCAAAACGAAAAGAAACGAAGTCTGCTGCTCAGAAAGAGAACGAGGGTGCATGCCTTTTTTTCGGTTCTCGCGAGCAGAGCGTAAGGAAAAAAATGGTCAACAGTTTTTTTGCGAGCTATGCTTATGAAATGTGCCGTGCATGTATGTCTAAAAGCAATTACAAAAACAAAATGAGCTAGATGTAATGGGGCTGGGAACCACTGATGTAGATAATATATATGTAATATTTTAATTTATCTTTTAGTAAAACACAGTGGAAATATTGCCTTTGACGATATCTTGGCTATCGCGCGTACAATGAGGCCCCGGTCAATGGCTCGCGAGTTGAAAGGAACCTGCAAGGAAGTCCTTGGTACAGCCCAAAGTGTTGGGTGCACTGTTGATGGCAAACACCCTCACGATGTTATTGACGAACTCAATAATGGCTCTATGGAAGTCCCCGCAGAATAATTATAAACTTTTTTGAAAAAAATATTTAATAAATAAATAAATATTTTACCATCTTCAATATTAAGTTTTCATATTTATATATATTGATTTATTTTAGCAGGATAGTATTTTAATGTAACAGGACTTAAAAGCTCATAGTATAAAATACCGAATACATAGATGCGTCAAAATGGGATTTTTCTGAAAATCACGGAAAATATATGTATATATAAAAGTTATGTTGGTCCTAGAAATGTCAAAAACTTAAAAAGTTCTGCACCGATCGAATTTTGACGTGTTTGACGCTTTTTGAAAGAAAGCAGTAGGCTTTTCCTAACAACTCATACTGAATACTTTTCCTAAGTAATATAAATCAAAATTGTACACTGTAAGCTCTAGTTATATTCACATTCTTCCGTATTATGGTTTAAATTACGCCTAATTTGATATATTTTTTGTTTGTATGAAAGCCTATTGTTGCTTTTAAAAAACACGAAAACGTAAAAAGTTGGTTTCGCGCGGCCGGCGGTATTTCACCGAATTGTAAGTCTAAATAATTCTCTTATCCCCTTTGAGCGGGAAAACTATTGCTCGCTCGTCATGGAAATGAAACAGTCGTTTGACCCTGGTACGAGGCCTCTTGTTCAAGCTGACTTCAGCGTAAATTTCTCTGAATGACACGAGCATCTAACAGCTCACCCCAGATATTTATCTGGGAGTTACCTTGGGCCGTTGGTTTACTTGCTTGTGCCATGGTGCGTGAAAGGGCTAAACGGATGGACTGGCTACTTGGGCCTGGAAGTGGGCTTTCTTGCTGCTAAAATCCTCTTTAAGGCCATAATTGTGCCCACTCTAAATTGGGGCACGGCCTGTAAGACCGCAATACAAACGAGCGAGTCATGCCAAAGCAAAATTCTCTGGAGGATTGTGGACGCTCCCTATTACGTGCGCAACACTATTGACAATAGCCTTGGCGTATTGCCAGCTACAATCAGCAATTTTGCTGATACATACAGAGGTAGACTTCTGGGCCACACCAACTCCTTGGCTACTCGCTTAGCAAGGCCTTATAGAAACAGAAGGCATGTCCGATCCCATCCTGCAGGAAGGCTATTAAACCTTAGCTAATATCTGTTACCACAGGTTAAGGCTTGGCTATCGACTGTTACTTTCTATCTTCCCCTGCTTCGTAACATTACATTTACATTATGAAAATGGTTTAAGTACCACGTAAAATAATAAACATATATAAGTTAAACGAAAAAATCCGTTGAGCCGTTTATGAGGAGTTTAATTACATAGACACGCATAGAAAATTGATTTATATAAAGATTTTACTTTTTTGTGCTTTTCGAAGCTAAGCGCATAAGCCAGCGTAAGATTTTTTTTGTGGCAGCTTGTGATTTTTATTTGTTTGGCTACGTTTGAAATTGTTTATGGTGGTCGATTTATGTGGTCTGTATATGTATGTATGTACGTGTACCTTATACCTTCGTTCTGTTCCAGTGAGGAACAAAATATTGCCTCGCCGGAAATCAAATTTGAGAAGACGGGTTTCGAATTTAAATACGGAAGAGAGGCAGTCCGTGCGATAGACAAATGGACTAAGACGCATGCAGAGGCGTACCACGGAAGCAGCAGAAAGACGACCAACCAGACTTGAGGATGGGCGATTGTGAGCATGGCAGTCGCGTTCTGTAGGATTTAATTCGTTTTCAAGGGAATGAACTAGAAAGGATAAGGATAGCTGAATCACGGCCAAATGAAGTGCAGATATGAAACTGCTATGACCGCTATGTGTATGTCAACACGATAATTGATAGATTTTAGTGTTAGGTTAGGTAGGGTAGAACCTGTTGACCACCACATGGAGGTCCCACATAGACCGAGCAGGTCCTCAGTGTCGCCGGATACCGAAGGTCGTTAGGAGGTTTGTTGATCCTGTATGATTCGTGTGCGCTTTGCAAACGCCAGCAGCGCATTGGGAGTTTGTCTGGCCGCTTCTTCTAGTGATGCGAGCCAGTGTTTGTTGAAGTATCGATGTCTTAGTGTTGCGAGTGCTGGGCAGCTGCATATAAGGTGTTCCAAGGTTTCCACAACTCCTGGTCATCCGTTAATATTCCCAGCTTTTTAGCATGAGCTGCTGCTAGGCAATGTCCAGTTGATACTCCTATCATTAGTCTGCAATCTTTCCTTGGAAGATATAGCAGGAAGTTAGTGAGTTTTTGATTTCGCTTCTCGCACATAAATTTAGCGATTCTGCAGCTGGTAGTGCTCCGCCACCTTTCACCAGCTTTAGCCCAAGCGGATTCATCCAGTTCGCTATGAAGCGACTGCAATGAAATTTGTATATTTTCTTTGTCCTCAAGAGGTAGCCCGACTCCTTCATTTGCCAGGCAATCCGTCATTTCGTTGCCGTCAATGCCCCGGTGTCTGGGAGCCCAATAGATAAGCATTGTTATTGCAGTGCTTAGATTATTTAAAGCCACCCTGCTTGCCAGGATATTTTTGGAGCCCATTGACGATGACCTCAATGATTTTATAGCACATTGGCTGTCTACGAATATATTTATTCGTGCGTTCATAGTTGTTGTGGATAGAGCTACTTCTGCTGCTTTATTTATTGCGAAGACTTCAGCCTGGAATATGCTGCAGTAGTCGGGCAGCTTGTACGGCAACCTTATTTCTGATTTTGCGCAATACACGGCCGCACCTATTCCTGTATCCATTTTTGAGCCATCGGTGAATATCTTAATGGCGTGTTGGTCCAGTCTTGTACACCAGTCTTCTGGTCCCATTGACGTTTGCGTTTCTTTGAAGTTAGGTCGAGGAGTCATGTAGTCCGTGCTACTTTGCATCTCCCTGCCAATCGAACTGTGTCCAAAACCTTCAAGTGCCAGGTTTCCCGTTGCGCATAGACGTTGGGCAGTCCTTTGTGTAAGCAGGTGCGCGTGTATGTCCAGGGGGTTGACACACAGTACTGCTTCGAGTGCCTTGGTTGGAGTGGACCTCAACGCCCCCGTGATACAGACAAGTGCTTGTCGCTGGGTCCTTTCCATCAGTTTCAGGTATGTGGTCTTCTTCGTAGCTTGCCACCATACCAGGACGCCGTATAGTAGTATCGGTCACACTACTGAGAAGTAGATCCAATGCATCAGTCGTGGTGACAGGCCCCAAGTACTACTTAGCATCTTCTGCGATGCGAAAAGCGCGACTGTCGCCTTTTTCACCCTTTCTTGAACATTGACTCTCCATGTCAGTTTGCTGTCCAGGACTACTCCGTGATATTTGACGTTAGTTTTTGGCGTGAGCGGTATTCCGTTCAGCTTTGGCGGGTTCCACCGCGGTACCTTGTATCACTTAGTAAAGAGAATGAGGTCCGTCTTTTCCGCGTTGATGCTAAGTCCGGCTTCGGTGGCCCATCTTAGTATTTCCTGTAACGTGTATTCCATGATTGAGCTGAGGGTCGATGGACACTTTCCCGTGATAATAATGCTTATGTCATCCGCATAGGCAGTTATCTTTGGGGCTTTCCTGTAAAATTTTTGGAGTAGTTTGTCCACCACTAGATTCCATAACAGGGTAGACAAGACTCCGCCTTGTGGCGTGCCTACATGAGCTTCCTTTGTTATGGTGATAGTTTCCTATTCGGCCTTGACTCTTCTGCAGCTCAACAAATTCTGTATCCACGAGTGTATTGTCGAGTGGCATGCTGTGGCTGTCAGGCCTCGCATTATCGCTTCTGTTGATACGTTGTTGAATGCACTTTGTAGTAAAGGGCTTTTTTTATATTAGCTATTAGGCTGTGTTCGTACTGAACGGACGTGTTTTTGAGAGCTCCTAAAATTTTATAAATTTCTAATTTTTCCGAGTATAAAGATTTTTCTCTCAGACGACCAATAATATACAGACTTTTAACTGTTCCCCGGAATTGGCGTGGACTTTCTCTATTCGACTGCCCCCCCTCGGGGGTATCCCACTGGTTTCATAAGCATGCAGAATGAAACAGCGGATAGTTCATCAACCAGTTCCTCGTAGGATAGGATGGCAGCTTTGACAAAGTCTACTAAATCAGCCACCCAGTTGGCCTCTAAGCAGGCTAAAGCCTCTCGCTTTGATTTGGGAAGACCTGAAGTTGATCTTCCTCCATCT
The DNA here is from genome assembly GCA_037075165.1 of Hirtodrosophila histrioides. Classification (NCBI taxonomy): domain Eukaryota; kingdom Metazoa; phylum Arthropoda; class Insecta; order Diptera; family Drosophilidae; genus Hirtodrosophila; species Hirtodrosophila histrioides. Next base: position 1,279,180 of record JBAMCL010000177.1, on the reverse strand, counting down.
ACCTCCGAGTCAAAAGGAGAAGCTTTTTTATAGTCAGACTCTGACACGTTATCAACTGTATCTACTATCTACCCCGTGTTCTATTGGGGCTACCGAGGGATCGAAAATAGATTGTCTAGATTTTTCGTAATAAAACTGCCAATATTTATGATATCACCCTACGCCCCACAGCAGTTGTTCCTGCTGTTTTAACCTCGTGTCTACCAGGCTCTCCTGGCCTAGATGTTGGAAAACGTGGAAATATGGCTTCTGTGAAAAGAAAGCCTCCATATTTGTATACGACCTACTGCTCGCAAATCATCCCGCTGACCGCCTGCGTGGAGGAGCAGGAATTTTGATTCGCTCTGACTTTACTTACAGCCTTCACTACAAAAATTAGCTCGCCCATTTACAATCCGTTGCCGCCATGGTAACCACTGAGCTGGGTAATATTGTGATGGGTGCTATCTATTGCCCACCAGGACACGCCCAGCAATGGACTGCAAGTGAATTCTCCCAACTTTTCGGACAGCTTACTGACAAGTTTATGGATTGGAATGCTTTTCACTCAATTTGGGGATGTTGGCGCTCTTGCAGCAGAGGCTCCACGCTCCACTCCTTTACCACTAGCTCTAGGCTCCGAATTCTGGCATCCGGCGGCCCTACTCACTTCCCTGGTGACAGAAATAAATCCATCAGCAATTGACTTTGCCATAAATGAGTGTTATGAACTCTCCTCCAAAATTCATACTGCTGCTGCTGCCTCCATGGTCAACCAGTGGAATACCCTCCCTTCTGGACCAGTTCGGGCTCCTTTAAAACCCGAGATCCTAGCCCTCGTCAGACGTAAACGCGAGCTAAGACGACGATGGATGCATACTCGGCACCCGTTGGATCAGGCTGAATTTAATACTTCTACCACTTTACTACGGAAGGCGCTCTATGAGGCTAAGTCCGATTTTTTCGTAGAGAAGCTACGCTTAATAGATCCTGACCAGGACAGAGGGTTTGCTCTTTGAAAATGCACTCGTAGCCTTAAAAGGCAACAAATGAGAAGATTTTCCTTACTGCGGAGAGATGGAACCTGGGCCAAATTAGACGTGGACATTGCCGAGGAGTTTGCTAGTGACCTTGCTGATAGGTTCACTCCATTTGACCTGGCAACTGCAGAGGAGGTGGAGGTTACTACCTCTTTTGCTGGAGCTATCCCTGTCCCGACTGTTTCAATACCTCAAATTGACGTGACAGAAATAGTCGAAAAAATTAAACGGCTTAAGCCTATTAAAGCTCCTAGATTTGTCGGCCTAGATGGCAAGACCATAAAATCGCTCCCGGGTGAAGCAATCGCAGCACTTGGCCCCCAATGGAAAATGGCGCTTATTGTTATGGTCCCTAAGAAGAGGCTGAGTCATCACTCGCCCGATTCCTTCCGACCCGTTAGCCTTTTTCCAACATTTTCCAAAATGTTTGAGAGAATGCTTCTGCGCAGGCTCATTAACATCGATGCCTTCGAGGTTGCCCTTCCCAACCATCAATTTGGGTTTCAAAGTAGCCATAGTGCCATAGAGCAAGTGCATCGGGTCACCAACCATATTTGGAAGTTTTTGAGTGTGGAAAATACTGCTCGGCCGTCTTCTTGGATGTGAAGCAGGCGTTCGACCGAGTCTCGCACGAGGGCCTCTTGTTCAAGCCGACTCCACTCCTCTCACCAGATCGTCTCCTCATTCTGAGATCATTCTTACTTGGACGAAAATTTTTCTTGGAAATACGGGATGCTAAGTCCTCTATTAAGACGATTACTGCTGGAGTCCCCCAAGGTGTCGTTTTGGGTCCTGTGTTGTACACGACTGCCACCTATGCGGATGACACGGCCTTTCTCGCTACCAGGTTTTGCAGGAGAAAAGCTTCGGCAATGGTACAGGAGTTTCTGAATGAGTATGAGTGCTGGGCCTCGCGCTGGAACATTGCCATAAACACGCAAAAGAGTCAACATGCAACATTTTCTCTGAATCGTTTGAACTCGCTGAATGGCAACAGATTCACACACGTCACCCAAGTTAAATATCTGGGAGTCACTTTGGACCGGGTTAACTTGAAAGTCGTATTATTCTTCGTGCCTATGCTATGGCGCGCGAAAAGGCTAAGCGGATGGACTGGCTACTTAGGCCTGGGAGTGGTCTTCTCTCGCAGCTAAAATCCGCCTCTTTAAGGCCATCATTATGCCCACTCTAAATTGGGGCATTAACCTTTGGGGCACGATCTGTAACACTTCAATCCAACAGATCGAGTCATGCCAAAGCAAAATTCTCCGCAGAATTGTGGACGCTCCCTATTACGTGCCTAACAACACTATATGCAATGATCTTGGTGTATCGCCAGTATGCGCTACAATCAGCAATTTTGCTGATAGGTACAACACTTTGGCTACTCGCCTAGCAAGGCCGTATTTAAACAGAAGGCTTGTCCGACATCATCCTTCGGATAATTGGATTTTTGGTAGGACGCCTGCAGTAAGGTTATTGGAATTTATCTAAGCTTTGTCCAATCTGGTAAAGGCTTGCCTAACATTCTAAAGTTTTTAATACACTGCTTGATCCCTGCGTTTATCTGCTCTTTAAATATCTGGTAAAGGCTTGCCTAACATTTTGAAGTTTTTAATACACTGCTAGATCCCTACGTTTATCTGCTCTTTAACCCGAGACATTTATGAAAGTGTTTTAAGTAATACGCAGCATAAAAAAATAAGTAAAAGTTTATCAAAAAAAAATATTAGCTACCAGGAATGTAGCGCTGTCTCCACCTATTTTTCTTTACTATAGGCATGTTGGTTGGGCTCCAGGGATGAGCTTGCGCCCTCCTTAATGTGGAGCTCCATTACTTTTTCCAATGTTTTAAGCGTGAATGAGGTTAGACTTATGGGTCTGCAGTCCTTCGGCTGCACGTGACTGACGTTGTCTGCTTTGGTTAGAAACACGACCCGTGCAGATTTTAGTGTTAGGTTAGGTAGGGTAGAACCTGTTGACCACCACATGGAGGTCCCACATAGACCGAGCAGGTCCTCAGTGTCGCCGGATACCGAAGGTCGTTAGGAGGTTTGTTGATCCTGTATGATTCGTGTGCGCTTTGCAAACGCCAGCAGCGCATTGGGAGTTTGTCTGGCCGCTTCTTCTAGTGATGCGAGCCAGTGTTTGTTGAAGTATCGATGTCTTAGTGTTGCGAGTGCTGGGCAGCTGCATATAAGGTGTTCCAAGGTTTCCACAACTCCTGGTCATCCGTTAATATTCCCAGCTTTTTAGCATGAGCTGCTGCTAGGCAATGTCCAGTTGATACTCCTATCATTAGTCTGCAATCTTTCCTTGGAAGATATAGCAGGAAGTTAGTGAGTTTTTGATTTCGCTTCTCGCACATAAATTTAGCGATTCTGCAGCTGGTAGTGCTCCGCCACCTTTCACCAGCTTTAGCCCAAGCGGATTCATCCAGTTCGCTATGAAGCGACTGCAATGAAATTTGTATATTTTCTTTGTCCTCAAGAGGTAGCCCGACTCCTTCATTTGCCAGGCAATCCGTCATTTCGTTGCCGTCAATGCCCCGGTGTCTGGGAGCCCAATAGATAAGCATTGTTATTGCAGTGCTTAGATTATTTAAAGCCACCCTGCTTGCCAGGATATTTTTGGAGCCCATTGACGATGACCTCAATGATTTTATAGCACATTGGCTGTCTACGAATATATTTATTCGTGCGTTCATAGTTGTTGTGGATAGAGCTACTTCTGCTGCTTTATTTATTGCGAAGACTTCAGCCTGGAATATGCTGCAGTAGTCGGGCAGCTTGTACGGCAACCTTATTTCTGATTTTGCGCAATACACGGCCGCACCTATTCCTGTATCCATTTTTAAACCATCGGTGAATATCTTAATGGCGTGTTGGTCCAGTCTTGTACACCAATCTTCTCGTCCCATTGACGTTTGCGTTTCTTTGAAGTTAGGTCGAGGAGTCATGTAGTCCGTGCTACTTTGCATCTCCCTGCCAATCGAACTGTGTCCAAAACCTTCAAGTGCCAGGTTTCCCGTTGCGCATAGACGTTGGGCAGTCCTTTGTGTAAGCAGGTGCGCGTGTATGTCCAGGGGGTTGACACACAGTACTGCTTCGAGTGCCTTGGTTGGAGTGGACCTCAACGCCCCCGTGATACAGACAAGTGCTTGTCGCTGGGTCCTTTCCATCAGTTTCAGGTATGTGGTCTTCTTCGTAGCTTGCCACCATACCAGGACACCGTATAGTAGTATCGGTCACACTACTGAGAAGTAGATCCAATGCATCAGTCGTGGTGACAGGCCCCAAGTACTACTTAGCATCTTCTGCGATGCGAAAAGCGCGACTGTCGCCTTTTTCACCCTTTCTTGAACATTGACTCTCCATGTCAGTTTGCTGTACAGGACTACTCCGTGATATTTGACGTTAGTTTTTGGCGTGAGCGGTATTCCGTTCAGCTTTGGCGGGTTCCACCGCGGTACCTTGTATCACTTAGTAAAGAGAATGAGGTCCGTCTTTTCCGCGTTGATGCTAAGTCCGGCTTCGCTGGCCCATCTTAGTATTTCCTGTAACGTGTATTCCATGATTGAGCTGAGGGTCGATGGACACTTTCCCGTGATAATAATGCTTATGTTATCCGCATAGGCAGTTATCTTTGTGACTTTCCTGTAGAATTTTTTAAGTAGTTTGTCCACCACTAGATTCCATAACAGGGGAGACAAGACTCCGCCTTGTGGCGTGCCTACATGAGCTTCCTTTGTTATGGTGATAGTTTCCTATTCGGCCTTGACTCTTCTGCAGCTCAACAAATTCTGTATCCACGAGTGTATTGTCGAGTGGCATGCTGTGGCTGTCAGGCCTCGCATTATCGCTTCTGTTGATACGTTGTTGAATGCACTTTGTAGTAAAGGGCTTTTTTTATATTAGCTATTAGGCTGTGTTCGTACTGAACGGACGTGTTTTTGAGAGCTCCTAAAATTTTATAAATTTCTAATTTTTCCGAGTATAAAAATTTTTCTCTCAGACGACCAATAATATACAGACTTTTAACTGTTCCCCGGAATTGGCGTGGACTTTCTCTATTCGACTGCCCCCCCTCGGGGGTATCCCACTGGTTTCATAAGCATGCAGAATGAAACAGCGGATAGTTCATCAACCAGTTCCTCGTAGGATAGGATGGCAGCTTTGACAAAGTCTACTAAGTCAGCCACCCAGTTGGCCTCTAAGCAGGCTAAAGCCTCTCGCTTTGATTTGGGAAGACCTGAAGTTGATCTTCCTCCATCTACCTCCGAGTCAAAAGGAGAAGCTTTTTTATAGTCAGACTCTGACACGTTATCAACTGTATCTACTATCTACCCCGTGTTCTATTGGGGCTACCGAGGGATCGAAAATAGATTGTCTAGATTTTTCGTAATAAAACTGCCAATATTTATGATATCACCCTACGCCCCACAGCAGTTGTTCCTGCTGTTTTAACCTCGTGTCTACCAGGCTCTCCTGGCCTAGATGTTGGAAAACGTGGAAATATGGCTTCTGTGAAAAGAAAGCCTCCATATTTGTATACGACCTACTGCTCGCAAATCATCCCGCTGACCGCCTGCGTGGAGGAGCAGGAATTTTGATTCGCTCTGACTTTACTTACAGCCTTCACTACAAAAATTAGCTCGTCCATTTACAATCCGTTGCCGCCATGGTAACCACTGAGCTGGGTAATATTGTGATGGGTGCTATCTATTGCCCACCAGGACACGCTCAGCAATGGACTGCAAGTGAATTCTCCCAACTTTTCGGGCAGCTTACTGACAAGTTTATGGATTGGAATGCTTTTCACTCAATTTGGGGATGTTGGCGCTCTTGCAGCAGAGGCTCCACGCTCCACTCCTTTACCACTAGCTCTAGGCTCCGAATTCTGGCATCCGGCGGCCCTACTCACTTCCCTGGTGACAGAAATAAATCCATCAGCAATTGACTTTGCCATAAATGAGTGTTATGAACTCTCCTCCAAAATTCATACTGCTGCTGCTGCCTCCATGGTCAACCAGTGGAATACCCTCCCTTCTGGACCAGTTCGGGCTCCTTTAAAACCCGAGATCCTAGCCCTCGTCAGACGTAAACGCGAGCTAAGACGACGATGGATGCATACTCGGCACCCGTTGGATCAGGCTGAATTTAATACTTCTACCACTTTACTACGGAAGGCGCTCTATGAGGCTAAGTCCGATTTTTTCGTAGAGAAGCTACGCTTAATAGATCCTGACCAGGACAGAGGGTTTGCTCTTTGAAAATGCACTCGTAGCCTTAAAAGGCAACAAATGAGAAGATTTTCCTTACTGCGGAGAGATGGAACCTGGGCCAAATTAGACGTGGACATTGCCGAGGAGTTTGCTAGTGACCTTGCTGATAGGTTCACTCCATTTGACCTGGCAACTGCAGAGGAGGTGGAGGTTACTACCTCTTTTGCTGGAGCTATCCCTGGCCCGACTGTTTCAATACCTCAAATTGACGTGACAGAAATAGTCGAAAAAATTAAACGGCTTAAGCCTATTAAAGCTCCTAGATTTGTCGGCCTAGATGGCAAGACCATAAAATCGCTCCCGGGTGAAGCAATCGCAGCACTTGGCCCCCAATGGAAAATGGCGCTTATTGTTATGGTCCCTAAGAAGAGGCTGAGTCATCACTCGCCCGATTCCTTCCGACCCGTTAGCCTTTTTCCAGCATTTTCCAAAATGTTTGAGAGAATGCTTCTGCGCAGGCTCATTAACATCGATGCCTTCGAGGTTGCCCTTCCCAACCATCAATTTGGGTTTCAAAGTAGCCATAGTGCCATAGAGCAAGTGCATCGGGTCACCAACCATATTTGGAAGTTTTTGAGTGTGGAAAATACTGCTCGGCCGTCTTCTTGGATGTGAAGCAGGCGTTCGACCGAGTCTCGCACGAGGGCCTCTTGTTCAAGCCGACTCCACTCCTCTCACCAGATCGTCTCCTCATTCTGAGATCATTCTTACTTGGACGAAAATTTTTCTTGGAAATACGGGATGCTAAGTCCTCTATTAAGACGATTACTGCTGGAGTCCCCCAAGGTGTCGTTTTGGGTCCTGTGTTGTACACGACTGCCACCTATGCGGATGACACGGCCTTTCTCGCTACCAGGTTTTGCAGGAGAAAAGCTTCGGCAATGGTACAGGAGTTTCTGAATGAGTATGAGTGCTGGGCCTCGCGCTGGAACATTGCCATAAACACGCAAAAGAGTCAACATGCAACATTTTCTCTGAATCGTTTGAACTCGCTGAATGGCAACAGATTCACACACGTCACCCAAGTTAAATATCTGGGAGTCACTTTGGACCGGGTTAACTTGAAAGTCGTATTATTCTTCGTGCCTATGCTATGGCGCGCGAAAAGGCTAAGCGGATGGACTGGCTACTTAGGCCTGGGAGTGGTCTTCTCTCGCAGCTAAAATCCGCCTCTTTAAGGCCATCATTATGCCCACTCTAAATTGGGGCATTAACCTTTGGGGCACGATCTGTAATACTTCAATCCAACAGATCGAGTCATGCCAAAGCAAAATTCTCCGCAGAATTGTGGACGCTCCCTATTACGTGCCTAACAACACTATATGCAATGATCTTGGTGTATCGCCAGTATGCGCTACAATCAGCAATTTTGCTGATAGGTACAACACTTTGGCTACTCGCCTAGCAAGGCCGTATTTAAACAGAAGGCTTGTCCGACATCATCCTTCGGATAATTGGATTTTTGGTAGGACGCCTGCAGCAAGGTTATTGGAATTTATCTAAGCTTTGTCCAATCTGGTAAAGGCTTGCCTAACATTCTAAAGTTTTTAATACACTGCTTGATCCCTGCGTTTATCTGCTCTTTAAATATCTGGGAAAGGCTTGCCTAACATTTTGAAGTTTTTAATATACTGCTAGATCCCTACGTTTATCTGCTCTTTAACCCGAGACATTTATGAAAGTGTTTTAAGTAATACGCAGCATAAAAAAATAAGTAAAAGTTTATCAAAAAAAAATATTAGCTACCAGGAATGTAGCGCTGTCTCCACCTATTTTTCTTTACTATAGGCATGTTGGTTGGGCTCCAGGGATGAGCTTGCGCCCTCCTTAATGTGGAGCTCCATTACTTTTTCCAATGTTTTAAGCGTGAATGAGGTTAGACTTATGGGTCTGCAGTCCTTCGGCTGCACGTGACTGACGTTGTCTGCTTTGGTTAGAAACACGACCCGTGCAGTTCTCCAGGCTACAGTCACATAGCCGCATTGCAGACATGCCTCAAACAGTAGATGCAGCCATGATGATCTAATGGGTCATCTGCAGCATCGCTGGAAAGATTCCGTTCAGTCCAGGGGATTTGTAGATCGAGAACGGGTCTATTGCCCACTGGATTTTCATCGGTGTGACTATGTTTGCGGGTAGGTCCGAGATTATTGTTCGGATCGTATGAGGTGTGTCAGGCTCTGTGACTTCTGTACACCGAGGGAAATGTGCATCAATGAGAGCGCATATTGCTTCCCTGCTGTTTTCCGCCCATCGTCCATCCTGTGTGTTAAGACCTACCGTAATACCTAAATAAACCACAACATTTATGACCTAAATGTAACATTAATATTTGCATAATACATAAAGAATACACACACTATTTAGACTAGCAAGACAACAACCTGACTGCGCACATGCACTTATTGCTTACTGCATGCGAATGATCGCATACAGTATAATGCTTACTACACTGACCTAAATTAAGCAATACATCAATATGCACTTTAACACACATAATCAATAAGCACTTTTTGTACCTATGTTATTTATATAAATAGACCATAAGATTGCTCAATAAAATAGTCTTAGACAGAACCCCACCCGCGGTAATTCTTTCTTGACTCAATCTCCGCTGCCTACTTAGTTCAAGTGCTAGTTACGGCAAACGAAACCGAATTCAGTTTATGTACTGCAATTCAAACAAATACTTATCCTCGTGATCAACATTTTGGTGACCCCGACTTTTGGATTATTGGCGACAAAGGACATAGGATTCTCCACAGTCCAAGATACAATCCTGAACCAACAAGGCGACAAAGGACAAAGGATTCTCCACATTCCAAGATACAATCCTGAACCAAAGTGTCCACCAGGCGACACCTCAGAACAATCATCATTGTAAACAATCAAAGACACATAAAATATATATACATCCAACCTTTGAATTCATTTCTCCTTTATTGAATTGTCAACTTGCAAGTTGTGCTTCGTCACCTAGACGTCACCACGCAACCAAGTCAAAGTCTCAAAGTCCACCACGCGACTAAACTGAGACATAAACTCCAAGAAAATGGCAAAAGAAAACGCAGTTATGGATCAGCTGTTAAATGCTCAAGTGGAAATCAGCCAACAGATTTCGAGGCTCATTACCAACTATAAAAAGGACTCAGCTGAGAGAAAATCTCAGGCCAATTATCACAAGATAAAGGCCTCAGCTCTCACTGAGAAATGGGATCCAATCAAAAGGAATAACGATATCATAAGATCAAGCGGCGAGCTATGAGCTATCTGATGATCATAAATACTTCGTTTTTTATGAAGATATAAAAACCACAGTAGTAAAGTATCTGAAAATCCTCAATGAGGCTGCCGAGAATTCAGAGCAATCAGGAAGCAAGGCAGCATGTACGGATGATGGGCATGTTCAAGAAACACCAATTGAATCAAAGTTGAACGCACTGAGCCGTCGACAACGAGCAATAATAGCATCATTGAACCGCGCAATGCAACATACTCACCCAATAGGGCACACGTCATTCGACCTCATAAAAAGTCTGTGGACCCAGATCCAGGAGGTTCACTTTCGAATCTACGAGGATCGGAGATCCAGAAGGAGAAGGTTACGATGTGAAGGAGTACTTAAAGGCCGAAGCAGCTGTACAAAACGCTTTGTCGCTGAGAACCAACACACCAAGCACTAATGATCTAAATCTGCTCCGAATAACAATTCCGAAATTTGATGGAGACGTCCTTAAATGGACACAGTTTTACGACATGTTTGTGTGCATGGTTCACGACACCAACCTGCCCACGATCCGCAAAATGTGCTATCTAAAAACCAGCGTGATCGGCGAAGCAAAAAGGATGATACGCCATATCGATTTAAAGGAAGAAAATTATCTTCACGCCTGGCACATCCTAGTAGACGCTTACGATCCGAGGGACATTGCGTCAACGGTGTTTAACCGATTTCTAATGCAACAGGCTGTCAATGACAATATAAAATTGTTAAAGGAATTATACATAGTCACATTGGAGTCTCTTGCATCTCTAAAGGGACTCGGCTTGGACATCGCAACGTGGGACCCCATACTAATAGCGGTCCTACGAAACAAGCTAAACGCTCTATGAACAATCATTGAGCAATTCAAAGCAAATTCAGAAACTAGACACCATGCTCCAGTTTCTTGAACAAAGAGTTCGTGTTTTGGCCACCGGAAACAAACCACATGGTAATGCTAAAAAGGAATCGCAAGGTGCAACTTGCACATCATCGTCGATCACAGGTGGTGTGCCCTTATTGCAAGAAAACTAATCACTTGCTATTTCGTTGCGACGAATTTCGCGCCAAACCAACACCTGAACGTTTAAACTGGGTGCAACGCCAGAAAATGTGCGTCAACTGCTGCAAAGGAGACCACATGGCAAAGGCGTGCCCAAGTCGCTTCAAATGCGACAAAAAGCACAATACGCTGCTACATTTTGAATCTGGACCCAAAGAACTACAAACCCAAATTGTAGCATCTGCAAATTCTCAAAACATTAATCTCCTCGCCACAGCAAAAGTAGCAGTCCAAGGAAACAACGGGCAACAAGCCACGTTCAAGGCTCTGCTAGATTCTGGATCAAAAATTAACGTGATCTCAGAAAGGCTGGCATCTTTGCTGTCACTAAAACGTCACGATACCACACTTCGAATTGAAGGTATCGGTGGACAGCCAAAAACAAGCAGGGCTCGAGTCAATGTGCTAGTAAAATCGCTGCACAATGATTACACAATGCGACTCGAAGCTTTCATATTACCGCATATAATCAACGATCAACCATCCTAAGCCATAAACAATGCTAGCTGGAATGTACCTAACAACATGCCGTTGGCGGACCCTCAGTTCAACAAGCCGGGTAAAATAGACATGCTGATCGGCGCTGAGCATTATTATTCATTATTGCTCCAACAACAGCATAAAATACCCACTGGTCCTATAATGCAAAAGACCGAGTTGGGATGGGTTGTGGCTGGAAAAATAAGGGCTTCAAATAAATCAGCAGCTATTTGTGCAGTTACCACAGGAGAAGAAACAAATGCCATAATGGAACGATTCTGGACACTCGAGAACTTCGAAAACACTAGAAGGCAACTAACACTGAGTGAAAAAAGATGTGAAAGACATTTTATCGATAATCTGCAAACCGCTGCTGATGGACGGTTCATAGTAAAGTTGCCGTTTTCCGAACACTTCAGCCTTGGGGCCCTCGTTGGAAATTGCAGAAGAAAGGTTCATTTCGTTGGAAAAAAGGACCAAAGCAGAAACTTGGAAGGGATATGTAGACTTCATGAAGGAATACTAGCAATTGGGACACATGAAACATGTCCCTCGCGAACTCCTTCCATCGAAGAACTACTTCATTCCTCATCATTGTGTGCTAAAGCCAGTTAGCAGCACCACAAAACTAAGAGTGGTCTTCGAGGCATCATGCAAGACATCGACGGGAAAGTCCTTGAAAGACATATTGCAAGTTGGACCAACTGTGCAAAGCTATCTGATGGCAATACTTCTTCGATTTAGAACGCATAAGTATGTCTTTACGGCTGACATAGAAAAAATGTATTGGCAAATATGGATATTTATGCAGCATCTATGGGAGGAAAAATTTGACTGGGACGAAAAATTGCCAACACATTTGTGCAATGAACGGCAGTCCTACAGAGAAGACATCCAAGAGCTGAATGACATGCAGATTCCAAGGCACGTTTACGATGGAAAAACACCGTCAAGCATGGAGATACACACATTTGTGGATGCATCAGATAAGGCGTACGGAGCTGCAGATTATATACGAGCCACGTATAAAAACAAGCAAATATCTGTTCGACTACTGTGTTTAAAATCGCGAGTTGCACCAACGGCGAAACAGTCGTTGCCACGCTTAGAACTCTGCGCTGCAGTACTTGGCGCAGAACTCACTGAACGTGTCCGAAAGGATCTTCGGTTAACCCCCAAACAGTGAAAGGATACTTCTGGATAGATTCCACGGTAGTACTAGCATGGATAAACGCCTCAGCTTCAACATATCATACCTTCGTGGCCAACCGCATTGCCAAAATTCAAGCCTCCTCACGGCCATCACAATGAAACCACGTCTCATCAACAAATAATGTGGCTGATGTGCTTTCCAGAGGAACTACCGCAAGGAAACTACCCAACGACAGCAAATGGCTTTATGGACCTCTATTCCTCCATGGCCCACGAGAAAGGTGGATCACGTCTCCAATAGTCCCACCCAGCAATCTGGAACGAAAGACAAAACATGTGGGCATGGCAATCGCTCAAGCAACGCAAGGAGAAGAGATATATAATTGCAAGCATAGCAATTCAATCCATAAATTACAACGGATCGTAGCCTACATGTTGCGGTTCTGTTATAAGGAGAGGAGAAGCTCAACCACAGCCCTATGTGCAATGGTACTGGATAACGCACGAACAATAATTTTGCGAACCATACAACAGACAGAGTTCGCGAGCGATCTAAAAATTCTTCGTCGTCATAACATTGTCGACAAAAAGAGCGTTATCAGCTCATTGGCACAACGTCTAGAAAATGGTCTCATTCGCGTCGGAGGTAGATTGGAGCACTCAGAACTACCATATGACGCCATACACCCGATCTTGTTACCATATAATGATCCGATTGGAAAAATGCTGCTGAGAGAACTACATGAAGACAACATGCATTGCGGCACCCAAGCCTTAAGAGCGATTGCACGGCAGCAAGTATGGATTCTCAAGGATAAAACCATGGCCAGGAATATAATACATGGCTGTGTTAAATACACCAGAGCCAAACCCAAGCTAATGCAGCAAATAATGGGAAACTTACCGGCTGAGCGAGTCACACAGGCTCGACCTTTCCTCAGCACTGGCGTAGATTACTGCGGACCTTTCTGGATCCACCATAATATAAGAGGAAAAAGGCCTGATAAAGCATATATAGCAGTCTTCTGCTGCTTCGCCACAAAGGCGGTTCATCTGGAATTGGTGAGCGATCTAACGACAGATGCATTTCTGGCAGCTCTTCGGCGCTTTTTGGGTCGTCGTGGGAAATGTCAAACGATCTACTGCGTCAATGCTACAAACTTCATCGGCGCCAATAACCAATTGAAGGACTTGGAAAGGGCCATCTATTCTGATAAGTCTGCAAAGCAAATTATTGACCACTGCAGCAAAAGGCAAGTGATCTTTAAGTTCATTCCACCTCGCGTACCATCATTTGGCGGTCTATGGGAAGCAGCAGTAAAATCAGCAAAAAGATTGCTACATTCGAAGAGCTCTACACAGTGATAGTCGAAATTGAAGCCGTACTCAACTCACGCCCAATCACTCCGTTGTCAAATGACCCAACAGACATAACAGCACTCACACCTGGACACTTCCTAATTGGAGAACCACTAACTGCTCCTCCAGATGCAAACATTGATTTAGGTGGAAAAACACTGGTGAAACGCTGGGAGCAAGTCTCCAGAATAAAACACTTATTTTGGAAACAATGGTCACAGGAATATTTACAAGAGTTTCAGTATCGCCACAAATGGAAAACTTCAACACCTGACATAAAGGAAGGTCTGCTGGTGATAGTCATGGAAGATAACCTGCCAACAATGCAGTGGCCGTTGGGACGGATCATAAAAACATATCCAGGATCAGATAATCATATCCGAGTTGTGGACGTCAAAACAGCATCTGGAGTATATAAACGATCCATCAATCGACTCGCGCCATTATTCCCAGAAGAAGAAGCTGTCAAACGCCCCCCAACCAAGGACAAATTCAACGAAGATAACGAACCTCCCCACAAAGGAGAAAACTATCCCTGCCGTCAGTCACAACAATGCTAATAGCAATGCTGCTAATATTACCACTAGCGCTATCTGAGCCAATTGCAGTTACAAAATTTGCCAATAAGCCTGGAATTTTCTATGAAAAAATTGGTACATCGAAGATGGCGATTTCTGAGTGGACGATACTAACGTATTACGATCTATATTCATATAATGAAGATATGGAAACATTCTCAACTGGAGTAACCCAACTCGGATATATGTGCCCGGAGCTACAAAACAAGGAAGCATGCAACTCAATGTATCAGCACTTTCATCATACACTTGAAGAACTTCAAGGTGATTACGCATTAATGGGAAGTTCACGGCAACGCAGATCCCCATTTGACTTCGTTGGAAATATCGCGAGCAGCGTGTTTGGGGTACTCGACTCAAACTATGCAGAAAAAATGTCAGAAACGATTGATACGGTAAATAAAACGAAGTCTTCCTACTGGAGTTGTTCAAAAATCACACCTCGATACTTGATGCAACAATCAACGTGATAAGACGAGATAAGACATCGACAGACAAGCGGCTCAAGCTATTGGAACAGCATATCGACACCATAAATAAGGAAAGAGGAAAGTATTCTGGAGCTCACCTTCAGGAAGCCAGCATAATGTTAACTGCCTCACTAACGCTGCTCGCTGCGAGTCTTGAACGCATACAAGCAGATATAGTTGACGTGTTAACGGGTATACGACATAGAGCAATCAACCCAATATTAATCTCGCCCAAACAATTAAGAAACCAACTTGACCAAATACGGGACCATCTTCAACCAGATTAAATGCTACCCGTCTCCACTGCTGATGTGATCCAAATATATAGAATCATGCGAGTTGAAGGGACCACAACTAATGGACACGTCATATTCAAAATCACGCTGCCCTTAGTTTCAACAACGGAACTAGAAATCTTCAGCATCGTGCCAATACCGTTCATAAATACAGAGGGCTGGAGCATCGTGGACATAAAAACACCCATCATTGCGGTCAACAACCATAGAGATCAGTTTGTGGGACTCACACCTAAAGACCTACAACGATGTATCATGCTTCCAAGCAATAGCTATATTTGCTTTGACCACCAGGCAACTTTTAGTGTCGACAATCGATGCGAGTTCCAGATGTTCAACAACATAACAACGACCTTTTGCCAGACGATACACTTGAGAAGCAAGGTTATCTGGTCCAAAACCCACCAGCCGAATAAGTGGATCTTTGCTACAAACAAAACAGTGGAGTTGAAGGCGATGTGCAACAATATTCCATCCACCATACAACTGAATGGAACCGGACTTCTCACATTGTCCGCCGGATGCACCGCACGAAATGCAGACATCAGTATCACTTCGTTCGGGGCAACAACTAGCAAAGTTCAAATCTCACACGCACGATTTGGCAACCTAGATCCCACCAATTCCACTACTACAGTACCAACCCTGCAACAAACCTCCAGCATGGATATGGTGGACCATGAGCTCACAGATCTTCAAAGGCAATTGAAGACAAACCTGCAGCTCAACCTACCTCGTGAAGACAACAACATCCAACATCACCACATAGCTGCCTATGTGGGATTGTTAATATGACTACTGTTTGTAATAACAGCCATCTGGAAACACCGAAAGGGCTTATACAAACCATGGTCAACCTCACTAACCCCAGAAGACACCAAGGAACCTCGACATCCAGAACCCTTCCCACGGAATTTCTCGTTCGAGCTAAGTGATAGTTGAATCACCGATTCAACGGCCGGGAGAATGTTAAGACCTACCGTAATACCTAAATAAACCACAACACTTATAACCTAAATGTAACATTAATATTTGCATAATACATAAAGAATACACACACTATTTATGTTAGCAAGACAACAACCACAAAGTTGTTGACTGCGCACATGCACTTATTGCTTACTGCATGCGAATGATCGCATACAGTATAATGCTTACTACACTGACCTAAATTAAGCAATACATCAATATGCACTTTAACACACATAATCAATAAGCACTTTTTGTACCAATGTTATTTATATAAATAGACCATAAGTTTGCTCAATAAAATAGTCTTAGACAGAACCCCTACCGCGGTAATTCTTTCTTGACTCAATCTCCGCTGCCTACCTAGTTTAAGTGCTAGTTACGGCAAACGAAACCGAATTCAGTTTATGTGCTGCACTTCAAACAAATACTTATCCTCGAAAACAACACTGTGTTTTTAGCTGACTCTGTATGGTTGACTGTCTCGAAAGCAGCTTCCGAAGTCTCGCCGTTTCTGTGACCTTCTCTATGCTAGAGCAGAAGGTTCTCCATGTGTTACTCTTTGCCTTCCGAACTTCTTTTTTGAAGGCACGACGCTCGTAAGTAGAATACTGGTTCTGTCCACTACCTACAGCTTGGCGCCCTTCCACGGGGCGGCTATTGGGGCGATTGTTTGCGGGGTCGTCTCTGCAGCTGCTAATTTTGACTCTAATGAGCCAACCTGCACCATCGAATGTGGTGGGTGCGGCATCCGGTCTCCATCCTCTTCAGCATCGCCTTAAGCAGTCGTGTCTCCACTAGCTTCCACCGTTCCGGCGACATCTTGCTATTGTGGTCGCATTTGTCGACGAGCGCCACGACAAGATGTCGTTTTGCTACGTCGCTCGCGGACTCCCTGATGGTCTTGTTAGTGGGGCGGGGCCGCTTGCTCACGGGCACTCCAGCCTTTGTCGTCTCAGTCGAGCGCTGGCGTTAAGTGGCCAGTTGCTTATTGACCTTGTTCGCGTAATTGCCACTAGAGGTCTTTAGAGTAACTTCTGGGCAAAATGCTTGCGACCCTCGCTAATCTTTAGATCAGCCCACGCCATCTCGCTCCTTTCTCGAGGGTGAGGTCGTCGCTGCCGCTGAGCCGCTGTATGCTGTGCCTTGGCTCTCATGCCTTCCTTTGTCCGCTTGGTCCCGACCCTACTAGAGGTACTGGCACCCGCTTGAGCAGGGGAGAGCAGAAGCTTATTTTCGGCAGTCCGAGTCTGTATCGACTACGGCACCGCTACGCCACAGCTTAGCGTTAGTTGTGATTGTGGTGGCAGTAGCTTTGCAACTACCATGGCCTGCTTCAACTATGGTATACGTGTGACCGCTGACGACACGCAGAGAGGGTTGCTCCTCCTCGTGCCCGCCGGTGGTAGCAATGACGATTCCAACCGAAGTTTGAGACGACATCCCGACTCGAGTTTCTTCCGTTTGTATCTCAATTATGATTTTTTTCTTCGGGGAATCACCCTTAGTGTTTTATACCTGCGGCCAAGTAACTCGAAAAATGGCTCCGGTCGCAGTACCCGTATTTTGGAGAAGCCGATAGGAAATACTGTGACTTCGTCTTCGCTAGACACTGCACTACCTGGCGATGTAGGCGCACAAGTGACACGAAGTATAACCCGTTTACTGCGAGGCTGATACAGTGTCCATTGCCCGGCCAGCACCCTCGTGGAGGGTTCAGTTCGAGGATTTCCGCCAGCCGATTTTAGTTTTGGTAAACATCGAAAAGTTGCCAGAGCTGCCAGACGTTTCAAAATAAAACAGCACAAATTTGAATATGTTAATAATAGTTTGCAAAAAATTTTGTAAACACCGTTTGATTGATACCCTCTTGATACTTGATACCCTCACTAATAAAACCAGCAATAGGAATAAGAAAAACAACAATAAGATTTTACGCAAACGAAATGGAACAAAAAATAAAAATACAAAAAAATAATTTTATAAAGATCAGGATAAGAGTTTGTATCGACGAATACGAAAATAACAACAGGAAGTACAATATTGAAAAAGTTAATCAGCGAATACGATTAAACGTTTGTTACAAAAATATAACTCTTTAGAAAACCGCGTATACGGGAAGTATAAGTGAAATAGTGACAATATAAATTAAATCAAAGCACGAACGAGGCTTTTTTGAAAACTTTGACAATAACTAAAAAATTATAAAAGTGTAGGTCGTACTGAGTGGCGAGCAATTAGGCACATGTTTAAGATATATAAACAGCCTGTGGAAATTCTATGGAAATTCAACTCATCTCTGTCTGTTCGTAAAAGGCATCGACTTGGCATTGTCGTTGTTTTTAACAAACGACTCAATCCAGATGACACTTCAACTAAATGCAGTAAAAGGCCTTCTGGAGGAGACGCAATGAGGGTTTTGATGAAGGCATCTTACGAGACTTGGGCCAGCTTGAAGACAGCATTACTACTTCACTTTGAAGATAAGACACCTTTGCATCATCTAATAGCCAGCATCCGATCAAATAAATTTAAAGGAAACCTAAGTAAGTTCTTAAACGATCTTGAAAGTATATCAAGCCGGGTCCACAATAGACTAAATCTGAGTGGGACTGCAAGCGAGAAGCTTTTATATTCAAGTTCGCTAGATGAAGTCATAAGTAATTGTATTTACGATGAATAACCAGAAAGAATGATATTTAAAATAAGTAGATTTGACACAGGTTCACTCTCTTAGTTAAGACAGGTAGCAATGGAGAGAGGTTTATTGAATAATGTATAAACATTTAACGATTATCCTAAAAATGACCAATTGAATAAAATCAAACATAATCAATACAATTATAAGCCAAACTATCAATAAATCCCACTAAGCCCAATACCCCAGTATACACCCAGGTACATATTTAATCCAAATTATATACCACGACCCATATCAAATATGTCAGACAAGTCAGACAACAATTTAATCCAGTGCAAAATGTACAAAATCAATAACAGACAAAAAATTGGACACCATTTAAAAGACAAAGAGAAAGCCACACACCCACTTAAAGTAAGCACCTTGGCAAGAACCCTACATAAAATACATTAATATACCTAGCATATTGAAGATGGATACGACAGCGAATATTAACCTACATAGGTGTAACTTTCTCATTAAGTAAAATTAAATATTTATTTCATCCGGGAGGGATATTATGGTCTTGCCATCCAGGCCGTCAAATCCAGGAGCTTTTCTAGGCTTAAGTCGTTTAATTTCTTCGACTATTTCTGGCACGTCAATCGGTCGGTCCAGGGAGACCTGTTAACCTCCACCTCCTCTTCAGTTGCTAGGTCAAATGGAGTGAACCTAGCAAACTTCTCGGAAATGTCCGCGTCTGATTTGACACAAGTTCCATCTCACCGCAGTAAGGAAAATCTTCTAATGGGTTGCCTTTTAAGGCTACGAGCAAATCCTCTGTCCTGTGCCCAGGATAACGATTTTAAAATTTTATGGAGACGTGCTCAAATGGACACAATTTTACGACATGTTTGTAAAATGTGGTATCTTAAAACCAGCGTGATCGGCGAGGCATAGTAGATGATACACCACATCAATTTAAATAAAGAAAATTATCTTTACGCCTGAATCATGTTAGTAGGCGCTAACGACAATCTAAGCGATATAGCGTCAACGGTATTTCTGATGTAATAGGTAGTCAATGACAATCTAAAATCCCTAAAGGAGTTATACATTGTCACAGTGGAGTCTCTTGCATCTCTAAAGGGACTCGGCTTGGACATCGCAACGTGGAACATTAAACTAATAGCAGTCCTACGAAACAAGCTGGACTCAACTAATATATAGACACCATGCTTCAGTTTCTTGAACAAAGAATTCGCGTTTTAGCCACTGGAAACAAAACACACGGGGATTCCAAAAGGGAATCGAAAGGAGCAACATGTGCATCATCATCGACGACAGGAAGAGCAAGAAAACTAATCACTTGCTATTCCGCGTCAAACCAACGCCTGAACGTTTGGGTGCAACGCCAAAAAATGTGCATCAACTGCTTCAAAGGAGACCATATGGCAAAGGCATGCCCAAGCCGCTTCAAGTGCTTCAAATGCGACAAAAGGCACAACACTCTGCTGCATTTGGAAAATGAACCCAAGGAACTACAAACTCAAATTGTGGCATCTGCAAATACTCAAAACATTAATCTCCTTGCCACAGCAAAAGTAGCAGTCCAAGGAAACAACGGGCAACAAGCCACGTTCAAGGCTCTGCTAGATTCTGGATCAAAAATTAACGTGATCTCAGAAAGGCTGTCATCTTTGCAGGATCTAAAACGACACGATATTACACTGCGAGTTAAAGGTATCACTGGACAGCCAAAAACAAGCAGGGCTCGAGTTAATGTGCTAGTGAAATCGCTGCACAATGATTATACAATGCGGCTCGATGTCCATATTGCCGCACATAATCAACGACCAACCATACGTTGCCATAAACTATACAAGCTGGAACGTACCTGTCAACATGCCGTTGGCGGATCCACAATTGAATAAGCCGGGTAAAATAGACATGCTGATCGGCGCTGAGCATTACTATTCATTATTGCTCCCAGAGCATCATTAAATACCCGCTGGTCAAATTTTGCAAAAGACCGAGTTGAGATGGGTTGTGGCTGGAAAAATAAGGGCTTCAAATAAGTCATCAGACATTTGTGCAGTTTGATCAGGAGATGAAACGAATGCCATAATGGAACGTTTCTGGACGCTCGAGAACTTCGAAATCACGGAAAAGAAACTCACACCGAATGAAAATAGATGTGAAAAACACTTCATCGATAATCACCGGTGGTATAGTAAATCTGCCACTTCCCGAACAGAAAAAATTTTCTTTTCATTAGAAAAAAGAACCAAGTAAGAGATTTGAAAGGATATGTAGACTATTTGTGACACATGAAAAAAGTACCTCGCGAGCTCCTTCCATCAAGGAACTACTTCATTCCTCATCACTGTGTGCTAAAACCTGATAGGAGCACCACAAAACTAAGAGTGGTCTTTGACGCATCATGCAAAGTCCGACGGGAAATGCCCTGAATGACATATTACATGTTGGACCCACTGTGCAAAGCGATCTGATCACGATCTTATGACGATTCAGAACGTATAGCTGCGGACATAGAAAAAATTTACCCCCAAATATGGATAAGTCCAGAAAACAAATTCCATCGGATGATAGTTTGGAGAACTAATGCCAATGGGGAATTAAGATACTACCGTTTACAAACTGTCACATATAGCACAGCATCGGCTCCATTTCTGGCAACTGAAAGCTTAGATCACCTTGCTACACTAAATATCAACAAGCTACCTCTAGGATAAGCGGCATTAAAGAATGATTTCTATGTGGAAGATTGCCTGACAGGAGCAGACTCAACTTATGAAGAAGTTAAAATCTAATAGGAGCTAAACCAAATACTGCTTCCATCAGGAATCAAGCTTCGAAAATGATGGTCAAATAATAACTAAATCCTAATGGGAATCCCCAAGAAAAATTTCGTCAATGATGTCCATCTGAGTTAAGCACTGGAACTACACAGTGTTAAAGCTTTGGGGCTTATATGGATGCCCAAAAATAACTAGCTCCGTGGGAGGGCACAAGGCAGTCAAGCATCTCAAATTACCAAACGAATTATGTGCTCCGAATTAGCCCAAATATTTGATCCATTGGGTTTATATTTCGTTGTACAGGCAAGGATATTTATGCAACGACAGGGATGATAAGTTGCCAACACATTTGTGCAATGATTGAAAGGCGCTTAGAGAAAATATCCAAGACCTGAACGAAACGCAGATTCCCAGGCACATCTACGATGGGTAACACCCTTGCGCATAGAAATACACACATTTGTAGATGTATTTGAAAAGGCTTATGGAGCTGCAGTTAACATACGAGCTACGTACCAAAACATACAAGTATCTGTTCGACTACTTTGCTCAAAGTCGAGAATTGCAAAAATGCAAGCCTCATCAAGGCCAACCAAATTAAACCACGTCTCATCCACCAGTAATGCGGCTGATGTACTTCCAGAGGAACTACTGTAAGGAAACTATCCAACGACAGCAAATGGCTTTATGGACCACTATTCTTGCATGGGCCATATGGATCACTTCTTAAGCAATTCCGCCCAGTGAACTGGAACGAGAGACAATGCATGTCAGCATTGCAATCACTCCATCAACACTAGGTGTAACGATACTATTGGCTACGCCGGGTCTAGCTCTGTCCATGAAAGTTCCTGCTCGAATTAACCGCAAATTCTCTTAAGTCTCCTAGCAGCCGTCGCACTCTAGTTATACTATGTTCCCGAGGGGAAAAATAGTATATTGGGTTTGCGAAATGTCCGTCTGTCCGTATGAACGCAATTTTTTGCCTTTATCTTTGAGCTTGAGCAACCAAATTTGGTACACATGTTGGTGTATATCGTCAATTTATAAAGTGTCAAGATCACCCTGTTTCCCTGTTTTAAACTAGGTACCACCGTTGGTTCCCTGACGGGATCTACTGCCTGTTTGAAACTAGGTTTATCCGTCGGCATCTGTTGAGACTCCTGTCCTGATTTCGTAAGCGTTACCGAGGGTACCCCAGTTTTAAACTGGGTTTAGCCGTCGGTGCTTTTTGAAATGCCTTATCAGCGCCATTAGTTGGCCCCGGATACCTCAGTTCTGAACTAGGTTTGGTCCGGTGACTGACTTTAGGCCGCCCTGTCGTACTCCAGAGGAAAGGAAGTGACACCGGTGCCCCAGTTTTAAACTAGGTTGCGCCGATGACTGCCTTCTCCGGATTACCACAGATTTAACCTCACTTGTCATTCTTCTCACGATTCACGGCCCGTAGACAACAGCCCGGTGGAACCAAGAAATTTGCTTGACACCGCGTAGAAGAGGCTCGTCTCTGGATTGCCCGTAGATTAGTCGGAGCAGATGACTCGCACGTGCTTGTTGTACTTAATAGGCTTTTCACTTTGAGTACATCATCGGGGAACGCATGGGAATGATGTTGTATGAAGTTAGCAGAGACCATTTAATGTTGATTCGATTGGCGGATTGAAATATTTTTTGTCATTTATTGACGATAAGACCAGATACGCTACGGTAATTTTTATAAAAACCAAAAGTGAAGTATTTGAACAATTTAAGAATTATAAGTCGTATGTCGAAAAACAAACAGGCCATAAAAAAAAACTCTCAGAAGCGATAATGGTGGTGAATACATAAATAAACAATTCGACAAATACTTATAAAATCAAGGCATAAGGCGACAACTTACAGTACCACATACACCACAACAAAATGGTATGCTGAACGCTTTAATCGCACCGTAGTTGAAGTGGCGCGTTGTATGTTAGATTACTCAGGCCTTGAAGAAAAGTTTTGGGCGGAAGCGTGTGCATGTGCGGTATATATTTGGAATCGTACAACAGCGAGAGCCTTAGTAGATGCAACATCATTCGAAATTTGCTTTGAAAGAAAGCCAGTACTAAAGCATTTTAAGACGTTTGGCTGTTTAGCAGTGTGTCTAGATAAAACGCACAAACAAAAATTTAAAGCCAAGGGCAAAGAATATATTTTTGTAGGGTATAGTACAGCAACTAAAGGTTACAGACTATATGATATGGAAATGCAAAAAACCGTTGTTAAGCGTGATGTAAGGTTTGAAGAAAACTTGTTAATGGGGACTCGAAAATGCACTGATTTTTCTTGTCTGGTTCAGGAAAATGATTGTCAGAACAGTAGCAGTATAGAAACAGAAAATTTAGAAAATGTTAGTCCACAATCAGCAACGCCGCAAACGGATTATGAAGATGCTAGTGACGACCAAAATGAAACATTAAGAGCTTATAGCAGCGACGATGAGGTCACTCCCAGATAAGGTCCTGGCAGACCACGCATCGTGCGTACAGGCGCACCAGGTAGACCTGCAAAGCAGAAAAATATACTTAACGTTATGCAGACAATAAAAGAGATCAAAGTTCCAGACAACGTTAAGGCGGCATTAACTTCGGATCATTCAGCCGAATGGAACGTAGCTATGCAGCTTGAGTTTGACTCGCTGGCGGCTAATGATACCTGGTCATTAGTTGACCTGCCCCCTGGCAAGAAAACTATCGATAGCAAGTGGGTGTACAGCTTAAAAACTGATCCAGATGGCAACATAGATCGATTCAAGGCAAGGCTAGTTGTAAAGGGATGCAGTTGTAAAGAGATGCAGTTGTAAAGGGATGTCATTAGTTGACCTGCCCCCCTGGCAAGAAAACTATCGATAGCAAGTGGGTGTACAGCTTAAAAACTGATCCAGATGGCAACATAGATCGATTCAAGGCAAGGCTAGTTGTAAAGGGATGCAGCCAGCAGTATGCAGTATGGAATCTACTGTGAGGAGACATACTCACCTGTCGTACGTTTTGCTACAATACGTATGATATTCGCACTTGCAGCAGAGCTTCAATTATATATGCGTCAAATGGACGTGTGTACGGCATATTTGAACGGAGAGCTTAGTGACGAAATATATATGAAGTAGCCTGAGAAGTTTATCAGTAAGCAGTATCCAAATCGAGTAGCCAAACTCAATAAGGCTATTTACGGTTTGAAGCAGTCTGGACGGAATGGAATGCAAAACTGGACAGCGTTTTGAGGAATTTTGGATTTGTTCCATGTAATAGCGAGCCATGCTTATATACTTTGTACATTGATGGCAATATAAATCTTGTGGCAGTCTATGTTGACGATATTTAAATAGCAAGCAAGAACAAAAAGAATCTGTATGCGATTAACCAGTATATTGGAAAACAGTTCAAATCAGTAGATAAAGGCGAAGTATATAGCTTTTTTGGTCTTGAAGTCGAGCGTTCCAAAGAAACTGGAGATGTGTTTGTGTGTCAAACCAAATATATTGATATGGTACTGTTGCCATTGGCAGGATTACGAGTTTAACCGCCCAAGCGGGGTTGATTTGATCGGTTTTATTCTGTTGCGGAAAATGAACAATGTTTATCTTAAAATTAGCTCTACATTATTCTTACCGCAGTCTTTCTCCTGCAGCTCTCTATCTCACGACAATAAGTGAACGAGTTAGAGTAATGGCGCGACACGCCGATATAAATGTGCCCGTACATTCAGAGGCTCAAAATCCATACTTTACGAAATACTAAATACTAACAATCGATAACTAATTCGACCCGCAACAGGTAATGAATTAATACAATATGCAGAACTGTAGGTCAGCTGCAACACCGTTGGAGGCGGGATACCAGATCAAAGCTTCAGATGAACAAACACTCGTTGATGCAACGAAATATCAAGCGCTCATTGGTAGTTTGATGTATTTGGCAATAACTACGCGGCCAGATATATTACATCCGGTTTGCAAACTATCGCAGAGGAATAAGAATCCAACAAGCGAGCATGAGACTGGCGCTAAACACATATTGCGTTACTTGTCCTGCACGAAAAATTTTTAAAACTAAACTACTATAAAACTGGTGAAGTAATAGAGGGTTATACTGATGCAGACTGGGGGGAAAACATAATAGATCGCAAATCTTTCACAGGATACATGTTCTTCCCAGCTAGAGCGGCATTTTCATGGGAGTCGCACAAGCAAAGTACGGTGGCCTTAAGCAGCACAGAGGCAGAATATATGGTATTAGCTGCTAAGAAGACTCGTTCGTGAAATTGGTTGTTTTCCGAACGATCAACCATTGTGTGTCTATGGTGATAATCTTAGTGCCCAGCATTTGGCTTAAAAGCATATGTATCATGCAAGAAGCAAACACATCGACATAAGATATAATTTTATTAGAGAATTAGTTGATAAAAATGAAATTGTTTTAAAATATGTCGAAACAGCAAATATGATTGCAGATATTTGTACGAAAAATTTAAATAGGCAAAAGCACATGAAATTGTTAATCATGACAGGCTTAAAAGTAATGTAAGTAAGCGACTTTATTAACAAATTAAAAATTTAAGTAAATTTGTGTTGAGAAGAGGTGTTAAAATAATTGGTATTATGTTAGTGCAACACAATCTTATGTTAATGTTAAGTCATTTCTCACTTTTTGGCATCCCTGTCGTATGATCTTATAGCCTGTTTCCACGACAGCCAAATATGTAACATATAAACAAGTAAGAATGCTCTAGTCGAGTATACCCGACTACGAAACTCCCTGTACCCAGGTCTAAAACTTCCAATCATATGTTCGTCTCTTACACGTGCACGCACATATACATACACAAAGCCGCACACACGCGAGCCACAGCGTACGCAAGGCATTTTGAGTCATGGCTGTGCTTCTTCTTCCCCCCTCGCTTCAGTACTGAATCTTTTTCGTTGAATAACTTCCGTGTTTATTATCCGATCGACTTGAAATTTGGACAGTAGATTAAGAGTGACCAAAGTAGTGTACATGCCAAATCTTAAAGCTATATCTTTAAAACTGTGGCTGTAAAACGTTTTGATCGATTTGCGGGGGAACGGGGGGAGATATCTGAGATCAGAAATAAACTTGACCTGCGCCTGCTATACACGAACCTACATTCCAAATTTGGTGTCTCTAGCTCTTATAGTTGCTGAGATCGTTGCGTTCATACATACGGACGGACAGATAGACGGATATGGCCAAATCGAAATCTCTTTTGATGCTGATCAAGAATATATATACTTTATAGGGTCGGAGATGTCTCCTACTGCCTGTTACATACTTTTGCACAAATCCAATACCCCCTTTTTACCCATTTTATGGGTACAGGGAGTAAAAATGTGGATGATGGTGTCAAATGTGAAACGGTATACGAATTAGCCATTCGCCCGAAATAAATCAGCTGGTCGGCTTATTTTGATGCAATTTTTTACGAAAAGTGAAAAATATGGCAAATAATGGGAGAACAGTAGTAGAAGCAAACTTGCATATCAATCGGCATATAGCTGCAATAAGTTTGTACAATTTGGATCCATTGGTGGATGACTGTGATGCGGAGATGGCAGAAATTTGCAATGAAATTGCGAGTGCGCACCTGTGAAGTGCACAAATTTCACTGCTCCCAAAGGGCGGTGTACCTTGTCAAAATCTTGCTATTTCGAAGGTGCACCTCCGGATAAACCTTCCCTTTTAACCTCATCCTTACTAAATACAAAAATATTAAGATATAAGCAATTTACATTTTATTTCAAAAATTAATTTTGGCGCACAATTCGTCATTGTTTACCTTTTCCCCAGTTAATCGATAAACATCGTGTGTTCGATAGGAAAATACTAAAAAATGCTGGGGCGAATGGCATCATATATAATATATGACGAATTCGTCATTTTTTTTCTTATGGGATTTTCTACAGGAAATATGTATCATATTTCCAACATCCAAAAAATGACGAAAAATGTGAAAATATGATGTCGTGGAAACAGGCTATTACATATATGCATGCGTAAGCGTCATTATGCACAATACGCGCCACGCTTAGTTCGTAAGTTGTATAATATAATATTAATAATAATAATAATAATAATAATAATAATAATAATAATAATAATAATAATAATAATAATAATAATAATAATAATAATAATAATAATAATAATATATATATATATATATAATAATAATGAATATGAATATGAATATGAATATGAATATGAATATGAATATGAATATGAATATGAATATGAATATGAATATGAATATGAATATGAATATGAATATGAATATGAATATGAATATGAATATGAAAATGAATATGAATATGAATATGAATATGAATATGAATATGAATATGAAAATGAAAATGAAAATGAATATGAATATGAATATGAATATGAATATGAATATGAATATGAATATGAATATGAATATGAATATGAATATGAATATGAATATGAATATGAATATGAATATGAATATGAATATGAATATGAATATGAATATGAATATGAATATGAATATGAATATGAATATGAATATGAATATGAATATGAATATGAATATGAATATGAATATGAATATGAATATGAATATGAATATGAATATGAATATGAATATGAATATGAATATGAATATGAATATGAATATGAATATGAATATGAATATGAATATGAATATGAATATGAATATGAATATGAATATGAATATGAATATGAATATGAATATGAATATGAATATGAATATGAATATGAATATGAATATGAATATGAATATGAATATGAATATGAATATGAATATGAATATGAATATGAATATGAATATGAATATGAATATGAATATGAATATGAATATGAATATGAATATGAATATGAATATGAATATGAATATGAATATGAATATGAATATGAATATGAATATGAATATGAATATGAATATGAATATGAATATGAATATGAATATGAATATGAATATGAATATGAATATGAATATGAATATGAATATGAATATGAATATGAATATGAATATGAATATGAATATGAATATGAATATGAATATGAATATGAATATGAATATGAATATGAATATGAATATGAATATGAATATGAATATGAATATGAATATGAATATGAATATGAATATGAATATGAATATGAATATGAATATGAATATGAATATGAATATGAATATGAATATGAATATGAATATGAATATGAATATGAATATGAATATGAATATGAATATGAATATGAATATGAATATGAATATGAATATGAATATGAATATGAATATGAATATGAATATGAATATGAATATGAATATGAATATGAATATGAATATGAATATGAATATGAATATGAATATGAATATGAATATGAATATGAATATGAATATGAATATGAATATGAATATGAATATGAATATGAATATGAATATGAATATGAATATGAATATGAATATGAATATGAATATGAATATGAATATGAATATGAATATGAATATGAATATGAATATGAATATGAATATGAATATGAATATGAATATGAATATGAATATGAATATGAATATGAATATGAATATGAATATGAATATGAATATGAATATGAATATGAATATGAATATGAATATGAATATGAATATGAATATGAATATGAATATGAATATGAATATGAATATGAATATGAATATGAATATGAATATGAATATGAATATGAATATGAATATGAATATGAATATGAATATGAATATGAATATGAATATGAATATGAATATGAATATGAATATGAATATGAATATGAATATGAATATGAATATGAATATGAATATGAATATGAATATGAATATGAATATGAATATGAATATGAATATGAATATGAATATGAATATGAATATGAATATGAATATGAATATGAATATGAATATGAATATGAATATGAATATGAATATGAATATGAATATGAATATGAATATGAATATGAATATGAATATGAATATGAATATGAATATGAATATGAATATGAATATGAATATGAATATGAATATGTATATGTATATGTATATGTATATGTATATGAATATGAATATGAATATGAATATGAATATGAATATGAATATGAATATGAATATGAATATAAATATAAATATAAATATAAATATAAATATAAATATAAATATAAATATAAATATAAATATGAATATAAATATAAATATAAATATAAATATGAATATAAATATAAATATAAATATAAATATAAATATAAATATAAATATAAATATGAATATGAATATGAATTAGAAGAATAAGAATAAGAATAAGAATACAACAGTCTTAAGCCAACCCTCATTGAGAACGGTCGTGTCTTATCGCAAACTTACTCAAAGCCAATAACTAAAACGCACAAAAACAAAAACCCAAAGCAATTACTTCCCAACTACAACTTACACGCAACGAAGAGATAAGCAGCACAACTCCCGGCGCCAGCTTGGCGGCTAACGCCGCTACAATAGTTAAAGTCATGGCTAAGCCACCTGATCTCAACGCTACTTGCACGCAACTAAAATTTAGTACAGACAAATCAAAACTTCATAAACACTACACTAATGGTCCTAAAGTCCTCGTCATCACAAGAACTGACAGCAATGAAGAGCTTAACCACGTTAGTTCCTTCTTGGTGGAAAAAGTTATTGACAACATCTGCTCAGGAAAAGTCAAAGCAGTGAAACGCATCTACCACAATGGCTCTCTCGAAGTGGAAACACTTGACCTTGTCCAAGCAACCAAACTTATCACCCTCACATCATTCTCAAACACGATCAAAGTCGAAGTCAGCGAGCACAAAACTCGCAACTTCTCAAAAAGCGTTATTTACTGTAACAGCCTCAGAGACGTCGAAGAAGAAGAGATTACACGTGAACTAAAAACGCAAAATGTAATAGAGTGCAAAAAAATCCTAAAAAAAGACGGCCAAACGAATAATCTAGCTCAAACTGGGCTTATAATCATCACGTTTGCCTCACAAAACATCCCAGAATCGCTAGCAATTGGCTATGAAAAAGTAACTGTTCGTCCATACATACCACAGCCCATGAAATGCAAAAACTGTGGCAGATTTGGTCACCCAACAAATAAATGCAGAAGTAGCAAGCTTTGCCTGCACTGCGGCAACTCTGCTCATATTGACCCCGACTCTCGCGAGCCCTGTCTAAATCTAAACACATGCATAAACTGCAAAGAAAACGGAGTGACTAATTACCAACACAGCTCTTTTGACCGCAGCTGCCCATCATATATCAAAAATAAAGAGATTATTGCAATTAAAACACTGGAGGAAAAAACAATGAAAGAAGCTGCAGCCATCTACAGCGACCGTCATCGCCTTTCATTCTCCTATTCAACCACTGTCCGTGCCAAACAGCATTCAAGCAATACACAAAATAACTCTCGCTCCCCCCCTGTCGACTATTCTGACATCTGCTCTGCCCCGGCGGAGATGCCCCAGAGCACCACCACCAACTCTAACAACACCTCAAACGAATCCAGCCCCCACCAACTCACCACATCGAATCAATTTTATTGGGCGACACCAAACTAAAAATTCAAAATAAACTCAACAACAGCAACACTCTCAAAACTAACCTTAAGGCCAAGAACAAATTAAAACCAATGTAAGCTAGAATGTTAATATCTAATGGAAGGGCTGCTCGGAAGTCTAGTTATCCTCACCCACCCACCAGGTACATCTGAGAGACTTATGGAGACTTTAACGATACTTCCGTGCAGCCCGGACATATACTCTATACTCATGAGGGCTAGGGGTATGGTTTGCCGACATACCGCTCACCCCCACTATATATTATCGTAAATTTGTAATTGATAATACTTGATAACCCATAACAATCCCTTTCATAACCGATCATGGCTCTTAAAATTACACAATGGAACTGCAACGGATACACTAACAATTATGATCAATTACAAATTTTAATTAAACAATATGCCCCAAAAATAATCTCCCTTCAAGAAACCCACATCCAACCCCAATCCAAAGTTCCCATCCCTGTAAACTTCCAAATGTACGGACTAAATTCGTCCAAAGGCTCATCTGAAGGAGTCGCTCTCTTAATCCACGATTCAATCCAACACAACCCAATAAGTACAAACCTTGATTTCGACACAGTTGGCATCCAAATACACTCAAAAATAATTTTCAATCTCTTTTGCTCCTACATCCCACCCAACAAAAACTTCACCATTCAAAACCTCCGCAATGTATTTAACAGCCTAAATACCCCCACACTTATCACAGGGGACTTTAATAGCTGGCACAGCCTATGGGGCTCTTCTAGCAACAACAGCAAAGGAAATATTATCAATAAATTCATTTACCAGTCTCCTCTCATACTATTAAACGACGACTCTCCCACCCATTTCAGTACCCACAATACATATATACCCACATCGACCTTACACTCGCATCTCCACAAATCGCCCTTCAGTCAACATGGAAAACCGACACCGACAGATATGGCAGTGATCACTTTCCAATAATTATTAATCTTTTTGACCGCTCTCCTTCCCCAAAATTTACCCCAAAATTCAAACTCAACTCAGCAGACTGGCCCAATTACACAGTCTCAACATATCTCCTGCACTCCCAACGCCCTGTCAGCCACAATCTTAATAAGGAATCTGCTAACCTAATCAAAATAATTAGAGAAAGCGCCAACTTCCATATCTCACAAACCTCTACGGCCTACAAAAATAGACGTCGAGTACCTTGGTGGAATCACAAACTCAACTCCCTCAAACAAATAAAAATGCAGCTCGAATACCAGCTAAGAAACAATATTAACACCGAAAATATTTTAAACTTTGTAGGGGTGTGCAGCTTGGCCAATGTAAATTTGCATTGCAGGAGTTGCTTTGTTGTTATTGCATTAGTTTGGACGCGACTGTATTGACAGTTGCTGTAATGTTAAAATTCAAAAGTTGATCTATTAACAGATTGTTTGAAGTACGTTGGCAGGACTTGCAATTTTGCCATTCACTAGATGAAATTACTCGATAATATCGGTAATTCATCCAGATCGTTTCTGGCTAGAAATTAAAATCTAAAAGCATCCAACGTCTAAGAAAGTATTTTGTACTTTGTGCTGTAGCATTATTGCACACAAAGCGTAACGAGTGCATGCAGGCACTTGTCGTGATAAATTGTGAATAGCATTCTTGAATTTATAAAAGGTACGTTGAGCAAAAAGTGGCAGACTCGCGTCTTACAAATTCTTTCTTTTGTGTAGGACTTGCGTCTGTCGGCTGCGTGTGACGGCTGCCCAAAGTGGTCGGCAAGCGCGCTTGCGAAGACGCCGAAGGGTACACGCCGCAAAACACACGGTTCAATTTATAATTGCAAGTGCGTTTGCGATAACGCCGTAGTGCACACGGCCACACCGACTGCGTCGAACACCTCGTGGCCAATACGCCTTTCTAGCAACGCTATTGCGTACACGCTGCTAGCAACGTAGTTGCGTACACGTTGCAGTACACACACATCCACATTGATGACTGCTGTGCATCCACATTGATGACTGCTGTGCATCCACATTGATGATTGCTGATACTGCGGTGTAGGCTATACGCCGCTGTTGCACCTTACGGACACCTCCGAGCACCGAGGTGGTGTTGTGAGCGACACGCCGACGTCCCTTTCGTCAACGAGCGACCCGCTGCATAGCCACCATATGGAAGACTAGTTAGGGTGGTGTTAACATTCCGCTTCCACAACATCCTGCTAACGCCAGCCTAGATCGAGCGCTGCAGACGCGCTTATTTTGGGCGATACATTGAATTTCTAGGGGAGTGTACGCGTATCAACGCGGAATACAAAAAAAAATAATTTGTAATTTCGAAATTTGAAACGAATATCGTAATTTAGCCAAGTAAGAAATCTTGAATTAAAACTTGGTATGGTATGTATAGAAAGTAAAATATAAGCTGTTATATGTTTCTAATCCACTTGAAGTTCACACAGCACATCATTTGTCTACAGGCCTGTCGACTCGAGTAAGCTGATTGTATGTATGTAAGTACGGCCTAGCCGCATCTTAAACCATTGTAAGTTTATATAAAACATTTAACAGCTCATA
The DNA here is from genome assembly GCA_037075165.1 of Hirtodrosophila histrioides. Classification (NCBI taxonomy): domain Eukaryota; kingdom Metazoa; phylum Arthropoda; class Insecta; order Diptera; family Drosophilidae; genus Hirtodrosophila; species Hirtodrosophila histrioides. The sequence continues at coordinate 1,245,632 of JBAMCL010000177.1, read as the reverse complement.
CTTTGTTAATGTAATAACCTAATGAAAATTATATAATATCAAACATACCATGCCATAAAATATAGATACCCAAGGTTTAAATAACCCTAACGATCAAACATACATAGCATTGACGATTTCGCGCTTATCTTTGTAATTTCGGCCGCATGTATGTTTGACTTAGACACAATCTATTGACTAGAAAATGCTGATCTCTGTAATTTGTAAAGACAGCTACATATATTAATATACCGATCAATTATGAAGACCTATAAATGGGCAAAAATATAAATTTTGTAAGCAATCGAATTGAATATGTTCTGAATTAAAATTTTAAGGGCACCTTAGGCATTGAGTCCCGCAGGTATATTGAGGGTAGAATCAGCAGTTTTCGTATTGATTCTACAGGTAGGGAGGGTATAGAAGGAGATCAATATCATCTTAGTTCTCCAACTCTATATAGGTACTCTATCTCCACGTCCGCCTCATAACCGATTGGTTTGATTGTCCGTTCGCATTTCCCGATTTCTGTCTACGAATTTTGATTATGGTAACGCAGTTGTTCAAGGCAATACACAAACCCACGCCACTTTTCCCTGAGCTAGGCCGACCCAAGAGTAGACAGAGTGTAATGCCGAGACATCACTTCGTGTGTTCGCTACATAATTAAATGGCGCCCAACGTGGGGCCCGAGCGAACAGGCTGAAGGCATTACGAAAAGAATAAACCTTCAGGCCAGTATTGTATTGTTGGTATAACATACCCCCCATGCTTCCCAGATTAACCTTCCCAATACCTTGCCCACAAGCCAAATACCATCCATTATATTGATTGTAGTATCTGAAAGTACTTTCTATTTATCTAGGAATTGCTGGCATCTGATTATTGTCGGAGCCCGACCAGTAGATAGGAGTGTACATTTATGAATGTCGATACAGTATAATTGCGCATATCGAATTGCTTCGGAGCGATAGTTCTGGTTACAAATCGGTTCTATACCAAGCAAAAAGAATGCTAAATTTAGTTATTTTCTATTGAATTAAAATTGAGATCAGTTCATGCTGGATATTTTCGGCATGCTCCTCTTTTAATTGCAATAGATACTAAAACGTGTTTTAGTAAATTCAGTTTACAGATTGTGGAGATAGCGAACCTAGTAAATACATACTGTGGGTGCCAGTGCTGAAGGAGAAGTCCCTTATTTATTCACGAATCGATAGAGAGTTACCTTTTATATTTCGTTTACTTGGTATTTATAAAGTTTTCTTTCTCAAAATATCATGGCCATCAGACATAGCGTTGAGGACTTGAGGGCTCTTACACCGAGCGAGTCTACTCAATGTACCATTTGGAATGATACAAGTCCCGAACTCGATTTTGTAGAAACCCCTTGCAAGCACAAGTTTCATCGATCTTGTTTATTAGATTGGTTAGACACTAAGGAAACTTGTCCTATATGTAGACAGTCTTGTTCACGAGTCTTAATACAAATTAGAGAAAGTGTCTCAACTGAGACCAAAATTCCATCTTTAAGATCCCAACGTGGTTTAGGATCCGCGAATAATTCGCAAAATTCAACTGGGGCTGTTCCTAAATCCCGTATAAACACCAGATCAGCTTCTCGCAATGTACAGAATACTACAAATGTGCGCCGGAATCAGAATACTAACATCAGGAGTGATAATAGATGTCCAAGTTTACCGTCTGAATCAAACGACCTTGCAGAGAGCCGTATTCAGCAGCTTGTCAACAACTCCCTAGAAAATTTTAGATCAAGCATGACAACAGCTATAACAGATCAAATTAGTGCCGCATTCAGAAACTTAAATTTGTCGACCTTTTCACGAGATGTCCGGAAAGAGCCGCAGCTTGAATGGGAGAGCGATATTGCTCCTCTAGCCCCGCGCTTCAGCAATGCGCGTAATACTAGTATTAGGACAGGACCATCAGCTACCCAGGCCAACGTTCACGATTCTTCCGTTGAGCATCCAGAAAGGACCTCGAACGTCATTTGAAATTGGCGAATTAAATTCAGTGGTTCTGCTGGTGATCTCCCTATTGAAGATTTTATATACAGGGTAAACTGCCTTACGTCTCAATGCTTAAACGGGAATTACGACCTATTGTCGCAGTTCGCACATCTTTTATTCACAGGGCCTGAATTAACCTTTTACTGGCGAATTCATAGGACAATCGATCATATGAATTGGTTTGAGTTATGTAGCCGTTTGCAAGAAAGATATCAAGATCAGCGAACAGATCAAGATATCAAAAATGCGATGCGTCGTCGCAAGCAAAGTAGCAGTGAAACGTTTGACGACTTTTTAGATGCAATGTTATCAATTGCTGATTCGCTACGCGAACCCATGCTAGATAGTGATTTGGCGGTTGAGATTAGGCACAATCTAAAGCCGGAGTTAAAACACGAACTGTTGCACGTGGACACTCTCGATTTAGCCAGTCTCCGTAAGGAATGCCATCGGCATGAGGAATTCTTTCGTAGCCTTCGGACAAAGCCACTCCCTCGATCCAATGTTGGCAAACGTTTCGTCAACACTGTTCTTCACGAACCAAGCTCGGATGAAGAAGCTGATAAAGAAATGACCGAGGAGCTGTGTGCTATTCGGACCTCAGATAAAATTAAGTGTTGGAACTGCGGAGAACAGGGTCACAGATATCACGATTGTCTTAAGCCTCGTCGAGTTTTTTGTTACGGTTGTGGTACACCAGAGGTGTATAAGCCAAACTGTACAAAATGTAGCCCAACTTCGGAAAACTCAACACAGGATATCCTCAGTGTTCCGAAAGTGGATATCCGACGTTAACCTCGGATTCGCAATCACAAAATGATGTACAACAATTACCTGATCTGTCACCATTTCCACCTGCTATATCAACTCCTTGGCATTTTAAACCGTACCACATACGACTACAAGAATATCGTCAGCGTAGAGCAGAACTTTTCAATGCTGATGCTATCGTTTCCACCAGATCTCGTTCGTCATTGCGTATGCGCGAATTTTGGAAAATTCGAGGAAATTTAAACAGATTTGTATTGTCTGCTATCATTCATAAAGGTAATGATATTCGACCGTTTACTAACGTAGAGATTTTTGGTCAAGACTACTTAGCGCTTTTAGACAGTGGAGCTAATAAGAGCGTAATCGGTGAAAATCTTGCACAACAAATCGTATCCAAGAAATTAACTTTTAGTAAAATGAAAGGTATTGTCCGTACGGCGGATGGACAGACACAGTCTGTCGCCGGTACGATTATTGTACCCATAACTTATAATTCAACGCAAGCAAACTTTGAGTTTTTGATAGTTTCATCTATAAAACAGGATGTTATTTGTGGCATGGACTTCTGGGATAAGTTTGGAATTAGTATTTCATCTATAAATTCTACACATACAATAGTTAATGAATCCACGAATACTTCCTTTGAATTACAGTTGTCAACTTCTGAAAAGTATCGTTTGCAATCTATAATTGAATCGTTTCCTTCCTTTGAGAAAGATGGACTCGGCCTGACTACCTTAATTGAGCATAACATTGATACGGCCGATGCCAAGCCCATCAAGCAAAGGTTCTATCCTTTATCTCCAGCAAAAGAAAAACTTTTGTGCGGGGAACTTGATCGCATGATCACATTAGGAGTTATAGAAGAAGCTCCAAGCTCACCGTGGTCGTCTCCAGTTACTTTGCACGTCAAGCCTGGCAAAATAAGATTTTGTCTCGATGCGCGCAAGCTAAACTCAGTCACAGTCAGGGATGCCTATCCTATTCCAATTATGGACGGTCTTTTAAGTCGGCTTCCTCCTGTGCATTGTATTTCCAAAATTGATCTCAAAGATGCATTTTGGCAAATTTGCTTAGATTAAGAATCCCGTGCAAAAACAGCCTTTACAGTTCCGAATAGACCGCTTTATCAATTCAAAAGAATGCCTTTTGGATTGACGAACGCTCCTCAAACAATGAGTAGATTGATGGATTTGGTAGTCCCTTACCAATTGAAATCGCATGTTCTAGTGTACCTAGATGATTTGCTCGTCCTGTCTCATTCTTTTGAAGACCATCTTCTCCATCTATCGGAAAACTCTACTCAATTGCGGAAGGCTGGACTGACAATTAATGTGCAAAAAAGTCAATTTTGTATTAAAAAGGTTGATTATCTGGGCTATTTAGTTGGAGAGGGTGCACTTCAAGTGAATCCGGATAAGATTCGAGCAGTTGCTGAGTTTCCAATACCAAAAACTCAAAAACAGCTTCGACGATTCCTGGGAATGACTGGGTGGTACCAGCGTTTCATTAGCAATTATTCCTCAGTAATTTTTCATCTTACTGAATTACTGCGCGGGAAATCTTTTGAATGGAATAAGCAGGCACAAGTTGCATTTGAAAATATTAAGAGCAAGCTATGTTCGGCTCCGTTCCTTGTTCACCCTGATTACAATAAGCCATTCGTTGTGCAATGTGATGCTTCTTTGCATGGTGTAGGTGCTGTTTTAGCACAATGCGACGATTCGGGTTGTGAACGTCCGATAGCGTTCATGTCTAAAAAAATAGAGCGCAACGTAACTACACAGTTACTGAACTGGAGTGCTTAGCCGTAGTTCTCGCAGTGAAGAAATTTCGCATGTACATTGAAGGGCATTTATTTAAGCTAGTTACGGATCACGCCAGTTTGCGTTGGCTCATGAACCAATCAGATCTGAGTGGTAGGATAGCGCGATGGGCTATTAAATTGCAAGGATTTTGCTTTGAAATTGAACATCGCAAGGGAAGCGAGAATGTTGTAGCGGACGCGTTGTCTCGTTCTTTCGAGAGTGAAGATGAGATTGCAGCTGTCGACCTCGAATGCTTTCCTGAAATCGATTTGGGATCTGAAGCATTTCAATCTGAGGAATATTGTGCTTTAAAAGACAAATTTGTTGCTTTAAAGTCACCCGATTTTCAAGTACACGATGATTACATCTATCATCGTATCATCTATCATCTGCCGCTCATTGTGGTACTGCCAAATGCCTAGAACGTATCAGACGACGATTTTATTGGCCGAAAATGGTAGTCGATGTTCGGAATTATATTGGGCAATGTGAGATTTGTAAAACTACAAAATATCCAACTCATTCTCTTAAAACCCCTATGGGCATTCGAGTTACTAGCGAACGACCGTTTCAGAGGTTATATTTAGATTTTATTGGACCGTTTCCTCGTACCAAAAGAGGCAATATTGGAATACTTATAATTCTCGATCATTTCTCAAAGTTCACCTTTCTTAAGGCCGTTAAGAGATTCACTTCAAAAGTTGTAATGGACATTCTAAATGATGAGATATTTGCATGTTTTGGCGTCCCAGAAATTGTCGTGAGTGACAATGGCACTCAGTTTAAGAGTCGAGATTTTTGTAATTTTCTTTCTAAGCATGGAATCCAACATATGTGTACTGGGGCCTATGCTCCTCAATCGAACGCAGCGGAAAGGGTGAATCGCTCCATAAACGCCGCTCTGAGAGCCTATATTCGCCAGGATCAACGTGAATGGGATGTTTTCCTCAGCAGTATTAATTGTGCTCTTCGGAATTCAATTCACCAGTCAATTGGCATGTCTCCTTATTTGGTAGTTTTCGGCCAACAGATGATTTCGCATGGCCAGGATTATAAGCTTTTGAGGAATTTAGATCTTTTAAATGAAAGTACTTCCATTCTGTCGCGGCCTGATGACTTTCAAAGCATCCGAGCAAATATAGGGAAAAATCTTACAAAAGCGTACGAGAAAAATCAAAAGACATATGATCTACGATGCAGACCACGCACATTTGAAATAGGCCAGGAGGTTATAAAACGGAATTTTGCATTGAGCAATGCAGCCGCAAACTTTAACGCTAAACTAGCTCCAATCGGAACAAGGGCGCGCATCAAAAAGAAACTCGGGCAATCAATATACGTGTTAGAAGATATTAAGGGTAAAGAGCTAGGTAATTTTCATGCTAAGGATATTTGGTAAGCATATGATCACCCTTTTTCAGCTTTTATCTTCGCCATTTAGACTTAGATCAAACCTGTGCTGTAGGGGTGTGCAGTTTGGCCAATGTAAATTTGCATTGCAGGAGTTGCTTTGTTGTTATTGCATTAGTTTGGACGCGACTGTATTGACAGTTGCTGTAATGTTAAAATTCAAAAGTTGATCTATTAACAGATTGTTTGAAGTGCGTTGGCGGGACTTGCAATTTTGCCATTCACTAGATGAAATTACTCGATAATATCGGTAATTCATCCATGGGCTTCGATAACGACGCGAATCAACTCCGTCGATCGGTCTCTTTCTGTGTGACAAATTGGACAAGATAAGATCGTTTCTGGCTAGAAATTAAAATCTAAAAGCATCCAACGTCTAAGAAAGTATTTTGTACTTTGTGCTGTAGCATTATTGCACACAAAGCGTAACGAGTGCATGCAGGCACTTATCGTGATAAATTGTGAATTGATGAATTTATAAAAGGTACGTTGAGCAAAAAGTGGCAGACTCGCGTCTTGAAAATTCTTTCTTTTGTGTAGGACTTGCGTCTGTCGGCTATGTGTGACGGCTGCCCAAAGTGTTCGGCAAGCGCGCTTGCGAAGACGCTGAAGGGTACACGCCGCAAAACACACGGTTCAATTCATAATTGCAAGTGCGTTTGCGATAACGCCGTAGTGCACACGGCCACACCGACTGCGTCGAACACCTCGTGGCCAATACGCCTTTCAAGCAACGCTATTGCGTACACGCTGCTGGCAACGCTATTGCGTACACGCTGCTAGCAATGTAGTTGCGTACACGTTGCAGTACACACACATCCACATTGATGACTGCTGTGCATCCACATTGATGACTGCTGTGCATCCACATTGATGATTGCTGATACTGCGGTGTAGGCTATACGCCGCTGTTGCACCTTACGGACACCTCCGAGCACCGAGGTGGTGTTGTGAGCGACACGCCGACGTCCCTTTCGTCAACGAGCGACCCGCTGCATAGCCACCATATGGAAGACTAGTTAGGGTGGTGTTAACATTCCGCTTCCACAACATCCTGCTAACGCCAGCCTAGATCGAGCGCTGCAGACGCGCTTATTTTGGGCGATACCTTGAATTTCTAGGGGAGTGTACGCGTATCAACGCGGAATACAAAAAAAAATAATTTGTAATTTCGAAATTTGAAACGAATATCGTAATTTAGCCAAGTAAGAAATCTTGAATTAAAACTTGGTATGGTATGTATAGAAAGTAAAATATAAGCTGTTATATGTTTCTAATCCACTTGAAGTTCACACAGCACATCATTTGTCTACAGGCCTGTCGACTCGAGTAAGCTGATTGTATGTATGTAAGTACGGCCTAGCCGCATCTTAAACCATTGTAAGTTTATATAAAACATTTAACAGCTCATACTTTGTTAATGTAATAACCTAATGAAAATTATATAATATCAAACATACCATGCCATAAAATATAGATACCCAAGGTTTAAATAACCCTAACGATCAAACATACATAGCATTGACGATTTCGCGCTTATCTTTGTAATTTCGGCCGCATGTATGTTTGACTTAGACACAATCTATTGACTAGAAAATGCTGATCTCTGTAATTTGTAAAGACAGCTACATATATTAATATACCGATCAATTATGAAGACCTATAAATGGGCAAAAATATAAATTTTGTAAGCAATCGAATTGAATATGTTCTGAATTAAAATTTTAAGGGCACCTTAGGCATTGAGTCCCGCAGGTATATTGAGGGTAGAATCAGCAGTTTTCGTATTGATTCTACAGGTAGGGAGGGTATAGAAGGAGAACAATATCATCTTAGTTCTCCAACTCTATATAGGTACTCTATCTCCACGTCCGCCTCATAACCGATTGGTTTGATTGTCCGTTCGCATTTCCCGATTTCTGTCTACGAATTTTGATTATGGTAACGCAGTTGTTCAAGGCAATACACAAACCCACGCCACTTTTCCCAGAGCTAGGCCGACCCAAGGAGTAGACAGAGTGTAATGCCGAGACATCACTTCGTGTGTTCGATACAACTTCAATAAAGCAAATGCTCTCTACAGACGTGAGTTAAAGATAGCTAAGCGAACATCTCTCGAGGACTTCACATCCGAAATCAGCCCAAGCACTCCCACCAATAAAATTTGGTCGAACATCCGCACCTTCTGCGGCCTTAAACAAAAAATCCCTGTACACTGCATATCCCTTCCCAATTCAACAAACTTAGCAAACAACAAACTAATAGCAGAAGAATTCTGCTCCCATCTTTCTTCTGAATCTGACGACTCAAACTTCTCCCAAACCTTCAGAACAAATAAATACAGTTCTTCCAACCCCTCAAGCCCCTGCCAACTACCCCCGTCTGCCCTGCAGATTGAGTGCCACATAACAGCTATCGAACTGGAGAGTGCCCTTTCCCAGTTAAAGGGATAAACTCCTGGAGTCGACAGGGTTTCTTGCCCCATGATAAAAAACCTTCACCCCTCCGTTAAATCCAGGCTACTTGCCCACTACAACAATATATTCCACTCCTTCATATCCCAAAACTACAAACTTAGCAAAATTATCCCAATCCTCAAACCCAACTCCGATAAAACCAACCTCAACTCATACAGACCCATCTCTCTAAACTCCTGCTTCGCCAAAACGTTGGACAAAATTATCGCAAATCGACTGTGGTGGTTTGTTTCCCACAACAAATCTATTGACAGTCGACAAACCGGATTCCGAAAGGGTAACTCGATATCAGATACTCTACTCTCGTTAGACTACCTGATATCATCGGCTCTTTCAACAAAGAACCACATTTCCCTCGTCTCGCTAGACTTTAGCAAGGCTTTTGACAAAATCGGCATCCACTCGATAATCGATGAACTTAAACTTTGGAAAATTGGCCCTAAAATCACAAATTACATAAAATGCTTCATGACCCATCGCAAAATCACTGTCTACATTAACAACCACTTCTCTTCCACCCGCCCTCAACACAACGGAATTCCCCAAGGCTCCCCCCTATCGGTCGTACTTTTCCTAATTGCCTATAATAAACTCAATAGACTAATCCGCATCCATCGAAACCTCAATTTTTATGCTTATGCAGACCTAATAATTAAACAAGTAAGAAGGCTATAGTTGAGTATACCCAACTACAAAACTCCCTGTACCCAGGTCAAACATTTCCGATCGCATCTTCGTTAACTTCAAATACAGCGCGATAAAAATCACAAATCGAAACGTTTCCCTGAAGACACCTTGTTGACAGACCAAACAAATGAGGCGAAACAAACTGGCAGGACCCAAAAAGTGGAGTATGATCAACTATGGCATACTCTGTACAAACTTCGCGAATTATATTTTAGAGTAACAAATAAATACTTACAGCAATGTGACCAGAGTTGAATGTCCTTGTAGATAATTCTTTCCATACAAAATTTGTTTTCGACCGATAGTTCCTATTATTTCTATATGATATAGTTGTCCGATTTGGGTAATATTTTAACACAAATTTAGTAGCACAACAACACTTCAAACCCGAAAGTTTGGCAGTTTAAAAAGCTTAAAAAACAAAAAATTTGAATATCGTGAAATTAAACACAAAGGCGGTGCCACGCCCATTTTTCCATGCCACTTGATATTATATGTTCTTGAGTTATTAATTAATAGCCGAAAAAAGTATCCACTTTAACTAAAATGCACTGATCATTATTGGTAAACTAGAACAATTTGGGAATTATAAGGTGCACCTGCTGTAAAATTCACTTTGAAGCTGCGCTTTGCAGCCATATCGCGAATGGCGATATTCACTTCTCATCTGTCTGATCCACTTTAAATAAAATGCACTGATCAAGCATCGGTTTCATTATTTTTACCCCCTGTACCCATAAAATGAGTAAAAAGGGGGTATTGGATTTGTGCAAAAGTATGTAACAGGCAGAAGGAGACATCTCCGACCCTATAAAGTATATATATTCTTGATCAGCATCAAAAGAGATTTCGATTTGGCCATGTCCGTCTGTCTGTCCGTCTGTCCGTCCGTCCGTCTGTCCGTCCGTATGTATGAACGCAAGGATCTCAGCAACCATAGGAGCTAGAGACACCAAATTTGGAATGTTTGTTCGTGTATAGCAGGCGCAGGTCAAGTTTATTTTGGATCCGAGATATTCCCCCCCATTTCCCCGCTATTCAATAAAAACGTTTTACAGGAACGATTTTCACTATATAGCGTTGGGACTTGGGATGTATAATACTTTAGTCACTCTTAATCTTCTGTCCAAATTTCAAGTTGATCGGATAATAAACACGGAAGTTATTCAACAAACAAGTTTCAGAAGTGAATATCTCGATATGGCTGCAAAGCGCAGCTTCGAAGTGAATTTTATAGTGGATGCACCTTATAATTCCCAACTTGTTCTAGCTTAACAAGTAAGAAGGCTATAGTTGAGTATACCCAACTACAAAACTCCCTGTACCCAGGTCAAACATTTCCGATCGCATCTTCGTTAACTTCAAATACAGCGCGATAAAAATCACAAATCGAAACGTTTCCCTGAAGACACCTTGTTGACAGACCAAACAAATGAGGCGAAACAAACTGGCAGGACCCAAGGAGTGGAGTATGATCAACTATGGCATACTCTGTACAAACTTCGCGAATTATATTTTAGAGTAACAAATAAATACTTACAGCAATGTGACCAGAGTTGAATGTCCTTGTAGATAATTATTTCCATACAAAATTTGTTTTCGACCGATAGTTCCTATTATTTCTATATGATATAGTTGTCCGATTTGGGTAATATTTTAACACAAATTTAGTAGCACAACAACACTTCAAACCCGAAAGTTTGGCAGTTTAAAAAGCTTAAAAAACAAAAAATTTGAATATCGTGAAATTAAACACAAAGGCGGTGCCACGCCCATTTTTCCATGCCACTTGATATTATATGTTCTTGAGTTATTAATTAATAGCCGAAAAAAGTATCCACTTTAACTAAAATGCACTGATCATTATTGGTAAACTAGAACAATTTGGGAATTATAAGGTGCACCTGCTGTAAAATTCACTTTGAAGCTGCGCTTTGCAGCCATATCGCGAATGGCGATATTCACTTCTCATCTGTCTGATCCACTTTAAATAAAATGCACTGATCAAGCATCGGTTTCATTATTTTTAAGCTAGAAAAAGTTGGGAATTATAAGGTGCATCCACTATAAAATTCACTTCGAAGCTGCGCTTTGCAGCCATATCGAGATATTCACTTCTGAAACTTGTTTGTTGAATAACTTCCGTGTTTATTATCCGATCAACTTGAAATTTGGACAGAAGATTAAGAGTGACTAAAGTATTATACATCCCAAGTCCCAACGCTATATAGTGAAAATCGTTCCTGTAAAACGTTTTTATTGAATAGCGGGGAAATGGGGGGGAATATCTCGGATCCAAAATAAACTTGACCTGCGCCTGCTATACACGAACAAACATTCCAAATTTGGTGTCTCTAGCTCCTATGGTTGCTGAGATCCTTGCGTTCATACATACGGACGGACAGACGGACGGACGGACAGACGGACAGACAGACGGACATGGCCAAATCGAAATCTCTTTTGATGCTGATCAAGAATATATATACTTTATAGGGTCGGAGATGTCTCCTTCTGCCTGTTACATACTTTTGCACAAATCCAATACCCCCTTTTTACTCATTTTATGGGTACAGGGGGTAAAAACACAATAGCACCAACTCCGTCTCCCTCGACCCCCTACTAACTGACATCCTAGACTGGTGCGACTACTCTGGAGCAAAACTCAGCGTATCCAAATGCAAACACATCCACATTTGTAGGAAGAAGTGTTGCACAGCCGCACTGTCCTCCACCCACGCCAACATTACAAATGTACAGCACCTAAAAATTCTCGGCATCATATTTAACAAACGCTACAATTGGTCCGACCATATAAATTCCCTTACCTCTTCCCTAACAAAAAAACTTAACATCATCAAATGCCTATCCAACAATAAATATAATTGCAACACCACAACAATTCTTACAGTAGTAAACCTCATAATTATGTCCAAAATAGACTTCGGCATATTTCTCTATAGAAATGCTCCAGTTTCTCAAACTAATAAAATAAAATCAATATACCACTCCGCAATCAGAATGGCAATTGGCGCCCTGAGAACAACTCCCATCAACAACCTCTTATATGAATCCAACATCTCTCCCTTCGAAATAAGAAAAAACTTGAACACAGCCAAACTAATTAGATCTATCTTGAACTCAAACTCATCCCCAATATACAACCACATACAAAAAATTAAAAAATCAAAAAAGCTAAACCCAAAATTGCGCTCAGCTCTCCAATCATCGATTGACCTACACAAACTCCTCGATCTACCTACTACACCTCTTTCAAAAACTCTCCAACCCCAACCCCCCTGGATAAACATAAGTCCGCTAATAAACACCTCACTCCATTCTCTCCCAAAATCATCAACTCCACCTTCAACATACTTGCAACGCTTCCTCCAATTAAAAGAAACCCTCAACACCTACAAATTTGTATATACAGACGGCTCTAAGACAGGTAACGCCATATCCTCTGGTTTCGTCTCTGCTTCTAAATCTCACCAATTTCTTTTTCCCTACCACAGCTCAATATTCTCTGCTGAAATAATCGCCATATATAAATCCATAGAAATGGTTAAAAATCTCTCCTACCAAACAGCCATTTTCACAGACTCCCTCTTCTCCGTTCACGCAATAGGCAATCATAGAAATCTATCCTTCTACCCTGCATTGATTAGACAAATCCTTCTACTCCACTCACCTAAAATAATAATAATTTGGGTACCAGGACACTGCAATATACCCGGCAATGAAAAAGCCGACGACGCTGCCAAATCCGCAGTCTCCTACCCCCTAACCTTCACACCGAACCACAACGTCTCAGATATTATAAAACATCTCAAACTTTCATATAAGCTAAAGCAGCTCTCAATTTTGACACTTACAAACGCTTATTACAAAACCAACAACTCGCTTAAGAACAACATATACAGCTATGCCTTGCACTCCCAACTGTCACGCCGCGAGCTGACAAGAATAACCCGACTCCGTTTGGGCCACACGCTCATTACACACTCCCACTTATTCAACAACAGCACAAACATGTGCCAACTCTGCAATCTGAGTCCAGCCTCAGTCACTCATATCCTTACTGACTGCGTCAAAATTACCCAAAATTCTAACTTCAATCCATTCCTCGCCATCTTTAACCCATCCTCTGAAAATTTAAATAAAATCATATACTTCCTAGAGTCACAAGATTTTTGAATCTCTGTAAATACACTGTAAATATTAGTCATTAATTATAATTTAATAAACAAACTAGATAAGTTAATCTTAAATTTGCACCACAATAGCTCAACGCCTTATCAGCCATAGGTTTTAGTTTATTTATAATTTTACATTATAAGTAAACTGTGTATAATAAGAATAAGAATAAGAATAAGAATAAGAATAAGAATAAGAATAAGAATAAGAATAAGAATAAGAATAAGAATAAGAATAAGAATAAGAATAAGAATAAGAATAAGAATAAGAATAAGAATAAGAATAAGAATAAGAATAAGAATAAGAATAAGAATAAGAATAAGAATAAGAATAAGAATAAGAATAAGAATAAGAATAAGAATAAGAATAAGAATAAGAATAAGAATAAGAATAAGAATAAGAATAAGAATAAGAATAAGAATAAGAATAAGAATAAGAATAAGAATAAGAATAAGAATAAGAATAAGAATAAGAATAAGAATAAGAATAAGAATAAGAATAAGAATAAGAATAAGAATAAGAATAAGAATAAGAATAAGAATAAGAATAAGAATAAGAATAAGAATAAGAATAAGAATAAGAATAAGAATAAGAATAAGAATAAGAATAAGAATAAGAATAAGAATAAGAATAAGAATAAGAATAAGAATAAGAATAAGAATAAGAATAAGAATAAGAATAAGAATAAGAATAAGAATAAGAATAAGAATAAGAATAAGAATAAGAATAAGAATAAGAATAAGAATAAGAATAAGAATAAGAATAAGAATAAGAATAAGAATAAGAATAAGAATAAGAATAAGAATAAGAATAAGAATAAGAATAAGAATAAGAATAAGAATAAGAATAAGAATAAGAATAAGAATAAGAATAAGAATAAGAATAAGAATAAGAATAAGAATAAGAATAAGAATAAGAATAAGAATAAGAATAAGAATAAGAATAAGAATAAGAATAAGAATAAGAATAAGAATAAGAATAAGAATAAGAATAAGAATAAGAATAAGAATAAGAATAAGAATAAGAATAAGAATAAGAATAAGAATAAGAATAAGAATAAGAATAAGAATAAGAATAAGAATAAGAATAAGAATAAGAATAAGAATAAGAATAAGAATAAGAATAAGAATAAGAATAAGAATAAGAATAAGAATAAGAATAAGAATAAGAATAAGAATAAGAATAAGAATAGTAATAGTAATAATGTTATTGTTAAAGTTCGGCGACCAAAACCACAATTTGAATTTCAACAGTTTATTGAATATAAAATAATGATGAACTTAAATATACATAAGTAACTGAAAAACAATTTCTCGACAATTAATTTAAATTACGTTTCAATTTCGTATTTTCTCTGTCCGCGACAGCCTTTCCTTTGTTACATATTAGCTTTTGTCGGTGGGGCAACGCCGGCTAGCTGTCGGTCCCAGGGCTGGATACGACCCAATGCCCGCTAAATGTGAACAGAAGAACGAGACATACAGCATCTTACACAACAACAACAACAACAACACAACAAAACTACGCAACAACAACAAAAAAATCACAACAAACAAACGAACACACGACTGCCAGATGGATGAGGCTTCGATGGTTCCACCTCGCGCGCCCGCCCTGCCTGTGGTCCAAGTCATCAAAATTATTTGGGCCACCCTCTGCTGGAACGGTTGCGGCTGGCCTAATCCATGGCACAGGCCACGCGTCCTCCCTCTAAATTAATTTACAACTCCATATTTTCCTTTTCTATACTTAGTTTAATATAAATATTGTGACCCTAATATAAATTTCATTTCCTTGCATTTAGTTAAACATTAGCTTTAAATAAATAAATTACAAAATTTGCTAAATAAATAATGAAATTATAAATAAAAATGAAAATTTACGAAATTATAAAATTATAAATTCAAACACCAAAACTTTTAAATTTAAGCAAAATGAATAAAGAAAATAAATATATATAAACCCAAAATAAATGTTCATGCACGTATGTATTTATATACAAACAAATGCCGTGGGAATAAACTATGTCATGCGAGAATTAATAAGCAGTTAATAAAGCGCCAAAAACCCACCTACACCTACCAAGAGCTCTCGTTAAGGGTCAGGGAGGGGCAAAATAAATATATATTAAATTATAAAATAGTATCGTTCAAAATAATCGCAAGATACACTTTAGTCCGCGACACCACATACGGGTTAATGAGTTTGTTGTGCTCAGCTGTTTGGCAGCTAATGCGTGTGCACAAATGTTAAATGTGTTGGTATTAAAATTGAACAGGGTCGATGCACTCTTAGATGCCGAAAAGGTAAATATTACAAAAATTCACAAAGTAATAAATAAATAAATACCCTAATATACTAATAAATAATTAAATATTACAGAAACGTGGAGTGGCGGCTTTATTGCTTCAATTTGGATCGGCGGCCGCAATTGAAGATGAGCAGCAGAATTTCACAAGGCACATATGCACATATGTTTGTAGGCTTGTGCGTATAGCGTAAGTGTGTGCGCCACACCACAAAAACACAGTGGCCAAACACAAGTAAGTTTTCTCTATATATACAAAGTGTCACTGCATACAACTTTATTCTTCCTTTTACAGGGTATTGGCGGCCGTATAACCTGGCCGTAAACTTGCACTGCCCGATGTGGGCTTAAAAATGCGGATCAGCTGCGTGGCTGCCGACGCTAATGGAACACACTCACGTAAGTCTATCGCTGTAGCTGGATGGTGATGGTGGCCTTAGGTCTGGTCCGCTATGTTCTGCTCCAACCTCTTGTCCGCCAATTGCCGGTGTGTTTCTTCACGTGTGTTTCTATGCTCGAGCCAAAAACAAAAAAATCCACTGACCCGGCTGCTGTATCGCTCTTCCGGGCCAGGCTGCCGAGAATAAACAGAAGGTCACACGCAAGGCACTGGGCAGATGAGTTTTGATACTCACATGTCCAATGTTACACACAAAAAAAAATCCAATTTGCACAGTGACTTGCTGCGTGCATTTAACCTCCACAATTCCGCGCCATTTGCCTTTTCAGTCCTATTTATCCCCTTCAAGCGCCTGCGCACCCTCACCAATACATCTATATTTTTCCCCACACTACTGGCCGCCTGCCCCCCGCTAGTAGTTCATTCCCCTCGACTCCCCAAACAAAACACTGCTTACTTACTAACCGATATTTCTTATCTTCCAGCCCTGGTCGTGAACGCGTTGCCACCTCGCCCCGGTACAAAATGGAACACCACCACGAGTAGGTGGACTGACGCAGGATGACCAACCTACGCGTGGGCATGACTACCGGCCTACAGACTTCGTCCTCTCAATCCGGCGTGCCCTACACTCTAATGCAGGCGCGCCCAACGTAGGCCACACCCACATACGCCTACACACGCAAATCTTTGGCGTGGTATATTCCAACTGGACGACCGTGGAGATCTTCAAGTACGTACGCGTTGTTACCAACTGGCTTGATCACTCGACATCTAATGAACTTCCGTGTGAACTTGGCATTAAAGCATTTGCCAAAGTCGCTCAGCACGAAGTTGCGGCGATACACCTCCTGTCCAGGCTTCGCGAAAAACTGCCGTGATCGTTGGTTATATCTCGCGCTGCTACGCTCATACGCCTGATGTAATTTCTTCCGAATCTCCTCCTGAATAAGCTGTCGATTATCCTGAGCCTCCAGCAAGGACACCTCATGCTCTCCAATGGATCGCAGACTCTTCGCCAACTTATAGCATGAACCATGCAAATACATTTGCTGTCCGAACACAGCGAAGAACGGAGTTACTCCAGTCGCTTCATGCACCGAGTTACGAATGGCCAACTCTATCTCGGGCAGATGCGCATCCCATTCGCGATGATCTTCCTCAAAATATGTTCGGATTGCGTTGAGAACCGTCCGATTAACACGTTCAGCTGCGTTGCTCTGCGGCGAATGTACTGCTGTTCTCATGTGTGTGATTCCAAACGCCATAATCATATCCAGGAACGTCTTCGATTTGAATTGTGGTCCATTATCGGAGTGAATCAGCTCCGGCACTCCAATTTGTAGAACACCTCATGGACGAGGAAACTAACAACCTCTCCTGCTGTTGCTGACTTCATGGTCTTGAGAAAGGTAAATTTGGAAAAATGGTCAACCACGATAAATATCCACGCCTGTCCATTCTTCGATCGCGGATATTTGCCCAAAAAATCGACGTAGAGTTTTTGGAATGGACGCTCCGTGACCACCTCCTGTCCAATCCCCACCTGCATGCGATAATTCTGCGCTTTCGCCTCCTTGCAAATGCTACAACGTTGGATGAAGTCGCGTACTTCCAATGCCATGTTCGGCCAATAGTACTGCCTGCGCAATAGATGGAGTGTTTTCGCGATCCCACCGTGTGCTGCCTTTTCGTCTGTATGTGCGCGCTCTATCAGCGTCGACGTCAATGAGCTCGGCACCCACAACTTCCATACGGAGCCTTCTAACTGGTCATCAAATCGTTCGAAGCGCATGCGCTTGAATATCATGCCGCCTTCGATCCGGATATCGGGTAAGTGCTTTTGGTTTTCGGTGATCTGCTTGACTAACGCTTGGTATTCCTCAGACTCAAACTCCACGGTATCGAAGCCCAGAACGCTGCTCGGATCTACTTCCAGCTCTTCGATGTTTCGCGACAATGTGTCGGCAACAACGTTGTCTACGCCTTTTCCATGTTCAATGCCGAAGTCAGTTGGAGAGACCAAAGAGCCAAGCGACCATCCAAGTTCTTGAGCGTCATGAGCCACTTAAGGCTGGCGTGATCTGTGATCACCCTAAACGGCATCAGCTCTACATATGGGCGGAACTTTAGAATCGCCATAAGCGCTGCTAGACACTCCTTTTCCGTCACAGAATAGTTTTTCTGATGGCAATTCAATTTGGCTGAAAAGAACGCAATGGGCCTTTTATGTTGTTCGTCGTCCCGTTGGAACAGCACGGCTCCTACTCCATAGTGTGAAGCGTCGCACTGGATATAAAAGTGCCTCTTAAAGTCAGCGTGGACCAAAACTGGTGCTGAGGTAAATGCAGCTTTTAATTTTGCAATGGCGTGTATTGCTTCCTCCATCAATTTAAATTTGCCTTTCGCCAACTTCTTGAGGGCGTCTAAAAGCGGGACTGTCAGTTCTGTGAAGTTTTTAAATAATCGCCTGTACAAGCCTGCAGTTCCCAGAAAACTGCGCAGTTCGCGGACAGATCGTGGCTCAGGAATGCGTAGGATAGCAGAGACGCGATCTGGATCCATTTTTAAAGCTCCCCCTCCGACAATGAAACCCAAGTACTTAATATTCTTATAGCAGAAGTGCGATTTCCCTAACCCGATGGTCAAATTCGCTTTTCGCAGGTGCTCTGCAACCTGCCTTAAGATCCTTACATGCGTGCTAAAATCCTCGGCGATGATCAGCAAATCATCAAGATAAGCGTAGACGTTGGATCCCATCTCCACTGGGATCACTTTGTCTACTAGCCTGCATAGGCGCTGAGCGGCGTTACAGAGACCAAACGGCATCATTCGAAATTGATACAGCGGCCGCTTAGGCACAGTAAAAGCTGTATAGGCCCTACTCTTCTCCTCTAGCTCGATCTGCCAAAATGCGAATTTAAGATCGACGCTAGAAATGTAGATCGTCTGATCGAGACGCGATAAAATCCCCTCGATGCTAAGTAGTGGATACGCGTCCTTAATGGTCAATTTGTTGAGCTTGCGGGCATCGAGGCAGAAACGATTTTTACCCGGCCGTCGCACAACAGTAGTGCGGTTGCTCCACGGGCTATCACTGCACTCGATGACCCCCAAAGTCAACATTTTGTCCACCTCAGCACACACTACTTCCTGCATCGCTGGTGACAGTGGATAATGTCGATCCTTTACAGGCTCGGCATCGTCCACTAATTGGATTTTGTGTGTTTCTATAGACGTCTTCCCCAGACCTACCGTTTCAAATGTAAGGAACTCTTTCTTTACCTCCTCCAATTCTGCTTGCTGCTCTGCTGACAATTGCCACTCTTCCTGCACTATTTCATCCTCAGGCCTATCCACATAGTGAACCACCTGATCCGCTATCAACTCCTCCACTAGTCTCACTGGCTCGCCGGTTGAACCTGTTCCCATAACCGCTGGAGCCAGTGCGAATGATCGCCAAAAATCTATGCCCAGGTAGATCTCCTGCTCGAGAAAAGGGCATAAGAAAAATGTTATTTTTCTTATCTCTCCCTTATACTCTACAGGCAGTTCTACTCGGCCAAAATTGCGCGATCTTCCCCACTCGCTACCTTCACCATCGGAATATACTTTCGAGGCGCTACACCTAGCTTCTCCAGAAAGTCGTGACACCTATTTCCCAACATGCTATGTGTAGCGCCGGGGTCTAGCAGGCCCCTTACTGATTCGCCCATAATGGATATGGCTGCAAACACTCTTGGATCACTTCTGCTGCACCTACGCACGGAATCGATCACCTGACGTCTCGTGGATCGCCGTTGCTTAAAACGACATCATCTTTCTTGACTCTTACAGAAAGTACTCGCATTCCATCGACTTGTAAGTCTGAAAATATCCTATTTCTAGCTGTTATATAATTTCTAAGCCGCTCCTCATATGATAAATTTCTTAACCTAGCATGCAAACTATCTCTACCTAACTTATTACCTATATCCTCCTCTATTTTTTCAGTACAGGCCCCATCTGTGAGCGTGATTCGCCTGCCTGAATCGCATTCTTTCTCGCGTTTCCCGAGCAATTTGGACAACTAGGAGCACACGCATCCGGTTTCCACACCTATAGCAGAAGATACGCCTCTCTACTGCCATGCAATCCCTGAAGCCGTGATCTGGTTGTCCGCAGTTCCAGCAAATCAGCTTCTGATGCGGACGACGTACAATTTGCGCCTCCTCGACTACTTCAGCCTCCTCACAAGCCAGTTGCTCCTGCGTGATCTCGCTCACACCAGCTCCTCGCCCATAATTGGTGGCTTTTGGTGCTCCTCGCCACGACGATCGGGTCTTCCGCTTTATATTCGCCTCGATTTCGACGCACTCATCTCGCAGCTGGTCCCAAGGAGTACACTCGTAGGCCATAGACGAAACTTGCGATTTCGTCTATGAGTGCCTTCTTGATGATCTTGATCATCTCGCTCTCAGATGGTGGTATCTCCAGTCGCGACGCGAGCTTGTGGAAAAATTCTTCCACGCTCTCGTTTGAACGTTGCGTCCTCTCGCGGAGCTCTCTCATACGGTCAAACTCTGACGCAGTTCCTCGAAACCGGCTAACTAGATGATCTCGCAGTTCCATCCAGTTCTCCACGCGATGATCGCGAACGTACTGCCAGTACCACTCACGTGCGTGTCCGGTAACTAAATGGTGGAATCCCTTCAGCACCTCCTCCCAGGAACATCTGCCTTGATTCTGCAGGAACTCGATGCGGAACACAAAATCCTCCACTGCCATTTTCGTCGCATCTCCATCGAAAGTGACATCCCATTTCTCGACTTGGCCCCATCGTGGACGCTGTCTGGACTTGGCTCTTCACGTTGGTACTCGCCTGCTCGCCTATTCTCTACCCGCCAGTGGCTATTCTGTCTTGGATTTCGCCAATTTCGCGCGTGCTGCTCAGTCTGGTTACCCGGATCCCCAGATGCAGTAGCCCCTACCATGGACGGATCACTTCCACCCGGTCGAGATCGTGACAAAAATGGTTTCGGTGGTGGTGCTGACGCATCTGTCGCGCTGGAATGGTCTCGTTTCGGGATTGCTCCCTGTGAAACCTTCACCTGACCACCTTCATCCCCTTTTGGCACTTCTGACTGTGGTGATGGTTGCCTGATGTGCTGCAGTACCTCATTAAGCGAACGCATCATCTCCATGAACCCGTTGCGAATCTCTTCCTGCACCGCGCGGCTTATGGAGTCTGACTGCGCCGCCCTATGGGTCGCATGAGCCTGCGCAAGCGACGCATTAACCGCTGACGCGAGCTCCGTAGCTAGTTTCGGCGGACTATCACCCCAATCCGACTGTGCTGGATCTCCTCCTCTTGCCTGAACCGGTGTCCTACTCAGAGCACTACCTGGCAGACGTTCACCGGTACCCTCGTTTGCCATCGCACCTGCCCCGCCTATATCTACCAGAATCGCGTTATTCTGGGTACGCGATCGCGTCTGATAGTTTTGGCTGTTGCCTTTATGGGACATTTGATTTGAACGGCACCGATGTGAAAGCACCTGACGAAACCTACCGTAAACTAACTTCTAATTTCCGAGGGTATGTATAAAATAATAATTAAATATTCATTTAATTAAATAAATAAATACCCCAAATAAATAAATAAATACCCAAATAAATATTTAGATGAATAAATAAATACTTATAAAAATAAATAGATATTTAAATAAATAAGTAAATACTTTCATAAATAAATAAATACTCAAATAAATAAATAAATAAATAAATATTACACCCAACGAAAAAAAAAAAACTTCACAAACACCTATCTAAACACCAAAAAAAAATCTTTTCAGCAAATCACTAAGAGGGGGAGGACACGTGACTGGCCGGGACCAGTAACCGCTCCAGTTTCTGCGCTCCATCTTGATAGTCGCTACACGGAACTCTACAATTACTACATACTAGTGTGACTTGTCATCTATTCTAGTCATCACATTAAGTGATGACCGATAGACAAGAGTCTCACGATGCACGAGCTCGCTTTACTTGCGTTTTGGCATCAACCCTCCATCTTAACGCTTTGGTATGCCAATGGATGCATCGCGGGTTGTCTTTCCGACACCCGGGCCACCCACTTCACACACCATTACGATAGACAGATGAGCTGGACCAAAACACGAAAACGGCTTATTCTACAAAAACAACACGGTGAGAAAACTACATTAAACAGATAAATACAAACAACTTAATCTGACTTAACCTAATATCACTTTTCATCACAGATTCATTCAATATCACAGTCCACCAGGAAAATTGTCCGTCGCTAACTACCTGTTCATTCATGAACGGCAGTGACTTACGTCCACCAGTGACATTGAAATGTGAAAAAAATATAACATTAGTAAGTCACCAATTTATAAAAATTTTTAAATTTGTTCTAACCCTTGCTTTTGTATCTCATCCTAGCATTCATCACTCCGCGCAATTAAAGGCCAGCTTTACGCTCCCTTTAAGTCTGCAGCAGCGACTTCGGAAGGACCAGATACGGAGCAGTTCGCGAGATGTCGTCTTCTCCTTCAAATTTATTTATTCCTTCCCTTCAGTCTATCCGACAGACGCGAAGCTAGGGTGACATTGGTTAAAATGTAACCCGAACCCGCGACTGTCCCGACTGGAAGATTCAAATTGGGCGCCATTTCTGTTACATATTAGCTTTTGTCGGTGGGGCAACGCCGGCTAGCTGTCGGTCCCAGGGCTGGATACGACCCAATGCCCGCTAAATGTGAACAGAAGAACGAGACATACAGCATCTTACACAACAACAACAACAACACAACAAAACTACGCAACAACAACAAAAAAATCACAACAAACAAACGAACACACGACTGCCAGATGGATGAGACTTCGATGGTTCCACCTCGCGCGCCCGCCCTGCCTGTGGTCCAAGCCATCAAAATTATTTGGGCCACCCTCTGCTGGAACGGTTGCGGCTGGCCTAATCCATGGCACAGGCCACGCGTCCTCCCTCTAAATTAATTTACTACTCCATATTTTCCTTTTCTATACTTAGTTTAATATAAATATTGTGACCCTAATATAAATTTCATTTCCTTGCATTTAGTTAAACATTAGCTTTAAATAAATAAATTACAAAATTTGCTAAATAAATAATGAAATTATAAATAAAAATGAAAATTTACGAAATTATAAAATTATAAATTCAAACACCAAAACTTTTAAATTTAAGCAAAATGAATAAAGAAAACAAGTAAGAATGCTCTAGTCGAGTATACCCGACTACGAAACTCCCCGTACCCAAGTCTAAACTTCCAATCATATGTTCGTCTCTTACGCATACACGCACACATACACAAAGCCGCACACACAAGCGACAGCAAGGCGACAGCGCTGCAGCGCAAGCAAGGCATTTTAAGTCGTGGCTGTGCTGCTTCTTCCCCCCTCGCTCCAGTACTGAATATTGATCGTTGAATAACTTCCGTGTTTATTATCCGATCGACTTGAAATTTGGACAGTATATTAAGACTGACTAAAGTATTGTACATGCCAAATACCAAAGCTATATCTTTAAAACTGTGGCTGTAAAACGTTTAAATCGATTTGCTGGGGAACGGGGTAAGATATCAGAGATTGGAAACAAACTTGATCTGCGTATGGTATACAGGAACCTACATTCCAAATTTGGTGTCTCTAGCTCTTGTAGTTGCTGAGATCGACGCGTTCATACAGACGGACAGACGGACAGACAGACGGACATGGCCAAATCGAAATCTCTTTTGATACTGATCAAGAATATATATACTTTATAGGGTCGGAGATGTCTCCTTCTGCCTGTTACATACTTTTGCACAAATCCAATACCCCCTTTTTACCCATTTTATGGGTACAGGGAGTAATAAATATATATAAACCCAAAATAAATGTTCATGCACGTATGTATTTATATACAAACAAATGCCGTGGGAATAAACTATGTCATGCGAGAATTAATAAGCAGTTAATAAAGCGCCAAAAACCCACCTACACCTACCAAGAGCTCTCGTTAAGGGTCAGGGAGGGGCAAAATAAATATATATTAAATTATAAAATAGTATCGTTCAAAATAATCGCAAGATACACTTTAGTCCGCGACACCACATACGGGTTAATGAGTTTGTTGTGCTCAGCTGTTTGGCAGCTAATGCGTGTGCACAAATGTTAAATGTGTTGGTGTTAAAATTGAACAGGGTCGATGCACTCTTAGATGCCGAAAAGGTAAATATTACAAAAATTCACAATTAAATAAATAAATAAATACCCTAATATACTAATAAATAATTAAATATTACAGAAACGTGGAGTGGCGGCTTTATTGCTTCAATTTGGATCGGCGGCCGCAATTGAAGATGAGCAGCAGAATTTCACAAGGCACATATGCACATATGTTTGTAGGCTTGTGCGTATAGCGTAAGTGTGTGCGCCACACCACAAAAACACAGTGGCCAAACACAAGTAAGTTTTCTCTATATATACAAAGTGTCACTGCATACAACTTTATTCTTCCTTTTACAGGGTATTGGCGGCCGTATAACCTGGCCGTAAACTTGCACTGCCCGATGTGGGCTTAAAAATGCGGATCAGCTGCGTGGCTGCCGACGCTAATGGAACACACTCACGTAAGTCTATCGCTGTAGCTGGATGGTGATGGTGGCCTTAGGTCTGGTCCGCTATGTTCTGCTCCAACCTCTTGTCCGCCAATTGCCGGTGTGTTTCTTCACGTGTGTTTCTATGCTCGAGCCAAAAACAAAAAAATCCACTGACCCGGCTGCTGTATCGCTCTTCCGGGCCAGGCTGCCGAGAATAAACAGAAGGTCACACGCAAGGCACTGGGCAGATGAGTTTTGATACTCACATGTCCAATGTTACACACAAAAAAAAATCCAATTTGCACAGTGACTTGCTGCGTGCATTTAACCTCCACAATTCCGCGCCATTTGCCTTTTCAGTCCTATTTATCCCCTACAAGCGCCTGCGCACCCTCACCAATACATCTATATTTTTCCCCACACTACTGGCCGCCTGGCCCCCGCTACTAGTTCATTCCCCTCGACTCCCCAAACAAAACACTGCTTACTTACTAACCGATATTTCTTATCTTCCAGCCCTGGTCGTGTACGCGTTGCCACCTCGCCCCGGTACAAAATGGAACACCTTTTCACAATTATTCCTCTTTTGCGCCACTCCAATGTGACCATCTTCTCCTATCTTAATATCTCAAATTATGCTCGATATACGACAAACTCGATAACTTATTATATTCGGTTACACTGACCTCGACATCAACATTCAAACGTTTAATTTAAATCTTTACATTCCCCCTCCAGGTGAATCGATACGAGATTCACAATCAAATTTTAATATTATTAGCTTCGATATTGCGCGACTTAAAGTTGTACTTGCTGTTTTAACATCCACCCTGCGTATTTGACCATCCTTTGCAGCGTGTAATTTGACAACTCGTCCTCGCTTCCACTTTCCGCGAGGAGTGGTTTCATCCATAACAATAACGACATCATCCAGTTTTACAGGGTCTGTTTTATCATGCCACTTACTGCGGCACATGAGCTGTGGCAAATATTCAGTTATCCATCGTTTCCACAAACGATCCTTTAATGATTGCGCAATACGCCATTGTTTCCTTAGACATATTATACACTCCGCTGGATATGGCGTTTGGGTTGAGTTAACGCATCCTAATAAAAATGGTTGGGCGTTAGAGGTTCATCGTCGACATGGTCCAGTGGTAATTCTGTCAACGGGCGCGAATTTAGAATATTCTCCGCTTCTATCAATGCTGAACGTAACGTCTCAACACGTGGAGCGACATCACGAAGTGTTTTCCCAAGCAAGAGCTTCACAATGCGAATGAGTCGTTCCCAGCAGCCTCCTGAACTGGGGTTCGATGGGCAGTTAAAAATCCACTTAATTTTTTGACGCGACGTTTCGTTTATCAACGCTTCGATATTTATCAATTGGTCCTGCGCTGCTAATTCCTTTTGGGCACCTATGAAGTTTGTTCCATTATCGCTTCTGATCACGACTGGTACTCCACGACGATTGACGAAATTTCGCAGAGCAACAATGAAGGCATCCGTGGAAAGATTCTCAGCAATCTCCAAATGTGTTGCTCGTATAGTTAAGCAAGTAAATATTACTGCCCAGCGTTTTTCTTGACGACGACCAATTGAGACAGTTATTGGGCCAAAAAGGTCAACACCACAGTACGAAAATGGTCTAACATACTGTGTTAATCTGTCGGCTGGCAGTTGACCCATTAATGGCGTTAACGGTTGACTTCGATCAGAGACGCATTGAGCACAGCTTCGTTGTACCCGTTTCAAAACAGATTTGACATCAGGGATCCAATATTGTTGACGGCATTCGTTGATTATAACAGCAGCATTCTGATGATGGAACTTTTTATGAAAGTGTTGCATAACCAAAGATGAGAACAAGTGATTTCTCGGCAACAATATTGGGCGTCGTGCGCTGAACGGTAAACAAGTCGCTTCATCAATCCGCCAGGCTAAGCGCAGTAACCCATCGGTTTCCATATACGGCGACAACTTGTATATAGGGCTAGCTTTTGGCAAAGGCAGTCCCTTGCTTAAATTGGAGGCCTCAGCAGCAAATGCATCTCGTTGTACCAACTTGCACAACCTAATTTCAGCGTCTGTCAACTCCATTGATGATAAAGGACCCTTTAGACTACTTCTTATTTTCGATTCATGACATAGCCAAATTTTCTTAGCCCGCAGTACCCAAGCAACAACTCGTATTAACTTTAAAAAAGAAGAAAATTTAGAAATATCAATGAATGATACACTTACATGACACTTTAGAACCGTCTTGTTTACGACTTCTTCTTCAAACGGTAGAACAGGCATTGGGATTATCATTTGAGGCCATTTGTCTTGCGATGTTTTTAGGAATGTTGGTCCATTCAGCCACAGGCTGTTATGACTAATTTTCGGACTGGTTACTTGACGAGTGGCTGCATCCGCAGGATTTTCATTAGACGGCACAAACCTCCATTGATTTGGGTGAGTTATTGATAAAATCTCTGTAGCTCGGTGCGCAACATATGGCTTAAATTTCCGATCTGACGAATGAATCCATTGTAATACCGTCTTTGAGTCACTCCAATATACGGTCTCATGCAGATTTACTTGTTGGTATTTCTTGATCAATTTGTTCAATCGTACGCCTAATACCGAAGCTTGCAGCTCTAAGCGTGGAATCGACAGAAGCTTGGTAGGTGCGAGACGTGTTTAACGTCTCCATAACAAATTTTACCACAGTTCCATCTTTGTAGGTTAGACAAAGGTAGGCGACGGCGGCAAATGCATCTTGACTCGCATCAACAAACATGTGCAACTCTACAATTTTACTGTGTCTCAAATTGGGTGAATAGCATCGTGGCGTCCGAAAGTTATGTATCTCCTGTAATGCCTTCCACCAACAATTCCATTCCGGCTGTAATTCTTTCGGCAATACCTCATCCCATTCCATTTGATGACTCCAAGTTTTTTGTATTAGGATTTTTGCAAAGATATGGAAATCTGCTAAAAGGCCGAATGGGTCGTAAACCGCCATAACAATACCCAGCAATTCCCTCTTAGTTGGTACGCGTTTGCCTTGCATCACTTCAGAGGCGATCCGGTGAAATTTCGTCCTAAATTCAAAGGCATCTTCAGATGTGTTCCAGTACATTCCCAGGATCTTGTCGCCGGCACCTTGCCCTTCCAAATTAAGCATCTTTTGCCCGATCGGCTTATCGTTCATTGCGACTTGTAGATGTGTTGAATTTGATATAAAATTGCGCAACTCAAAACCACCATACGCATGTATTTTGACAATCTCTTTGCAGATTTTTATGGCGTGTTCCTTGTTGTTAAAACTTACAACCAAATCGTCTACATAATGGTGTTTAAGAATAGTTTCCACGGCTTCAGGCATTTCTTCACTGAAGCACTCTGCATTCCTATTCTTTATATATTCTGCACAATAGGGTGAAGACACTGCTCCGAAGATCAGGGTTGTCATAGCAAAATGTTGTATGGGTTGAGAGACATCTCCGTCGCGCCACAGGAATCGTTGTGCAGACTGATCCTCAGGTTGGATTCGTATCTGTGAAAACATTTCTCTGATGTCAGCGGCCACTCCAATTTCACCTTTTCTAAACTGTAGTAATATTGAAAGGAGTGGATTAGTTTGTTCAGGGCCTTTTAACAATGACGAGTTCAGAGATACACAATCTACTGTTGCCGCTGCGTCAAAAACGATTCTTAATTTATCTGGCTTATGAACAGTCTGCACTGAAAAATGTGGTAGATACCATGTTCTACTTGTATACATGCAGATTTCGTCTGATGATAATTTCCGAGCATATCCCTTCTCCAAATATTTACGCATTTCTCGTTTATATTTTTCTGCATAGTCTATGTTGCGGCTCATTTTCTTTTCAATACCTAAAAGACGTTTTTCCGCCATATTATAACTGTTAGGTAACTGAATTTTTTCTTTCCAGAGTAGACCTATTTGGAAATAATTTTCTTTCGGCGTCGTAGTTTGTAACAATAGCTTTCTAACACGTGTATCATCTTCAGATTCTAATACGGGCAAATTGTTAGTGCCAAAATGTTCAGTTGCAAAATACTCCTTGACCAACTCATGGAGTCCCTGTATGTCCCATGTATGTCACCACTGAATTTGTACGCCTATCTTTAGTTGGCCCATATGCCAACCATCCAAGTTTTGTCCTCATTTCAACAGGTTGTGTAACACCATCTCCAATAACAGTTTTCGATAGGCCCAAATGAACATTATCTAGGCCAATCAACAAAGTTGGTTTTGCATTCTTATATTCACTAATTGGCAAATTTCTTAAATTTTTGAACTGACTTTTTAGAAAGGACTGAGTTGGCAAGTTTAAGTTCTGCACCGTCTGTGTTCCTTTTAGGTTAAAGCGAACTGTATTTTGAGCATCAGAAATTTCAAAACAAACTCTTTTTGACATCTCTGTAACTAGCTTATTGTCATACCATTGCAAGTTTAAAGGCTGCTGACATCCGTTCAGTCCTAATTCGGTTGCAACCCTTTCTTCAACCAAAGTTATTGAACTACCCTCGTCGAACATAGCAAAGGATTCAAATTTGCCGTTTGGACCATACATTACAACAGGAACTATTTTAAACAATTGACTAATCGGCTCATTGACAGTACTACAGGTAAGCATAGACGTCGTTTTTTCTACATTTTTGCCCTGAGCTCTAAACAATGGGTTATGTAGAGACTTGTGATGGGCGCGCTTGCAGCCGTCTATATCACATTTGTTTCTAGCTTGGCAATTTGACATGTTATGTCCCTTTGATAGACAGGCAAAACAGAGTTGGTTAGACTTGGCAGTATCCCAACGCGCAGTTACATCTGTATTTTCACACCACAGCTGGCATTGAGTTACATGATGATTATTATCACATAATGGACATTCAGGCTCAATACGACTGGTGTGTAGCACAGCCTTAAGATTGCGTTGCTTTGTAGAACTTTCAATTGGAGGTAGTCGGCTAACCACTTTTGCAAATTTGCTCAACCATTCAGAAAAGTTGGCTACCGAAGGACTTATACCTATCGAATCTGCATGACTGATCCAGTTTAACTGAGCGTCAATCGGCAACTTGCATACAATTTCTTCCAGAAGCGTTGGATTTTCTAAGTGTTGACGACAATTGGCAGAGGACAGAAAAGCCACAACACCGCGTACTTTTGTAGACAGATTTATTACCTGATCAAGCTTGTTAAATGAAATTTTGGGAAATTCCCTTATTTTAGCAATTTGTGAGCGCACAAGTATTTCCGGGCGTCCAAAGTTAAATTTTAGTTCCTCGATAACATTGGGCACATCCTCTGGATATATTAACATGGCTTCCACAGCCTCCCTCGCTTCTCCAATCAGACATTTTTGTAGTCGGATCAGATTTTGGCGGTTGTTGTAAATAAACTCGCTTGTGGTGTCGTTGTAGTTGGCAATGAACAACGGCCATTGCTCAGCTGCGCCCGAAAATGACGGCAGGCCATAGAGCTTTGCAGGGCCTTCGACGTGGTGTGTTGCTGTTTGTAAAGACAAACAATTAACAATTAACAATTAACAATTAACATTACTAACAAAATTACCAGCTGCGTCTGGATCTGGAAGTTTGGTACTGGCGCCGGAATAACTTGGTTGTTCACTATCTTGGTGATCGGGTTTACTCCGTTGGCTCATACGCGCTATGTCTCTTTGATTCTGCTGCACAATTGCAGTCAGGCTTTTCAAAGCTGTTCAGATTTCGTTCATATTGTCAACTTTGTTATCTAATTTTTCACACACCGTGTTGTCCATAGAATCTGATTCATTCTCAGAAGACATTTTGTTCTTTTTGCTTCTTAAATTATATCTACTCATCAACTGCTAATCGTACTCTTAATTATTAAATTTGAAAGCACCACTCTGACAACCCGTTGGGAGTATTTTATTTGCCCTGGCGGCTGGCTATGCTCCTGCTCACAGCTGTCTTTGGTTAGCCAGGTGGATGCAGAAAATTTAACAAGAAGCTAAAACACACTTATAACCAGCACTGAATTTCACAACGTTCGCAATCTTCCAATTTTCGTGTATGGCAATGCTGTTTGACATACACACATGTATCAATACACACACCAATTCGATGCAACGTTTTCTGATGAAATTCTGCTTAATGCTGAATTTCTGTATAATGGCGCGCGACAGTGGCGCCACTAAACATCGGCGTGTCTAGACTTTGGCGGCTACGTACTTTTGGCAATGCGTACATATAGTCCCACTCACTTCTTACTTTTAACTCTTGGCTTGTATATACGGTTGACATCCGTATATATACCTCGATTTTCACAAGATCACAATTCCGGTCGCGGGTAGATTTCAATTGAAAACGTACAATTAAAATGAAATTTAAAAATGTTAAAGTTCGGCGACCAAAACCACAATTTGAATTTCAACAGTTTATTGAATATAAAATAATGATGAACTTAAATATACATAAGTAACTGAAAAACAATTTCTCGACAATTAATTTAAATTACGTTTCAATTTCGTATTTTCTCTGTCCGCGACAGCCTTTCCTTTTCACAATTATTCCTCTTTTGCGCCACTCCAATGTGACCATCTTCTCTTCTGGGATTTCCTAATAACTTAATTCTTTGGATCTCCAACTATTTAACTCTTAGAACCCAAAATGTTTATTTCAAAGGCTTAGTCTCTAAGTCTGTTCAAGTTACTTCCGGAGTACCACAAGGAAGTCATCTTGGCCCCTTATTATTTACTCTGTTCATCAATGACCTTCCTTCTGTCGTAAATTACTCTCGGGTGCTGATGTATGCCAATGATATTAAACTTTGTCTGTCATCTACTGATTTCCTGTCTGGTCAAAGGTTGCTAACTGATCTTGATAGTTTTCAAGCCTGGTGTCGGGTAAATTTATTAAATCTTAATTGTGGTAAGTGTAACGTAATGTCCTTTTACAGGCGAATGCCCTTTTTCAACAATTATATTCTTAATGGTAAGCCCCTTGTTCGAATTGAGTCGGTTGATGATTTGGGTATCCTTTTAGATCCCAAACTTAAGTTTGACAAGCATATTTTTTCCACCGCTAATCGTGCCTTTGGTGTCCTGGGTTTCATTAAACGTTGGTCGAACGAATTTAACGATCCCTACATTACTAAACAATTTCTGCTCTTTGCACTCCGGGGTCTTAACTGGAATCCTAATGCTCGCTTACCTTCTTATCGTAGTAGACTCTTACTAATAAATCTGCCTTCTGATCGTAGAACCATGCTTGGTGTAATTTTCTTACATAAACTAATTCATGGGGAAATTGAATCTTCTGAATTAATCAGCCAAATTAGTTTTGCAGTTCCGATCAGAAGTTCTAGAAATTTTCTTCCTTTTTCTCTTCAAACTTGTAGTTCTAATTATGCTATTCATAACCCATTTCGAATCTTATGTTCTAGCTATAACAATCTTTTCCATTTAGTAAGTAATGCTACTTCAATTTCTACACTTAGAACTTGACTCTTACGCTACTTATGTAATCCTTAGAGTCTTTTTGTATAATGTTATTTTTGTATTTAGTTTGTATTTTCATTGTCCGCGATCTTCCGCTACCGTACGTTATGCGGCGCGCCCCTCGGTCGGTTGGACTGGAGGCGGGTTGCATTTATGCTTCGGTCCGCGCGTTAACAAGCCCGTGCTTGGTGTCGTTAGGCCACTTGTATGTACTGTTCGTTAGTACATCAACGTCCGAAAGTATAAAAATTAGCTAAACGATAAATAATTAATTAATAAGCTTATATGATTAAAATTAACCATATCATGGTCTGATAAAAATAATTGACTCCAGCAGCAGCAGCCATCTACCGTAAATCGATAGCAATGCATAGGTAGAGTCCATGATTGAGAGAGCTCAACCGTGGGCAGAGTCTGAGAGACATAAGAAATATGGCGATTTCAGTCGCACCTATAAGTTTGACAGCTGAGAGATCGATTCAAGATACCGATTTTTTATCTCTTTTGCACTTTCACGTTGTTATGCAGCAGCTGGAGCATGCCGACATTTTCATACAATTTTCAAATACAATTTTCAAATACAGTTTTCTAATACTTTCCTATATGTATTTAACCATTTTTTTTTGACAGTTCTAACTTTATAATAAGAAGGTACTATAAAAATTCCAGACTTTTAGCGTCTACCGTTTGTGCTGCCCTAATGTCAGTCAGTCAGGTTGAACTCTTTTATATATGTACTAGCCGGTAATACCCAGCATTTGCCCGGCGAAATTTGACTACTTTCGTCAACCGTAAGAAATACAATAAATAGCGTATCCCAGTATTTCCTCGCGTGGGGGTAGGAAACTAAATAGTTGAGCCACGTGACTAATGTTTCTTCTCTATGAAAATGTTCTTAAGACCGATGATTTGACTTTCCTTCCGCCCATTCCATTACGACGCGTAGGAATGGATTTTCTAAAATCATTTGGCATTTCAAGCCAATTCCAAAAATAATACTAAGAATCCAGACTAAAGCTTTGCAACAATTTTCCGCCCGTTGTATTGCCCGCATAGTACCGAGGATTTTTTATTAATATTTCGAAATTAGTATGAAGCCAATCGTATGAAAAACGAAAATGCTGAATTCCAGACTTCACTCTTTTTCCGTGGGCATGCATATTTCAAAACCGGTAGCACATGTGTCGAATTATTTAATGTGAGTTGCTTCGAAAATTAGGATCAAAATAATTGGATGATAAACAGAAAACTTGTAAAATGTGTTTAAACTTTAAAGTCAATCGGACGATAATCAAAAAAGTTTCATACAGCAATTTTCCGCGAATATTTCGACCTTGGGGGTAGATTTTCAAAAATCTTTTACCACCGTTTTTGTTTAGAACCATTAAAATGAGTTTGAAGCTAATCGTATGAAAATTAAAAATGTACAATGCCAGAGCTTTCCACCGATTTTCCGACCATGGGGCTGAATTTCCCAAAATCTCTGATACACGTGTCGAATTATTTAATGTGTAGAGCTTTGAAAATTAATTTGAAGGTGATCGGACTATAATTAGACTTTCGCTCATACAACCTTGAGACCCCCGTTTTCCACCCATGGTTTTCCAAAATCGGTGAAATATGTGTCAAATGAATTTTTGTGTAGATCTTTGAAAATGAGTTTAAAGCCGATTGGATGGTAAACAAAAAGTTGCATACAAGAGTTTTTCGTGATTTTCCACACTTGTGGGTGGTATTTTTCACTAAGAAGGGATCTTCTTAGTGTGCACTTTCACCATAGATGGAACCTACTGTGAAAATTTCAGCATCCTAGCTCTTATGGTTTGGGCTGTGCGATGATTGCCAATCACTTAATCAGTCAGCACGAACTCTTTTTTATATATAGGTATAGATTTATCTATGTATGCAAAAATAGACCAGCGCATATATATATATATATAATTAAAAGTCAAGCTCGTGGACTTATAAAAAAAATATAATTTTTATTCATATCACGAACTCAACAGTGAGTCAATACAAATATTTGATCTTATGTTATTCGGTATTCAATTAAGACTAAAGGGCTTGCACCGATGCTATCGCAAAGCTAAGCTCGGTGTAAGAGATTTTAGATAAGCTTTCGAATAAGCTTTTACTCTTTATGCAAAAAGAGATTGGAGCAAAAGTGCTCTCATTGATCAAATGCAATTTATGCTTACGTTAACATTTTAGTGGATGTGGGAACATCTCGCGAGGCCTGTTCTCAGCGGATGTTTATACTGTTGGCTGTTTACGTTATTGGGCTTGTGCCCGTGGCTTATGATTCTTATTGCTATGACAATTTTATGATAGTGTTGCCAAGTGCGAAGTTACTAGGCAAGAGGTTCTGAATTTATGTTACTACGCAAGATTTTGTATATGAGTGGGAGGTATGGATATGTCACTTCCCCATCCTTTAGAGAATTACCTGACCTCAGGCGGGTATTTTCGGGTACAAAATCGGATTATTTTCATTTTGGGGCTTTACAATTATTTGATTTTCATTTTGGGGATTTACAATTATTTGATTTTCATTTTGGGGATTTACAATTATTTCTTTCTTAGTTTCTTGATTTGATTCGGTTTTTATGTATTTCATTACAATATTAAGTGGTGCTGTTTTGCATTTGATATAAAGATAAGATATGCCAATTATGGCCATTATAACTAGAATGGTTATGGTTATAACTTTATAAATTGTGTTTTGCTTATTATTAAACAAAATCATTTCCTTAATTTCTACGTGCGATAGTGGTTCAAGCTTAGTTACGTTATGTTCAGTAAATATTAAGTTGGTATATTGCTGAATATTATTTGTAATTGTAATATTGTTCAGCTCAGCAGTACAATTGTATATTTTTATAATTTTCTTATTTTCAATGTATATTTCTTGGTTGTTACAATTTTGATATAACTTATTTCGAGTCATATTCCATGTAATTAAGATATTTGGTTCAACATATTGAATGTAATTTTCTTTACGAAATTTATTAAAGGTACAAATTGGTTCTTCGTGTTTTATAATTTTAGCAATACAATGATCTTTGAGAATTTCTTTTGTCAAGGTGTTTATTACATTATTGTTGTGTATATAAAATTTACTCGCAATGTTTTCGTTAATAATCTGTCCGTTATTATCTGGGTATGGTGTAATTAAGAATGTTGGTGTTTCTATTGTGTCAATGGGGATATGCGAAATCAGAAATATTTCGTTAGTTGCTGTACTGTACCAACCGGAAGTTTTGATGTCAATTAAATTTTTGTGGTCAATATTTTCAAGTCTGTCGTGTTTAAGTAATTTGGGGTTAAAAATTAATAAGTTAAGTTTCTGTTCGGTTAGCATAGCATAATTTTGCTTATTTATCATGTTAATACTGTCATTAATTGTGTCGATGACATTGTTCAAGCTACTGGTTTCTATGGAATTTTGTGCTAGGTTTGTAATCTGTTGTTCAATTTCTAATTTATCATTTTCGTCAAGAGTGCCGAAAAGGTATTTGTATGTG
Organism: Hirtodrosophila histrioides; assembly: GCA_037075165.1. NCBI lineage: Eukaryota > Metazoa > Arthropoda > Insecta > Diptera > Drosophilidae > Hirtodrosophila > Hirtodrosophila histrioides. Next base: position 1,209,918 of record JBAMCL010000177.1, on the reverse strand, counting down.
AAACCTTGATTATTTTCAATGGGATTTATTTCTATTGATCCTGCTGTTACCAGTTTTATCGTTGTGATTAACATGATTGCTATTATGGTGGATTTGTACAATTGAAAGTGTCGGCTTCCTGTAAATATTTGCTTTTATTAATTTTCTTTTTCTTTTTAAATTTGCTCTTGTAATGGGTTATTTTCCTACCTCTATTTGTCTCTTCAAAATGTGTATCGTCAATTTGTTTAATTTCACCTGTTTCTTTAAATGGGTTCGTTGCTTTTGATTTCACTAGAGGGGCTTGTCTGTATTTGGTATCTACCTCATATCTTGTGCGCTTATCATTTAGTTTGTTAATTTTGTTTGTTTTTATTAACTGCATATCATATGCGGGGGTGCCTGCATATAAAAATATGTCGGCTGGTGTTCTACCAGTTGTATTGTGTTTTGTTTTATGGTTATAGGTATAAAGTATAGTTTCGAATTTTGTTATTTTATTTTCCATATTGGAATCGCTGTTGATTATCCTAAATTTTTCATTTTTGGTTTTGTGAAGTCTCTCTACGTCAGAAACTCCATTTTTACTAGTAGTTATATTAATTACTACGCCTTCTGATTCAAGCCAAGTTTGTAGGCCAATGCTCATGAAAGCTGAATCTTTGTCGGCTTTTATTTCCAATGGTTTTCCTATGTCATTGAAAATTCTAATTATTGCTCTTTTCGTTTCGAGCCAATCTCTGCTGTTTATTTCTATTAAAGTAGCATATTTGGAATAAAGGTCTATACAAGATAGAAATTGTTTGTTATCAATCATGTAAAAATCCATAACATATTTGTCTCTAATGTTATAAGTTTCTGGTGTTACTTCGAATTGCATTTTTGTATTTCGATGCTCAGTTTTTGCTATATTACAGACGGTACATTCGTTAAGAATGTTTTGGATTAACCTTTGGTAATCAGGATAATAGTATTCTTGCTTAAAACAATCTATGGTTTTATCAATACCTGGGTGTAAAAGTTCAATGTGATTTTTCAGAATTTTTTCTTTGAAGTCTGCATATGTTTGAATGTCTATTAGTTTTTTACTAGATTTCATAGCTTTAGTGAATTGATCTGAACTTATTATTTCTAAATATGCTTGTTGGAAAGTAGGGAAGTCAGCTTCATTGTCAAAATATAATACACTCTTTTTTGTGCAAAGATATTCTTGGATTAGTTGTTTAGCATACTGATTTGTCATTTTCTTATAAGTAATTATACTATGTTCCCGAAGGGAAAAATAGTATATTGGGTTTGCGCAATGTCCGTCTGTCCGTCTGTCCGTATGAACGCAATTTTTTTGCCTTTATCTTTGAGCTAGAGCAACCAAATTTGGCACACATGTTGGTGTATATCGTCAGTTTATAAAGTGTCAAGATAAGCCCCCCACCCCCACCCCCTCCCCCAAAATTTGGGGAAAACCTGTATCTTCCACATTTTTAAAGCTAGAGAGCTGGCAGACAGACTTATGTTGACCCCCTGAATAAAACTGCATCAAAAATTTTTGGACCCCCCCACCCCCACCCCCCCCAATGGAGCAAAACCTATATCTCCCACACCAGTAGAGCTAGAGTCACCAAATTTGGCAGACAGACTAATGTTGACCCCCTGGATAAAACTGCATCAAAAATTTTTGGACCCCCCCACCCCCACCCCCAAAATGGAGCAAAATCTATATCTCCCACACCAGTAGAGCTAGAGTCACCAAATTTGGCATAGAGACTAATGTTGACCGCCTGGATAAAACTGCATCAAAAATTTTTGGACCCCCCCACCCCCACGCACCCAAAGGAGCAAAATCGCGTTTCTTTCTGAACTCACAAATAACCATATTATATACATAGGACTGGGAACATAGTATTCTGCAGTCGGGTGCGTCCGCCGTCGGACGCCACCGCCGACTGCAACGTTCTTACTTGTTTTTATATTTGTTTTGTGAAAGTAACTAGTTACATCAGTTTTGTTTTCGTTACCTTTCAGAAATTCTATTTGTCTACTATAGTAGTTAATAGGCCTTTCTGTGATTTGGATATGCCTTAAATTATCTTCTTGAGCGCTATGACAAGTGGCTGCAAGACTGCTTGAGTTTTCTCCCAAGAAATTTTCGTTTATTTTAACCCTAGATAGTGCGTCAGCAACGCTATTTTCTTTACCGGGCAAGTATTTAATATGGTAATCAAATTCATTTAACTTGATTTTCCATCTTTGGAGTTTCATGTTTGATTCTTTTATGTTATCGAGCCAAACTAAGGGTCGGTGATCGCTGAGGATCTCAAATTTTCTGCCGAAAAGATAGGACCTGAAGTATTTTGTGGCCCAGACAATAGCGAGGAGTTCCTTTTCTATTGCCGAATATTTAATCTCATGCTCGTTTAGAGTTCTACTAGCATAGCAGATTGGTTTGTGACCTTGAGATAATACCGCTCCTATAGCAATATTACTTGCATCTGTGGTCAATGAGAATTGCTTCTCGAAGTTTGGATATACTAATATTGGGTCAGACATTATTAACATTTTTAATTTTTCGAAAGCTAATACATATTCATCATTATTAGCCTGAATTACTGGACCCTTCTTAAGCTTGAGTGTCATTGGTTTTGCTATTTTAGCGAAATTTGGAATGAACTTTCTGTAGAAGCCACACATTCCAAGAAATGATTTTATTTCTTTAGGCGTTTTAGGAATTGGAAACTTGACTATTGCGTCTAATTTGTTTGGGTTAGGTTTAATACCTTCGGTTGTGACAATGTGACCGAGAAATTCTGTTTCTTTTCTCATAAATTCACACTTGTCTAACTGTAATTTTAAATTTGCTTCTCTGAGCTTAGTGAAGACTTTTCTTAGAGAGGACAAGTGTTCTTCCAGTGATGTGGAGAAAATTATTATGTCATCTAAGTATACTAGACAGTCTTTATAAATTAAATCTTCTAAGAGATTATTCATGCAACGTTGAAATGTTGCAGGGGCATTTTTGAGGCCAAATGGCATACGAGTGTATTCGTAGTGGCCATGTTTAGTTGAAAACGCTGTTTTCGAAATTGAATTGGGGTCCATCTGTATTTGATGGAAGCCTTTTGCAAGGTCGATAGTAGTGAAATACTGACATCTTCCAAGTTTGTCTAATATTTCATCCATAATTGGAATTGGATATTTGTCATCAACTGTTGTCTCGTTGAGACCACGGTAGTCTATGACTAGCCGGAACTTATTTTTACCTGAAGCATCGCTTTTCTTTGGAACTATCCAAATTGGAGAACAATAAGGGCTGTTTGATTTTCTAATTATCCCTTGTTCTATCATCTCATTTACTTGTTTGTTTACCTCGTCGTCATATGCTTGTGGGTATTCTGTAAATTTCCTGATCAATTTTAGTTGTGATGACATGCATAATTGTACTAGTAAAGGTCAAATTTTCGCCTTCTTTGTACTGAATGTCTCTAAATTCTGATAGGATTTTGGTGAGGGTTTTCCTCTCTTCATCGTTTAGATGATCGAGCCTGAATTCATTGAATTCTATTAACTCATTGTTAATTGAAAAATTAAACTCCTCGTCGTTTGACGATGGCGGACCAAGGCATTTAGATGCGGTCTTGTCCTGAAGTACTTTTTCATGTTGATACTGTATATCAAACTTTATTTTATTTATTGTAATTGCCTTTTTGGCATAATCTATTGTGGAATAAGAGTCTTCCAAGAATTCTCTTCCTAATAGAATATCATAATTTTCAGAAAAATTATGAATGTAAAATTTTTGATGAGTTGGGCAAAGTTTACTAGGTTTTAGATAAATACTTTGCTTTAGTTGTACAATACCGTTTATGGTATGCACATCTAAGTTGGTGTCTTTGACTGGGAACTTTAGAAAATTTTGCTTCATGATATTAATCGACGATCCCGTATCGATTATACATTTAAGCTTGATATTATTCATAGTGATTATTATGAATGGATTTCCTGACCTTCGTCCTCTGTTTCTGAGTCCGAGGCTGCTTGATGAAAATTTTCAATGTCCATTTTCATCTGACCGCTTGTGCTTTCGCGTTGTCTTTTTACGGGTTGGTTAGTGACAGCAGGGTTATGCCCTTGCTGATAATTAATTGGGTTTTGATTTCTACCCTGATCAAGTTTTTGTTTAAATTCTTGATGTAACTGCTGATTGCTCTCTATTTGTTGTGGTTTGTAATTATTATTCTTGGAATTTGAGGTTTGGTAATTATTTGCCCTATTTCCTCGATTGTCATTGCTATTATGTTTTTGCGAGGTAGACGGACTGTTGGGATTAGTTGGAGGTTTGGATTGACCAGAGTTATTTTGGTTTTTTATTCTGTCGGACAAAATGGTTTCGTATACTCCCTCTTGTTGGGCAGTGTGTTTTAACTTAGAAATTGTTGTTATGTCATGTCTTGCTAGCGTCATAAATAACCTATCTGGAAGTTTTCTCATAATAACGTCTTTAATGGTATTTTTCATTGCATTGGTATACAATGTTGTGTTCATGTGGTTATTTTCTAACATTAATTTGTTTGCGATTACTTGAGACTTATTTTCTAATTCTTCTACAAACTTACGGATACTTCCGTGGAATGACGTGTTATAGAGTCTTCTGAGTAATTCTTCGAACGGTGTCTGGACCTAAAATTCCTCGATTAGAGTTGTCCTTAATTCCTCCCAGCTGTTGACGGCGCGCATTTCTGAGATGCGTTGGGCATCCTCGCTGATTTGCATGTCGATAGCGCTGAAGAAGACTAGCTTCTGGCGTGCGTCTTCAGTAGGGTACAGTTGCATAATGTAGTCCACTCTTCGAATAAACGCGCTTAAATCTTGGCTATTTCCATTAAATGTAGGTACCTGTCTAATCTGGCCAAGTGCTTGATTTAAGTGCGCCTCTGACAGGCAGAGTATCGGGACTTGTCCTTGAGCCATTTTGATTTTGTTGTTTGGTTGTTGTTGATTTTTAAAAATTGTTGTTGATTGTATTCGTTGCAGGTTGCAACTTTGGCACTTAAAGTTTTTTTTTGTTGTTCAATAGGTTTTATTGAATATTGACGATATTAATGTCTGTTACTTTCACTTCTTCTTTAATTTTTTCTTTTCGGTTATTCTTTGTTGGTTTTAGTTTTGAGATTTTTGTTTCTTGTATAATGTTTGAGTTTGAGCTATTCAGCTCCCAATGGTTATTGATTGCAGGGATCAAGAGATATGCAATGCCCAGGAATAACCACTGTTGCGTAGTGAAAATATATTTCACTACCAAGTATTCAAGTTGTCCAGCGGATCAACATTAACTGAGATACTTGATTTGTTGTTGTTAGTTTATTGAACCTAGAACTCGATTGTTCTTGAAGGGTTCACACAGCACTGTTCTGGTAATAAAATTACACTTGTGACCTGGAACTCAATTGTTCTTTAATGGTCAACACAGCACTTCGCTTTCGCACGTATGATCTTTTTTGCGGATGTGTATTAGGAACTAAGCACTTTGGTATACTCGATTGCAACCACGCGCTTTTCGAAATATCTTGAACTTAAGTCGTTCTTAGCGATATTACTTGTTCACGAACACATCCTACCGGCTGCGCCAATTAAAAGTCAAGCTCGTGGACTTATAAAAAAAATATAATTTTTATTCATATCACGAACTCAACAGTGAGTCAATACAAATATTTGATCTTATGTTATTCGGTATTCAATTAAGACTAAAGGGCTTGCACCGATGCTATCGCAAAGCTAAGCTCGGTGTAAGAGATTTTAGATAAGCTTTCGAATAAGCTTTTACTCTTTATGCAAAAAGAGATTGGAACAAAAGTGCTCTCATTGATCAAATGCAATTTATGCTTACGTTAACATTTTAGTGGGTGTGGGAACATCTCGCGAGGCCTGTTCTCAGCGGATGTTTATACTATTGGCTGTTTACGTTATTGGGCTTGTGCCCGTGGCTTATGATTCTTATTGCTATGACAATTTTATGATAGTGTTGCCAAGTGCGAAGTTACTAGGCAAGAGGTTCTGAATTTATGTTACTACGCAAGATTTTGTATATGAGTGGGAGGTATGGATATGTCACTATATATATACACAAATTGAAATAGGAAGCGTCTAGGACCTGACGATTTCAAAATTTCCGATGTGAGACAGCGCTTCCCAAATTTTTATTACCAAATTTTCATACTCTCTTGATCAGGGAACAGTATTTATTTTTACAATCCAAACCAAGTTTCGTAATGTTTATAATGTGCACCATTCACTGCACAAATTTTCATCGATTTGAACAGCTTAAAATCAGAGCTCGCAAAGTATGGTCAACCAAATTTTTCTGCTCGGTCTGCTCAGTCAAAAGACCGATAAAAGTGAAACGAAAAAAGGACGGCATAAGAAGGTCTTTTTTTTGATGCTGTGATTTCATTATGTTGTTGCCTTCAACGCAGGCAAAGCATGTAAGAGGAAGGGAGAAAACGGTAGGGCGCTAATGTGTGTACACTTCATGTTAACTTATCCACACACACACACACGCAAAAGACCATTTTACCAATTTTAACGAAGCAAAGGGTCTCTGAGTGAGCACTGAGTTGAAAGACCGAGCGAAAACGGTTGTTGGTTGAGCAAAGACCGAACCGAGCATAAACGATGTTTAAGGGTCTTTTCACGACAGTTTCGCATCGTTTCGGTTGGCGACCTGTCATTTGCTGACTACATACAGTAGAGGGACCGTTTTTTGCGAGCTTTGCTTAAAATATAATTGTTATTTTTTTATTACTTATATTTTTCTCATATAACTAGCTTGTAATATTTCTTTCACTCGGCAACTCTGCTTTTCAAGTCCAAGTGAAATAGTGTATACCAATCCACTGCTCCACTAACTGTGCAAAACACAAAGTTGTAAAACAGCATCAATTGAACAATTTACCTAAAATATCGATACGTCTTGACATCGACTACCTGCGTGCGACATCGTCTGCGCGCGAAACTTAATTTTAAACTATTTACCAATCTGCATTAACTGGAAAAAATAAATAAATAATTAAAAAACAATCAACAACCGAAATGATGGGGAAACCCATCGACCCTTGAAGATCTCCCGCATCCACCACTTACCCACCAAGCTCAAATGAAACATCAATTCTTCAAATACCAGGCCCAAAATTTTTAACCATCACAAGAACAGTCGAAAACCAAAACTTAACCATCTCTTTTTTTTATATAAAAGGCGATATAATTTTAAAAAAAATTTCATTATTAAAAAAAATATTTTAAAATACATTTGGGACTGACTTTGACGGTGAAAAACAAAAGAAACCAACATCTCACCTTTCTTAATCATAAAATAAATCGACTTTACCTGTGATGGTGAAGTCGAGCAATGCAAAAAACGAAAAACGGCACTCTTCTAATAAAACCGACAAACAACACACAAGCAGCCAAATTAAGACGCCTTTCGTCACCATCATCTGACATCAACATCAAAGTGAACCTCAACTACACAAAAGGAGTTATATACTCCAATGACTTGAGGGGCTTAGCAGACAGCGAGATTTTAAAAGAACTGGCCTCCCAAAATGTTACCGAAATAAGGAAAATCTTGAAGAAAAAAAATTGATACCCTTAAAGAAACCGGACTCATTATAATTACCTTCAACTTACTCAATTTTCCTGATCACCAACGCATTGAATATTTGGATATGAACGTACACCAATACGCCCATATATTCCGTTACCCATGAGATGCAATAAATGCTTCCGTTATGGACACGTTGAAATACTCTAACAACATCCAACACTGCTACAACTGCGACGATGAATCCCACATAAACGAAGCTACCCAAGAAATTTGCAATAAACCTAAGCGATGCATCAATTGCAGCACACACAAAATCACATCAAGCCAACATCCATCCACTGACAAAAAATGCCCAATCTTCTTAGAGCAACAAGAGCTCCAAGCTATATAAATATCAAAAAAATGTTACAAGACGGCCCTATCCATCCTAAGATCCCGAAACCAAAACACAGGAGGCTCATTATTCTCCTCAGTCATTAAACAATTCCAATAACTTCAACCTTTCTTCAATCCCAGCAATCAACTCCCGCAGATCGCCAATTGACGTCATACGAAGACACAACACCTTTAGACACTCAAATAGATAATAAGATATCCCCCAACACACCCAAACACACATCTCCAAAAAAAACAATAAATAAAGTCTTACCCAGAAACACCTCTAAGCGCAAATTAGCTGCCGTTAAATAAACAAAAAAAAAGGATAAGAAAATCAAACACAATATTTATCCTGATCCCCTTCCGATTCCCAAATAATAAATAAAATAAAATAATTATAAATAATTACCTTACAAGAAACTCACCTTACAAATACACACTCCCTACCAATTCCAAATAACTTCTCCCTTCTCGAATTTAAAAACTCAAACTCCTTTGGGGGAGTTGCTTTTGCTTATCCATCAATCCATTAACCACAACAGAATACAACTAAATTCAGATTTTAAAGCCGTAGGCATAACCGCAGAATCCAAAATTAAATTAAATATTATCTCAGCTTACATATCCCCAAACAAAAACTTCTCCCCTCCCAACCTCGAAAGCGTACTTAACCCACATAACCTTCCTACACTAGTACTAGGAGACTTCAATGGGTGGCACCCATATTGGGGCTCACCAAAATATTCGACAGACAACACATTCACACACGTTGACCTTTCCTTCGCCTCAGCCAACTTAGCTCCAGAAATAAATTGGGAATGTATCGATGATCTCTATGGTAGTGACCATTTCTCCATTAAATTGACTCACTTCCCAACTTCAAATCAAAACCTACATGTAAACTCAAAGCAGCTAATTATGACCTTTTTGGAAAATCCATTAGCAAAATCAGCTCTTTGACTCTCCGTGGCAATAATCCAAACAGAGAAGTAGCAATCTTAAAAAAAACAATAATACAAAGCGCCCACTTATCAATCCCACAAAACACGACATTCGCTATACCACATACAGTTCCCTGGTGAAATAAAGACCTCTCTAAACTCTAAAAAAAAAGTGAAAAACCAGAAATGGACGCAACTAAAATGATAAATTAACATAACAAATATAATTGAGTTTGAAAAAGCTAACGCTAAATTTAGAAAAGCAATTAGAGAAGCTAAAAAACAATCAATTTTCCAATTTACTTCTGATATCCATCCCAACTGTAATTCAGCCAAACTATGGTCAAACATTAAAAGACTATGCGGCCTATTCCCTTCAAGACACATAGACTGCATAAGCAACCTCTTTACTAACACTACAATAACATGCCATAACACAATAGCCAATACTTTCGGAAAACTATGGTCTAATGAAGCTGACGACTATAATTTGTCACCCACATTCCGCGCCAACAAACACACTGCTCTCTCAAACCGAGCCAACTATCCACCCTGTCAATCACCTCTGGAAATAGAACAAAACATTACGTACTTTGAGTTCAGTTCAGCCCTTAATTCACTCAAAGGTTCCACTCCAGGTTATGACCGTATATCCTACTCCATGATACAGAACACCCATACCTCATTCAAACTCAGAATCGTTAAACACCTTAACAACATCCTCAACGTTCAAATTCCACAATCTTATAAAAATAGCCTAGCCAATTTTAAAAATACATCAGCCCAAAACGGACGCTAAATCATACAGACCAATTTCACTAAGCCCATGCCTTGCAAAAGATAATCTCAAAAAGATTATGGTGGTTTGTACTAGATAACAATCTCATTCACAATAACCAAATTGGCTTCAAGACAGGCAAATCGGTCCTAGATAATCTATTACACATAGACCATCTAGCAACAAGGGCCATCTCAGCCAAACGACATCTTTCAATAATATCTTTAGATTTCGCAAAAGCACTT